>UESW01003987.1:377690-425805 GCA_900491605.1 Calamus simplicifolius | reverse complement strand
CTGGGCTTCATAAATGTTGGAACATTTGGAAAGAGCATAACTCAGGGGCAGCAAAGAGGGATGTGCAATATTCACCAAAAAAATAAAAGTTCACAATCCATTTAAAGGAATTAGGTTACTAATGGAAAAAAGAAAAATAAACTAAATAAATGTTTAAGATGAAAAAGTTGAATAGAACTTAAAAATATAAAACATAAATCGGAAGATTGGAAATATGAACTAAAATATAGTAAAAAAATATAAAAAAGGAAAATAATTAAACAAAGTACAAAATATGAAAAATATAGGATAAATTTAAAAATTCCAAACAAAATATAAAGAACTAAAATTACAAAATTGAATTGCAAATAAATACCTCAAATTAAAAAATTGAATAACAAGGAACCAAGGCAGCTACCACTGCTTATACAATCTCATTGATATTCTCTTGTCAGTCCTTGTAGGTACCCCTCGCATCCACGAATCCAATGGCACATAGCTATCTTGATTCAAGAGTTTTGATTCTACTTGTTTTTCTGATGGAAGACAATTTCCACAATCAATCTAGTGTAGCTACAAAACATGAGCCTAGCCACAAATATATGGATATTAATATAGATACAGGTAATTGAGTATCGATTTATCATGAATAAAGCAAAATGAAGAAAGCAAATTCATGTAGCCGCCCCATGTAGTTAGAAAAAAGGCTTAGATGAGTGAGTTAAGTTGAGTTGAGATATAGATAGACATAACTACAGATTTTTAGGCTCTGTAGCTAATAACTGACACCTCAGAAAACAAGGCATGCTATTAGCTACCATAAATTCCTAAATCACTTAATAAATAAAGAAGTCCCACATGCTGATCAAGATAAGTGTTCTAGATGATGTTCATTAGGTTCACCATACATTCTATTTTTTTTCAGATAAGCCCTTCAATTCCAATCCAGCTATGCTGCACCACCTGTTGCAGAATCAACCAACTTGGTCATGTAATCTCGATTTTATCTGCAGGACTATGACTGTTTAAGAAGACAGTAAAAGTAAAGTGATTTCATATAATTATTTGTTGATGCATATATTCACAAACCAGCCTCATCAAACAAGTAGTCATGCGTCCAAGTAAGCTATAACAGCAGCACAATGATTACTTATGTACATAATACAATTCTCTCAAAAGAAGTACATAATACAAATCATCAGATTTAAATCGAATTCCTGAGTTTGTCGAATAAGCTTTGGTAAGATCAAACACTTCCATGCACCATATGGAACCAATTTGACAGTGTCCAACTTACTGCCATTAAGTCTGACAGCATAACCTGCAACTTTTAACTATAAAAGTACCTATAGGCAAGATAATGTGGAATCTTTGACATAATGGAAATGATGTGCACTAGGGGTACTTACAGATCATTAGTGTTTAAAGATGTATGTTTTTTCTATTAAAAAAAAAAGTAGGGTTACAGATTTACTTTAAATGTTTTGCAACTCAATCCATACCCGCAGGCTTAAGCCCATAATCCAAAAGCTAATCAACAGACTAGTGGCAGTTGGACAAGCTAAAATATAAGATCACATGTCATGAAAGAACTTGTATGTCTTGATGTCAATGACAATGAATCTGACTGCACCTATGCAACCCAGTATTGCAACCAAAGAGAACCAAATAGCAATGACAAAGTTAATTATCTGCGCCAGAAGTTTCAGTCTGCCATTCTTGGGCATTCTTCCAGATTTTAGAAAAGCTAAGGCTGGGAATACAAAATCTAGAGGGGTAAACCCAATAGCTCCACAAATGGAAACAAAGTCTCCAAAGAAGGGCATTGCTGCAGCAGTTAGAGTAATCAAGTCATATAGATTGACGTAAGAACAAGTCTCAATAGAGCATTTTGGATGCGCACACCATAAGTCATATTTTAGACAGAATCTGTTCTTCAAAATATGCATACGTTGGCCTGCAGTATCTGAAAATAAAATATGTCAGAATACATGCAAGAAGAAGTTGTTTGTCTTAACCATGTATAGATGGAAATTAGGACCATGCTGCTTATCTCTGAAGATGTGTAAAAGTGAAAATTCATCAATAAATATGTTTTAAATTGCTTGCTTCATCTGCACTACATCAAGATGCAGATGTGTTAAATCACCACTTTTGATAGGGTTGAAGAGAAGGTACTGAAAGCATCCTGATATTTGAATAACAGCAAATATATTAGCCATGACAATGGTCCATCCTGGAGTAATGAGGGAGGACAAGATGTAGGGCTGAACTTGGGACCCAAATGCCCAATAACCAGTGAAAGCCAGTTGCCAGTATGACAAAACAATAATTCCATATGCAGCTGATACACCTTTGTACATGTTCTTCTTTGCAGGTTTCTTTACAGTATTCTGGTAAAAAGAGTCACATATCTATATATATTATGATGAATAATACACCAACCAGTCAATTGATATCACTTAACTCATCTAAGCCTTTTCCCAACTATATGGGTCGGCTACATGAATCTGCTTCTTCCACTCTGCTCTATTCAGGACTAAGTCGAAATTCAAATTACAAATAGTTATTTATTTTTAATTATTTCTGTCCATATTAGTTTAGGTCTACCTCTATCTATCCTTGCCATGGATTGTTAAAAGATCACTTTTTCTAATTGCAGCATCTAAAGGTCTTATCCTATATATAAATATGTCCATGTGAATCTCAAATTGGAATACCAGATTCATTATAAAAATCATGTAAAAACATTAACTGTTATCTGAATTCATTAAATTTTGGATTATTGACCTGTCAGGCAGTTGTACACTTCATCCACACTCATTATTTCAACACATCAAACCACGAACTCATCACTATTATATGTCACTTTTCTGCAACTTTTAGTAAAATAGTGAATTTGAACATAATATTTAGGAAGGGTGTCATTTTCATCAAATTATACCACAGTTAGTTCAATTGCCTATATATTGTATACATATATACACATCTTTAAACACATTTGCAGATGCACTATTTGTTTTGCAATGTTAGAATTCTTTAAGGTTCTTCTGGACAGATGGAGACTTGACACTCATGTCACCTCTTTGAAAAACATTGAAAATATACAGGTATTGAGTCTAGAAATCTTTCACTCTGCTGTCAGGTTTCTTAAGGGCTTAAGTGTCCATTCCTTTTTGACACTTGAACATCTCATACCAATGTCACATGCCTGAATAGCATCATAAACATATACTGGTTGAAACTAAGATCTCTTACGAGTATTACTAACTCAGTTCAGAGTTCTTTCTTGCTGCTTCAAGTCAAAATTCCTTTTTACCAAAAAGTTGGAAACGCAATAACCAAAAAAAAAAAAGAGAGAGAAAAGACTCCCCATATAGCTACAAGCTTATGAATGCTAAGCATACAACATTTTCTCATCTCATATTTCTTTCCAATCATATACAGAGACATCATTCAACTAAACTGTATTATGGCATGAATATAATAGTTGGACTCTCCTTTTTAGTTACCCAGGCATCTAGTTAAGGTGTAAAACATTTTTCAATGAAAAAAATATAATTCTTTCTTTTTCTTAATAAAAAAAATCATAATTCTTCCACCAGATTTTTACTAACTCTAATGTGTGCTGATATTATGGCTAGCTTCCAATATAATTCCTGTAGTCAAGCTTATTCACATAAATATTAATACTTTTCAAATTATAATAGATTTGCTCAATTTGCATACCATCTTCCCAGATACACTTATTCAATTCCAGACAACAATTTAAGCAGTAAAAGACAGATCCATAACTGTACAGAAGAAAAAAAGAAAATGGTCAGTGCAAGCAGAAACAGACAATACATATGAAATTGTCATGCCAAGATGTTCCACCTGTATTTCTGGAAGCATTGCATCTCCAAACGAGAAAGCAATCGCACCTAGAGCATTAAAAGCTTTGAAAACCTTAGAGGAAGTGCTTCCTTGCAGCTGTAGTTGATTGATTTCCGGTCAATTTTTTCTCCTACAATAAAAGGAAAACTTGGTAACCACCATCATAAAGAAAACCTGGGGATCGTGTAATTCATTTTGTCTACTGTTTCCTGATTAAATTTTCTGCATTGGATTACTAGTTTCATGGCATGTCCACTGCATGTTTAGATACATGTTGTATACAACAAATGTATCAAAATATTTTCCTTGTGTAATTGTAGACAAATGAGCAGACAACCTCAGGATCCAACATAAAAGAGATGGTGAAACTAAAGAGCAAAAAGAAGCAATATTAGTGGTACCATTGTTAGTTCTTAATGTATCCTAAAATTTTGTAGCAAGTGCAAAATCCTCTCTCTAAATCATGTATAACACGCACATAATATACATGTACATAATATAAAAATGCACACAAAAGAAGTTTCCGAAACATAATGTTATTCTAGGCTCTTAAAATTTAGATCTTGGAGGAGAAAAGGCGAACCCTAGGAAATTATTGTAAACAATCCATTACCTGATTGCCATGTCCTTATTCTTTGCTCCAAATGCCTGTTTTTGAGTCATGAGAAAATTTTACTTATATCAGAAGAGATGACACCAAGAAGCTAAAAAAAAAAAAACTTCTAAGATCCTGGACTCTTATAACCCTATTATCTTGTTTCTGTAGCTTGTGAAGAGGCAAAGAAGCAACTTTGGAATCCGGATTCTCAAATAGAGGTGGAGATGGAAGAATACAAAGAACGATGGAGGAGATGATGGGAGTTGAAAAGCTTTTTGCTGAGGACAAAACACTTCAAGGCCAGCATGTGGAAAATTGAATGTTTGTTATCTTCCCTTTGCTGGAGATCTTGCTAATGCTATTCAGACAGCCAGTAGGTTTGCAGCATGGCACATGGCATTCCATCATCCATATGTTCCAGGTAACATGTCCATCCTTTGTCATGGCTTTGGTCCTCTCTTCCTTTCCATCTCTCCTATTTTGGCTTTACATTATCTTTCCCTCTTTCCCTGCCCCTCCATTGCTGTTCCTCTTCTCATAACTTAGTTTTTCCTCAACCTATGTCTAGGCTTTGTGTTCTCTTTCTTCTTTTCTCATTGTCCTTAGTCTAGTCTCAGCATTCTCCTTCTCCTAATTTGGCATGGGTTGAGTTTTCTTTAATGGTTTCATTGTGAAATTTCATGAAAAAAATGATCTCTCCCAATTGATTTATTTTACTTCTTTCAAAAAACAAAAAACTCTTATTCTTTTACTCTCATTTGAGTTTTCCCTTGTCTCGGTTAAGAATGTGGATACTCCTGTTTTTATCCTCCAGCAGTCCCTTAAGTCACTTCTTTTTTTCTTCAAAAAATGGACCATGTTGGTGCCTTACTTTTTCTGGTCCACAAGCCAAATAATGACACTTGTCCACAAGAGTGATCATGAAGGGGAAGCAGATGTGCATGCCTTTGAATTAGCTCCCCCACTCCCTTTGCTCTAGTCCTAATCTTCACCTTCATCTACTTGTTTGAATACCTGAAGTGCTTCCCAAGTTGAATGTTTTTAAAAATAAATTCTTTAATTATTTGATTCTTGTGATGGTTGTTGAGCTCCACTGTAATGAAGTGGTTTAAGGTCACATTCCTGCTTATATAATACAAATCCATTGAAAAATATTTCCTTAACAGCTGCAAGGATGGACTGCACAATGTCTTGTCCTGCCACCACCAGTTAACTACTCTGCTAGTTTTTTTACAATGCTTGAATGCGAGTAGTTTAGCTGTAATTCTTTATGTTGTCCAGTATATAATTAGTAATTGCTCTAAGTAGTAGATGCCTTAAATAATTATGATCCTATGATAGAAATGGAAATGTAGAGGGTAATAAAGGCTGCCTACAAAAATGGAGTAAATTGTTCAGTTGGGAGAATGTTAATCATGCAGTACTTGAGATTACACAAGAAAACATAGAAATTCACAGGGAGCCAGAATACTTAACTTTTTGGCTATACCATAAAAAGCATATATTAGCATGGCATGTGCTTGGCTAATGTATCAGACTACCAGTATTATAGATTATATAACAAAAAAGTATTCATCTTTGGATATATAACATGTCTTGATATGTATATCATAGTTCATATATGCCTCCTATTTCTCCTTTGAGTACACATACGTCATAAGTCATAAGGCTTCTTGGCTGGACAGTGATACAGAAAGTATTATTAAGAAGCCTGTTAGAAGTTGTTACCAGCCCAACTATCCTTAATCTAGAAGTTAATTTACACTTGGTGAAGTTAGCAACCCAAAAAATATTTAGTGAGTTTAAAAACATAATTGAATTAAAAGAAGTCATATTACATGCTTATTCTAGCACTTTAAACTGAAAAATATAGGAGAAAAGTTGATCTGTATTTATTGATTTGAACTATTAAGTCATATCTGTAATTAACAAAGCAGAGCAAACAAGTATCATGAACTTACCATTGTAAATAGTCACACCAATGGTTGTTCCAGCAAAGCCTATGGTACTTAATGTGCACAAGGCATTTACCCACCGTAGTGAGTGAATATCTGGGAACTGTGACAAAAATAGCTCAAAAGCCCCAAAGAAAACAATGAATTGCTGTAATGTTAGACTACCATCCTTGTGATAATACTTATAAACTGCCTGAGAAAAACCAGAAATGATTCAAGTTAGTTAACTGGTATACATTAGTTTGAATAAATGCATGATACGGAAGACTTGCCTTAAGACTGCTTCCAGCAGCGATTTGGATAGCAATGTTATTGCCCAAAGAAGCCACTTGTTGAAAGAGTGTTACAGACCAATAACCCCAGGATCCTTAGAAGAAAAAAATAATGTATTCAGTGGAGAAACAGAAAAACAACATAAAACCATGGTTCTTTAGATGAAAGTTTGACGAAAAAGCTGTTTTCTTTTAATTTTACCTGAATTTGAAATTTCTAACTTTAGTTTTTGCCTCCTTCCATCTATATTTATGTTATATAAAAAGAGTGTTGCAGGGCTTTTGGGTCTATTAAGTTTGAGCCTGGGTGGAATTTCAATTATTTATTCACATATAATTTTAATGAATAGAAATCAACTGCATGGGTAAATATGGAGAGAAAATTTTCTTTCATCACTTAAATTCAAATCTTGTAACTTAGTAATCTATCTCTGTCCTTATCCATCTAAACAATCCTCTCTCTCTATGTCTCTCTATTTCAAGAATTGTTCAATCTCTTAACAATTCTTATCCTATTTTTTTCTCTTGCTTGAGCCGCTCTCTCTGAATAACCCCAGCCACCATCCTGCTATTTCTACTTTGCTCCTCTTTTCCCTGTTTTTAACACCTTCCTTGTTTGATTTTTTTTTTTACCAATTTATTCTTCCTTTTATTTTTTTAGATATTTTACCCAACGTCTATATTTAAATATTTTTCTTAATAAATTTAATATTTGACTGTTCTAAATCTGAAAGCCTAAGATGATGCCCAAACTATATTTTAACATAATTTTTTTCTTTATTTTTAATTTTTACCTATAAATTTGGTGGCTTTCTTGTGGAATGTATTATAACTCCCAATGGAAACAGCGAAAACTAGAGCCTTGGGCCATGAAAATGCTGAACCAGCCAAAATTAGAATTCGTCCAGCATAAATCAGAACTACAAGTTTTCTTGCTAGGATGCTGAGAGAAAGCTTTGAAGCCACATGACATGGAAAACAATGTTCTCAAAGAGTAAAAGGTTGCAAATATACAACAATCACAGACATGGAGCAGAGGACCTATAAGCCAATTTATACAGCTAAAATTGGTGATGGCCCTGTAGTCTGAGCATTATAATAGGTGAATGAATGTGTGCATAGACAACAGAAAACATATGACCATTAGATTGCTAGAATTTTTGTAACCACAGCATGAAATCCAGGAGTTGTAACGACATCATGGAGCCACATTTCCATTCAAGAATAATAAATATAATAATTCTGACACTTATCATACTTATTATGAAATGGACTCTGATCTTGCATGTTTTTATATAGTAATCTAAGATGATCATACCTATTTCACTTGCTTATATCTATAAGCACAAAATACAATGTTCATAGCATGGTGAGAGACTTCAAACAAAAAAGGATTTTAAAGTGCTTTAATCCTAATAACATGGAGATGTATCTCTTCCAGAATTGCAAAGCAGCATGAAAAGAAAGATTTCCAGAATATTAATCTCTATGCTTCTCAACTAAATGTCAAATTCATTATACCTTGATTGTTAAGCTAATAGAGACCTGTAGACCTACATTTGCTGACATGATTTGCAAGAGTTCACTAGAGCAAAAGTCTCAAGAAGAGGAATATAAATTAAGATATGGTTTCATTTGGTGCATATTCTTGGTATTCAAGAAGCTATATCTAACAAGGAATTTTTTTTTCCCAAATTGGTTATAGAAAATATTTGCCAAGTGACTAGAAATCTAGATCAAAATAAGATCATGCATTCGTGCACTACCACTCAGGTTGAAATAGATAAGTGAATAAACTCTTCAAAAGATGGTTTGTTCCAATTGGTGGTCAGGAGAGTGATCAATACTATACCTAGTATTAGGGTCCTGATCAATCAATTAATGCATGCATAAAGTTTTGATTCATCCTAAGTTGCAAGCAGGTACAGCTAAACTTCATGCAAGGCTGAGAACTTTATCTACTAATCACAATCACATGACAGTGAAGACATAAATCCCTATTGATCCACTCCTGAGGCTGATAGGAAATATTGAAGCCCAAATAAAAACCTAATAACTTGAAGACAGTTCCCAATTTTCCTAAAAAGAAAACTATAACATTCAATATTTATTTTACAAGACAGGCAAACAGATAGATCGAGAGAAGGCCTTTTCTCCTTTATATAAAGACAACCTTGTCCTGCTAATATTCTTTCTAAAGTTTCAAAACGTAGACAAGGAAAGACAGGCCTTCATTCACTGGCTCAAGAGAAAAATGGTCTTAGGTGTACCATTAGCAATATAAGGAGAGTTTAGTTGTGTAATCCTTGTTTAGCATGCCATACCTAAAGTTTATGAGCCAAATTATACCATATCAATTATATGAATTCTTACCCTCTCTTTTCTCAAACTCTGTTTTGTTTTCTTATTTTTTTACCACTTCCTCTTTACTTTGTAGATAATAGAGAATGATCCATGGAGCTTTTCTTCCTTTCAGTTACATTGTGCGGACGCATATATTTGTGGTGTGGACTGTGTTTAAGACATTAAATGATAGCCCTTTTCTGGAAGACAACACTCCACATTTTTTTTATAATTAAGGGAAGTAATAGATCACAAAGCAATGAAAATGTTAAAACACTAGTTTACTTCATGATCAAGAAGAAATGCTTTAATTTATTAATCCTTGTAAAAGATTTTTAATTAAAAAGAACAAACCATATATACTTTGCGAGTAGACGATAAGTAGTGTGCTTCTTTCCATTCCATTCCCATAATGAGGCAATTAACAAACTGGAATACCACGTCACAAGTGTTCCGCAAACCAAACTGCAGAGCCTGAAAACCAGAAAGATCAAGATTCAATTCTAATCTTCTAATAGCCTAAATATGGAGGATTCTATTGAAAAAATATAGTGCAAATAACAAAAATTGAGATATTCATGAAGATTCAAGTGATTTAAGTTCCCATATTCGAGGGAAAAAAGACTTCTTAATGTGGCATTTTCAGATTGGAGAATCTTTTCAAAGAAATTGTGTTCTTGGGTCTATATTCAAATGGATCAAAATCATTCATCAGATGTGTGCGTGTGACTAATATCCTAACCTTGTCATTTTTTTTCCTAGCAGCCAACATCAAGTTCATTTTAAAAAGAGCAAAAGCTCAACAGATCTTAGAGTATAATGGAGAAAGGGAAATATATAAACTTGTGTCATGGTTGATTGCTTAGGAGGATAATGTCTATGGGTTTAATGTTGGCCATGCATAGAATGCATAAGGATAAGACGACTGATGAATGTTGGCCATGCATAGAATGCATAAAGATAAGACGACTGATGTGGTGAAGATAGAAAATAAGAAATTAGGTATACATGTCTTGAGGAAGAATAGGAGTTGGTATTGCAAAGTAATGCAGATGATAACACAAAGCTGGTGAAACATCAACCATAAAATAGTGTTGTATTTGAATAAAAAGATTAAAAGCTACTTGGCGAAACCTGTATGAAAGCTGTGAGATATGATCTGCCAAATCTTACTGTGGCTTAGTTAAGCCCTTTATATGTCTTGAATAGCATTAGAGAGATTCTTAAATTGGTCCAGTTTAGGATAAGGTTTGATAATTGTGGTTTCCATAAAGCCAGTTACTACTTGTTTTAAGTTAGAGTAATAAATCCTTTCTCACTGTTCTCCTTTTGAGGGTTATCTATCTACCAACGCAAGATTTATCAGTTCTCTTGCCCAAAATTTTATTTAGTTATCTTAGGTCTTGCCATCCTCTTTTGACCTTTTGGCAGTTACTAAATCCCCCTCATTATGAAGGCCTCAACTAATCTTCAGCATACATCCCGCCAGATCACAAATGCAGGATTTCATCTATAACCAGCACAACAATTTGTCTCCTCTAATGCATTCAACCTTAAACTCACCTCTTGGCTATAACCAAACTATAACCTTAATATTTTCATTATTGTGATGCCCACTTCTGAGTGTATGCCTTTCCTATTGCTAAATCAATGAACCATGTACAAGTCACACTATCATCTTATAAAGTTGTTATTCAATGCTAAGCAATATGCAGCTTTTCACCACATTCATCCAGCTCATTTCTATTCAACACAATGTATCCCAAATTGCTTGTATGATTAAGCTAAGAGAGACGAGGTCTGAATCATCATGTTCCTCTTAATTCTTTATTAAATTGCATATGGTGCACATGTTATGATTCTGTTAATGTTGGGATGCTTCCTTCCAATGGCATTTCTTCCTAAATATTAGTCACATGTGCATCATGAAATTTCCTTTTTTTCAACAATTATTAATCTATCAAATGTAAAGAGGCCAGGAATAAAGATCAACATTAGTATAACGCCCAAATCATAGAATCTCACTTGTATCACTGCAACAATTTTGACTCTTTAGTCTTTAAATATATCTTGATACGGTATAGTCCTTTCATTCACCCTGCATCTGATGTTCAGTGAACTATTTCTTATGGTGCCGCCAAATGCTCTAAGGTCTATGAGAACCACTTATTTTCTCTTTTCTTTCATGTACGAAGTTCCTTAAGAAGAAGACAACTTCCAAAGTTTAAAAACTCACTATAAATGCATATTAGTCCTTAGAATTGCTTGCCTCCTTTAGAATCCCCAGTTTCTTCATTCTTCTGTATCTTTTTCAAAGTTTTATCATTACTTTTGCTTCCTGTCAATAGTATGGTTGTTCCTATTTTGATTATTCAAATCAGATATTAGTATGCATTGATGCTTTCTAATGTAGATCCTCAGAAATTTAAATTAATAATCTGTACCATATAGGCATATCTCATCATGTAATGCAAAATATGTCAAGTTCTGTTAAGCACGATGTAGAACTTTTGCAACCTTTGGGCAGTATAAATAGGCTTGGTACTACTCAATGCTCTGCTTCACATTGTGATGTGTCAACTAACATACTTTGAGGCTCCATGATATATACCAAGGTTTGCTATATTGATTGCATTGATCTGTACCCTACCATACCTAAGAATTGAGCTTCAATTTGATATGAACCAAACTAGTCTGAACCGAACCATCTTGTTTGGCATTAACCTGAACTGCTAGTATGGTGTGGTTAAGAGCAGTGATTTAAGTCCTGGCAAAAAGAGGGCCATCTTGACTGTTCCATCCAGAAAGATTTCAGAACTAATCTCAATCAGCCCATCTCATCTCATCTCGATCATAACATTATAGTGTTAATTTTAAATAGATCCAATTTATCATAAAAACATAACTTTAAAGTTTAAATATGTTTAAAAAATCAAATAAAATACTAAAACTTTATTTTTTTTAAAAAAAAGCATCCTAAGCAAGTATCGGGTTAAGGATCAAGATGAGACGGGATGCGAGGCATCACGTTTCATGAAAAAACTAAGATACCTCTATCCCATGAGATTATAAATCTTCGTTAAAGTAAAAAAGAATGATACCTTGTCTCGGTACGGGATACATGTATGATACCAACCTGCACCATATCAAACTAATAATGTACCGATATGGATCTTGATGCCAAATTTGCAGACCTTGATACATTTCACTTCATTTAATGGAGTAAATTTAAAACAAGCATGCTTACATTTTTTTTGAGTTTCAGACATTTGCAATTCCAAAATTTTATATTTACACAATGTTGGATTGGTCTTAGACCTGGCTTTTGGTTTAGAGCTATGAGCTTAAGGCCATGACATGCTTTCCACTTTAATCAATTTCATCTTTTACACCATGATTATTATTGCTTATGTACAACTGAACTGCATATTCTTTCTCCTAGTACTGAGCCTCTGGGCACTCAGAGGCTTCAAAGTGAGCTACTAGGCTTATTGATGTGGCACCACACCACAAAGACAAGGATTGCAGTGTCCCAGGAGAATTTGAGCAGTAAACTCAAGCAATGATTCTCACGGGAAAATGCTTAAAGATGCCTTAATCAGCCTTTTTGCAGAGAATGCTTTTGAGGGCTTATTTTATCCAAAACAATCACGTAGCCCATGATGAGCACTTTACAAAATCATTTAAAATAGTTATTATCAGGCAGAGAGAGAGAGAGAGAGAGAGTTTTCACTTCAGCACTAAATTAAAATTTTAAATATGTCACTCCAGCATTAAATTATGGTTATTGTTAGGACAATGGTTTTCCTTCAAAAAATAAATTTAAATATTTTTAAGAAAAAAAAAGATTCCGACCTGACGGATTAACTGCACCATTACAGTCCTGCTCTACCAACTGAGCTAAGGTCGGATTGTTGAGGGATTGAATCAATCTATTAACTAGGTCGACTGACAAACTAAAAAGGTATAAATGGAGAAGAGAGAAAATCGAAAAAAAAAAAAAGCGTTAAAACTAAGACAAAAGGAGGAGGAGAATACCAAGAGACCAGCCAAGGGAGGCCAGAGCAAAGGGTAAGGGAGCATAGGCCGCCGGCGTGGCGATGGTGGTCGCAACATGGAACGCCGCGTGCTTCCATGTACCTCTCCCTCCTCCTCCTCCTCCTCCTCCTTCCCCTCCTCCAGATATCACCTGCTGCTCCTCCGCCTCGACCCTTTCAGAGGCGGTCGTTTCCATTTACTACGCAGTCTTTTTCGACCACTGAGATGATGACGACGATTCCCAAGAACCAGCATAAGATCCATCTTTCGGAAGAGCGAATGATAAGATTCCCAGAAAAAAGTATCAGGCGGTGGGAGGATGGAGGTCGCTGTTCATTGGCCCAAGGGACAGATTTTCAACGCTTGGTGTTCAACGTTCATTTTTGTTTTATCTTGCTACTTTTGACGCGAGGAGGCTCACCAACGCAAGGAGACGAATTTTCAACGCATTTGATAGCGCTGTATGGCTGTTAAGGCAACAAATTGGAGCTCTACGCGTAGTTTCGCTTCTGTCAAGCAACATCTACTTCTTGTTTTGTAACATCTACTTCTTGTTGAACGTTCTTCTTTGTTTGATAGTGAATACTTTTTTCCTTTGACCAGACACTCGCCGGTGCCGGCGCTGGATGGCTAGCCAAGGTGCGAATTGGAGCCCTATTATTGCATGCAATTTCACTTTTGCCAGGTAGCAACCACCTCATGTTAGTTCTTGAATTGCACACTGTAGGTTTAAAGTTCAATCAAGCAACCAAGAATTTATTGCAATGTCATGTAATTAATTGAGAGGAACCGGATGAGACCCTTCATGGCGTAAAATATACTTTTGATCCTCAGATCTCCACTCAAAATTTATTTTGGTTCCCAAACTCTCAATTGTTACATAGTGCATTCCTAACGTCCCATTACGTAAGCTCAAATAAAATTAACATAATTATTTATATGTCATTCGGATATGAACATATGAACTATATCATAACTTGTTGGATAAGTAAAAATCCATATTAAAGATGATAATTTCAACCTTAAAAGCGAAGATTCACTTTGTCATATTTGGAACAAAGATTTTTTACTTTTATAAGGATGGAGATAAGGACAAAAATTATTTTTGACCTTATTAGCGAGTAGATAAAGATAGAAATAAGTATATCTCTATTCTATCCTTTCCCTATTGGTTTTATACTTAAATACTCTAGTATTCTTATATATTTTTATATCAATTATCTTAATAATTTTTATTAAAAATTTATATATTTTATTAAGGGAAGGATGGGGCTGGATGGAATGAGGATGAAAGGAGGATGAGGTGGATATGGAGATTTATCATTCCCCCATGTGATGGGGATGAAAAAAATCCCACTTTAAGGGAATGAGCAGGGATGAAGATTTTTTTTTTTTGGGGACATGAAGAGAAGGATTGGGGTCTCTATCTTCTTTGTTGCCATCCCCAATCCATATATTCGTGTTAGGATGATATATCAAATATTCCATCAATTTTCACTGTTCTCATGTAATGTGATATTAGGAATGTAATATTCTTAAAGTATAAAGGATTAAATTGTAACAATTGAAAAAGTGAGAATCAAAATAAATTTTGTGTAAAAGTTCAGGACCAAAAGTATATTTTTGCCTAGTTTTTAAAATATCTAGTCCTAAGGGCTTAAAAAAGGCCAAACCAAATTATTTTATTTTGATTTATGATCTAAAATGTTTGATCATGAAATTATTTATTTTCAACTAGTTCAATAACTTTTACTTTCATATTGAAAATTTTATGAAAATTAATATGGGATGAGCTGACCTAGCATGCCTATGCGACCAAAATAGCCATTGGACTGATTGGCCTACTACGATAAAGGTGTTGATCTATTTGGGATCCTCATCCTATTTGGGGGCAAACTAATTTAGGTAAGATTTTACCTTCTTATTTGGAAAGACTTTATCATTGCCTTATCTAAGAATCAAATCTATCAGAGCTATCTAAGAGAGGAATTTAGCTCAAATTCTAATTATTTCGCTCAACATTTATAAATTCTAATTATTTATAAAAATTTCTTAGCCACTTCACATCTAAGGCATGGCCAAAATGGTGATGGCCATGTTCTGAACAATCTAACCTTCACTTCAACTAGCCGTTACCAAAATAATTCTTTAACCATTACTCACAACATTAAACTTGTATATAAGAGTGTTCCTTTCAACCGATCCAAGGGAGAGAGGGAGAGTGGTAGGGTGGTAGTTTGGTCGTGAATGGACATTTGTCAATGCGTCACATCCTAATAAGCAGTAACTATTGGTTGGCTAGGCTATTGCAAAGTTCTAACTAAAAAGATTTTTTTTATTAATTATTTTAAAATACTATCTAATTTTAATATAACATACAGTTAATTAAAATATTTTTCTCATTTATTAATATGCATGACATAATGAGAGAAACATGTCTATGATTCTTGGACCAAACATAAATATTGGTTTGGGTTGTGTCCAAATCCTAACAAATTTTGGTCTTATTTAATACATGAGTAGCCTCTGATGGAAGTAACCATGGGTTTATCATTGAACATTTTTTTCTTCATTTTTATCATTGGAAACTAATCTACGATTTAGCTCTTACATAATACACCAGTAGGCTTGAATAGTGGCAATCATAGGGTTTATTTTGTGGCTAAGATTTGCTTTCTTTCCCAATGGCAAAATAAAAATAGTCAAGGTAAAAGGACCCAACCCATCATATGTCATTGCTCACAGGATTTAAGAAATTATTCTCTTAACAAAATTTTTATTTCATGTGTAATACACTCGGAAATATAACTTTGCCTTCATAGTATCACTCACAATTGCTAGACATCATGTATCTAAAACTTGAGAAAGGAAAGAACAACATTGGTTTAAAAATTATGCTCATTTGGAAGATAGGAATTCTCGACGACTTTTGATCCGTCCATATCCTGGCTCCTAATCTAAGGTGCAATGATGAAAGGTTACTGAACCCCAACCACATATCCCTCAAGAAACCTAACAGCATCCTGAATTTTATGCATCTCAATTGCAACATCCTTCATTCTCATTCTCTCTCTCCATGATTGATTCGAGCATGATAGCCCAACTCTTACCACATTAATCATGCATTCTTGGATTTTCTTCGCTGTATCACTTCCATTCTGTTGGCTATAAGCAATATTGATGTGCTCTGGTAACATCAAAAGTGGATCAGCAATGTCTATCAATCCATCAGGAAAAGCCATCTTGACAAACTTGCTAAGGGTTAAACCATTTTGAAACATATCATCAAGTGACTTTTTCCTGTAAACAACTCTAGTAGAAGGATCCCATAGCTATACACATCTCCAAAGGTGGACACATAAAAACCTGCTCCATACTCTGCAATCCATGGATATTATAGCTTAAATATATATTATATAGATAGAAGATTCATGATGGAAAAGAAATAGGATTTTAATCCTTCGAAGTTTTTTTTTAAAAAAGATAATAGAAAAAAGGAGTTTAATAGAGGTAGTTAGTTACCTGGAGCCACATATCCAATGGAACCCTTTATTGCAACCGAAGTGCTTGAAGACTGAATATGATTGCTCTTACCTTCCCATAGAAATCTTGCCAACCCAAAGTCCCCCACATGAGCACACATGTCATTGTCAAGTAGAATATTGGCCGGCTTTAGATCACAATGAACAATTGGTGGCTGACAATTGTGATGTAAATATTCCAATGCATCGGCAATATCGACAGCTATGCTCAACCTTTTGCTCAAGCTCAAACCATTCACAAGATGATACCTGTCTGGCTTAGGATGCAACCATGTATCCAAACTCCCATTAGACATGAACTCAAAAACCAGAGCTTTGAAATCGTTGCCTTGGAAATCTATGCTGGAGCAGGATGTTAGTATTTTGATGAGATTACGATGACGGATGTTTCTCAAAGCTTCACATTCAGCAATGAATCTCTTGGAAGCTCCTTGAAGCAAAAGGTTGAAAACCTTAATAGCCACAATTGAATTGCCACGATCCATAATCCCTTTGTACACGGACCCATATCTTCCGGAGCCAATTTGGTTGGTAGAAGAGAATCCATTAGTTGCTTGAACCAGCTCTGCATATGAAACTCTGGGATTTTGATTCTCCAACAAATCAGCAGATGAAGTTTATTGTTTTGGCTTTGTTTCCAATAAAGAAAAGCAAAACTGGAGAGTACTAAAAAGAAGATGACTATAACTATTGGAATTACAAATCTTAGCAGATGAGACCGCTGTTTGTTTTTCGACGATCTCACAGGGCACTTGGGTAACTTGAGTTCCGGAACAACCCCACAGAGTCCATCATTGCCAACGAGTGATTTAAAAATTTAGCGACGCATCATTGCGTCGCTAAATTGCGACCAAATTGCGACGCCTCCGTGACAATAAGAAATTGCGACGCAATTAGCGACACATTCGCGACTCAATAAACCAGATAATTAAAAAAATTAAAATTTTAATTTAGCGACGCAAGAATGCATCGCAATATTTTTAAATTTAATTTTTATAAAATATAATTATGAAATAAAAATATTGCGATGCAAAAAGTGCGTCGCAATGTTTTAAAAAAAATTAATTATGTTAAATAGCGACGACGCAATAAACCAAAAATTTAAAAAATAATTTTTAATATAGCGACGCAAGTATTACGTCGCAATTATTTGAAATAAAATTAATTTTTATAAAATATAATTATGAAATAAAAATATTGCGATGCACTCTAGTGCATCGTAATTTTTTTTTAAAATTAATTATATTAAATAGCGACGCAATAGCGATGCAATAAATCAAAAATTAAAAAATAATTTTTAATATAGCGATGCAAGTATTGCGTCTCAATTATTTGAAATAAAATTATTTTTATAAAATATAATTATGAAATAAAAATATTGCGACACACTCTAGTGCGTCGTAATTTTTTTTAAAATTAATAATATTAAATAGCAACGCAATAGCGATGTAATAAAATAAAAAATTAATAAAAATTTTTTATTTAGCGATGCAAGTACTGCTCGCAATATTTTTTAAAAATAATTTTTTTTAAAAAAAATAAAAATAAAGATGAAATAAAAATATTGCGATGATTTTGGTGCGTCGTAATATTTTTAAAAATTTAATTATGTTAAATAGCGACACATTAGCGACGCAAAAAATACATTGCAAAGTTTATGAAAAAAATAAATTTTATAAAATATAATTAAAAGATAAAAAAATTAAAAATAAAACATTGTGATCGTAACGGTGCGAGATCGATCGTCGCCGACCGCGATCGATCATGGCTTGGATCGATCACAACCGTCGGATCGTCGCCGCAACGGTGCGAGATCGGTCGTCATCGATCGCGATCGATCATGTCTTGGATCGATCGCAACTGTCGGATCGTCGCCGATTGGATCGATCGCAACGGTGCAGATCGGTCGTCACCGACCGCGATCGATTATGGCTTGGATCGATCGCAACCGTCAGATCGTCACCAATCGGATCAATCGCAACGGTGCGAGATCGATCATCGCCGACCGGGATCGATCATGGCTTGGATCGATCGCAACCATCGGATTGTCTCCGATCGGATCGATCGCAACCATGTGAGATCGGTCATCGCGATCGGATTGATTGCAACCGTCGGATAGTCGCCGATCTGATCGATCGCAAGGGTGCGAGATCGGTCGTCGCCGACCGCGATCGATCATGGCTTGGATCGATCGCGAAGGTGCGAGATTGGTCATCACCGACCATGATCAATCATGGCTTGGATCGATCGCGAAGGTGCGAGATTGGTCATCACCGACCATGATCGATCATGGCTTGGATCGATCGCAACAGTGCGAGATCGATCATCACCGACCAGGATTGATCATGACTTGATTGGATCGATCGCAACGGTGCGAGATCGATCGTCGTCGACCGAGATCGATCATGGCTTGGATCGATCGCAACGGTGCGAGATCGGTCGTCTCCGACCGCAATCGATCATGGCTTGGATCAATCACAACTGATTGGATCGATCGCAACGGTGCGAGATCGGTCGTCGCCGAGCGCGATCGATCATAGCTTGGATCGATCGCAATCGTCGGATCGTCACCGATCGGATCGATCGCAAGGGTGCAAGATCGGTCGTCGCCGACCGCAATCGATCATGGCTTGGATCGATCGCGAAGGTGCAAGATCGGTCATCGCCGATCATGATCGATCATGGCTTGGATCGATCCCAACCGTTGGATCATCGCCGATCGGATCGATCGCAACGGTGCGAGATCGATCATCGTCGATCGGGATCGATCATGGCTTGGATCGATCCCAACGGTGCGAGATCGATCGTCCCGACTGGGATCGATCATGGCTTGATTGGATCGATCGCAACCATCGGATCATCGCCGACCGGGATCGATCATGGCTTGGATCAATCGCAACCGTCGGATCATCGCTGATCGGATCGATCGCAACAGTGCGAGATCGGTCATTGCCGATCGGGATCGATCATGGCTTGGATCGATCGCAACGGTGCGAGATCGATCATCGCCGACCAGGATCGATCATGGCTTGATTGGATCGGTCGCAACCATCGGATCATCACCGATCGGATCGATCGCAATGGTGCGAGATCGGTCGTCACCGATCGGGATCGATAATGGCTTGGATCGATCGCAATAGTGCGAGATCTGTCATCGCCGACCGGATCGATCATAGCTTGGATTGATCGCAATGGTGCGAGATCGATCGTCGCCGACCGCGATCGATCATGTCTTGGATCGATCGCAATCGTCAGATCGTCGCCGATCGGATCGATCGCAACGGTGCGAGATCGGTCATCGCCGACCGCGATCAATCATGGCTTGATTGGATTGATCGCAACCATCGGATCATCGCTGATCGGATCGATGCAATGGTGCAAGATCGATCATCGCCGACCGGGATCGATCATGGCCTGGATCGATTGCAACAGTCGGATCGTCACCGATCGGATCGATTGCAACGATGCAAGATCGGTCATCGCTGATCGGGATCGATCATGGCTTGGATCGATCGCAACGGTGCGAGATCGATCATCGCCGACCGGGATCGATCATGGCTTGATTGGATCGATCGCAACCATTGGATCATCGCTGATCGGATCGATCGCAACGGTGCGAGATCGGTCGTCGCTGACCGGGATCGATCATGGCTTGGATCGATCGCAACAGTGCAGATCGGTCATCGTCGATCGGGATCGTTCATGGCTTGGATCGATCGCAACCGATCAGATCGATCACAACGGTGCGAGATCGGTCGTTGCCGACCGCGATCGATCATGGCTTGGATCAATCACAATCATCGGATCGATCGCAATGGTGCGAGATCGATCGTCGCCGACCGCGATCGATCATGGCTTGATTGGATCGATCACAACCATCGGATCATCGTCAATCGGATCGATCGCAACCATCGGATCGTCGCCAATTGGATCGATCGCAATGGTGCGAGATCGGTCGTCGCCGACTGGGATCGATCGTGGCTTGGATCGATCGCAACAGTGCAAGATCGGTCGTCGCCGACCGGGATCGATCATGGCTTGGATCGATCGCAACCGATCGGATTGATCGCAACGGTGCGAGATCGGTCGTCGCCGACCACGATCGATCATGCTTGAATCGATCGCAATCGTCGGATCGTCGCCGATCGGATCGATCACAACAGTGCAAGATCGATGGTCGCCGATAGCGATCGATAATGGCTTGGATCGATCGCAACCGTCGGATCATCGCCGATAGGATCGATCACAACGGTGCGAGATCGGTGGTCACCGACCGTGATGGATCATGGCTTGGATCGATCGCAACCGTCGGATCGTCGCCGATCGGATCGATCGCAACGGTGCGAGATCGGTCGTCGCCGATCGCGATTGATCATGGCTTGGATCGATCGTGATGGTGTGAGATCGGTCATCGCTGACCGCGATCGATCATGGCTTGTATCGATCCCAACCATCGAATCATCGCCGATTGGATCGATCGCAACGGTGCGAGATCGGTCATCGCCGATCGGGATTGATCATGGCTTGGATCGATCGCAACGGTGCAAGATCGATCGCAATGGTGCGAGATCGATCGTCGCCGACCGAGATCGATCATGGCTTGATTGGATCGATTGCAACCATCAGATTAATGACGCATTAGCGACGCAATAAACTAAGAAAAATAAATTATGTTAAATAGCGACGCATTAGCAACGCAATAAACTAGAAAACTAAGAAAATTAATTTTTAAAATTGCGATGCATGTATTGCGTCACAATATTTTAAAATAAATAAATGTTTTAAAAAATATAAAATAAAACATTGCGATGCAACTGTTTACGTCACAATTATTTTAAAAAATAATTTTTTATCAATATAATTATCAAATAAAATTATTGCGATGCAAGTCGTAGCGTCGCAATTGTTTTAAAAAAAAATTATGTTAAATAGCGATGCATTAGCGATGCAATAAATAAGGAAATTAAATAAATTAATTTTTTTATTGCGACGCACGTGTTGCATCGCAATAGTTTTAAAAAAATTAAATATTGTAAAAAAATAAAAATAAAATATACGATGCAACCATTTGCGTCGTAATTATTTTTAGAAAAATTATTTTAAATCAAATATATTTATCAAATAAAATTATTGCGACGCAATCAGGGCGTCACAATGTTTTTAAAAAATAAATATTAAATAGCAATGCATTAGCGACGCAATAAACTAAAAAATTAAAAAAAATTAATTTTTATAATTGCGACGCATGTACTACATCGCAATATTTTTAAAACAAATAAATGTTTTTTTTAAAAATAGAATTAAAACATTGCGATGCAAACTTTTGCATCGCAATTATTTTTAAAAAAATAAAATTTATGAAATAAAAATATTGCGACGCATTAGCGATGCATTTTTCTAAAAAATAAAAAATTTCCCACTGAAAATTATCTCTAAATTAGCATCTCATTAGCGACGCAATTATTTGCATCGCTAATTTTTACAGAAAATAATAAAAAAATCTAAATTTGCGATGTATTAGCGATGCAAATTGCATCGCTAATCCAAAATAAATTTTAAAAAAAAACAGCGAGGGATTAGCGATGCAAAAATGCGTCGCTAATCCTTAATATATAACCCAATCGTGCCCAGCCCCCTCGGTCCTCTTCTTCTTCCTCCTCTAACCCTAACCGCTGCCGTCCCTCCTCCGCTGCCCCCGCCCTCTCCCCCGGCGCTAGGAACCACCGGCGGCAGCCTCCCCCCCCACCGTCGGCTTCCCCTACACACCGAGGTAGGCCCCCCTCCCCCCTCCCCTCCCCTCCCCCAACCCTCGGCCCTCCCTTTCACTGAGGCCACGGCCATGGTAGCGACCGTGGCCGGCGGTGGCCTGGCCATGGTGGCCAGGCCACCGTTTAAAAAAAAATGGTTGGGGTGGGGTTTTTCTCCCACCCCTAAGGCGCCGGCCACGGCGGCGGCCATGGCCGTCGTCTCAGGCCTCGATCGCGGCCGTGGCTGGAGACGATGGCCATGGCCGCTGCCGTGGCTGGCAGTGGCCTGGCCACGGTGGCCAGGCCACCGTTAAAAAAAAATGGTTGGGGTGGGGTTTTTTTTCCCCACCCCTGAGGCTGCTGTCGTGGCCGGCAGTGGCCTGGCCACAGTGGCCAGGCCATTATTTAAAAAAAAATGATTGGGGTGGGGTTTTTCCCCCACCCCTGAGGCCGCTGCCGTGGCCGGTGGTGGCTTGGCCACGGTGGCCAGGCCATTATTTTTAAAAAAAAGAAAATTGGTTGGGGTGGGGTTTTCCCTCACCCCTGAGGCCGTTACTCATGATACAATTAGGGTTTCATTTAGGCTAGATCACGTGATTAAATTCCGGTTCCACTCTAATAGGATATTAATCATAATTTTTATATTATAATCACAGTCAAGATTTTATGCATTAGGTTAAGCCTAGATTAGATTGACAGATGGTAGCCTAATAATGACTATAATTAGGAGTTGTGCCTTTCATTTTTATGACTGTTTCTCACATATGGCTTTAGAGAATTGGCATGATACATCATGTTGGTTCAATAAGCTGTCAAGTCTATTTTATTTCTTTATAGCTATTTATGCAATAATATTTGTGCATTTGTAGTTATTTACAATTGTTATGTCTTGATTATTTACATTCTGCTTCAAATTGAAAGATGCATTAAATTATGTAATGCTAGAATGAAAGTCTTGTTGTAGTTTTATTTAATTTTCAGCAACAAATTAGTAGTTTCAATGATTTATATTTTAGTCTTCACAAACAAGACTCAGAGCTGAGATGGTGTAAGATTTGTGGGCAATCGAGGTACAAAAACAGCGAAGGGGGAGCCAGTACAAGTAGGAGGAAAAGTGTGCCTTACAAGAGGATGCATTACTTTCCTCTTACCCCACACCTGCAGAGATTATACAGATCTGAGGCTACAACTGCTGATATGAGATGGCATGCCAAACATGAATCTAAAGAGGATGAAATGCGGCATCCATCATATTCAAAAGCTTGGAAGCATTTCAATGAAAATCATCCTGATTTCGCTGAAGATATAAGGAATATGAGATTAGGTCTTTGTACCGATGGCTTCCAACCATTTGGTCAAGCGGGGCAACAGTATTCATGTTGGCATGTGATACTGACTGTATATAACCTTCCTCCATGGAAGTGCATAAAAGATACTGCAATGTTTTTAACAGTTTTGGTTCTAGGACCATCGAATCCAAAGGAAAGATTGATATCTTCCTGCAACCGTTGGTGGCCGAATTAAAAATATTGTGAGAAACAGGAGTTGTAGCCTACGATATTTCTATGAAACCGAATTTCATCATGAGTGCTACTTTGATGTGGACAATAAGTGACTTCCCGGCATATGCAATGTTGTCTGGTTGGAGCACTGTTGGACGTCTGGCATGCCCTCATTGCATGTATGATTCGGATGCATTTACATTGCAGAAGAGTGGTAAGCAGTCATGGTTTGATAATCATAGAAAGTTCTTGCCCCCAAATCATCCTTACAGGCGTAACTTGATCGCCTTCCGGAAGAACAAAGCAGTCACAAAATTTGCCGAACCGGTTAGGTCCGGCACGGATATATTTGATACTATAGAGCATTTGGGGTTGAGGTATGCTTGGGAACCAGATGCAGATAGAATAAATGGGCATATATGTAAAGAACATAACTGGAAGAAGCGGAGTATATTTTGGGATTTGCCTTATTGGAGCACAAATCTTATCTGGCACAACTTGGATGTTATGCATATCGAGAAAAATTTCTTCGATAACATATTTAACACGGTGCTAAACATCCCGAAAAAAACCAAAGATACTGCAAAGTCAAGAGAAGAACTTAATCAGTATTGCAGAAGAGGTGATTTGAGGAGGAGTGCCGACGGGACCTATCCTAAAGCCTGTTACACTCTTGACAGAAATTCACGAGAAGTTTTATGTAACTGGCTTAGAGGGTTAAAATTTTTAGATGGTTATGCCTCAAATATCGGTAGGTGTGTGGACATGCATAAGCTCAAGTTGTTCGGCATGAAGAGTCACGACTGCCATGTTTTCATGCAACGGTTATGCTTATAGCTTTTCGTGAGTTGCTTCCGCAACATGTCTGGAAGGCATTGATGGAGCTCAGCTTGTTCTTCAAGGAGTTGTCTGCCGCAGTCATTACTTCTGCATCCATGTCAAGGCTTGAGAAGGAAATTTTAATTATTTTATGCAAGCTGGAAATATTTTCTCTCAGTTTTTTTGACTCAATGGAGCATTTACCGGTTCACTTGCCATACGAAGCGAGCATAGCTCGTCCCATGCAGTATCGCTGGATGTATCCTTTCGAGAGGTAAATATGTACATCATTAAGACATGTTGACATTTCAAATATTATTTCATTACGAGAAAATTGATTAATTTTTTGTCTCAACTTTACATATAGGTACCTTAAGAAGTTAAAAAATAATGTGCGTAATAAGGCAAGGGTTGAAGGTTCTATATGCAATGCACACTTGGTCAAAGAAGTTTCAGCTTTTGCCTCACATTACTTTGAGGGGCACGTCCATACAAGGAGCCAAAATCTTGGTCATAATGATGATGTATGTGGGACGAAGGAAAACCTAATGACGGTAGAATATCAATTTTTAAAGGTATCGGCCGTTCATTGGGGGGCAGAAGTCAAGAAATCTTAGCGATATGGAGTATAATGCAGCACATTATTACATCCTAATAAACTATAGAGAAGTCGATCCATATTGAGTAAGTGTATACTTCAATGCTTAATTGGAACTTCTAATTTAAATTATAATATACCATAATATTTAATTGCTAACATAAGTTTTAATCATTATCATCCCATAGGATGTATTGTGATAGACAACGATAGATGAATCCCGACATCAGTGAAGTTGCAATTCGGCAGAAGTTAGAAACGGAGTTCGCTTACTGGTTTTATGAATTTGTGAGTAGTATCACTCAATCAATTTCAATCATGGCTTTTATTTTTTGAATTGGTTGTGAATAGCTTATTAATTTATAGGTAAATGGTCCATGGTCCACAATCGATAATATTTTCATTAAATGTCTATCGCAATGGCCATTGAAGACCGTAACAACCTCTACTGGCTATTTTGTTAATAGGTACAAATTTTAGATTAAACGATTAGCAGCTTCAAGAGGCATGCAGAATTGGGGCGTGTGTGTTAAAGGAGAAAGTGTTGGAGCAAATATGCAGGATTATTACGGAAAGTTAGTAGAGGTGGTTGAAGTTGAATATCCCGGTTGGCCTATGAAACGAACCGTATTGTTTTGTTGCGATTGGTTCGATTCAACAGTTCCTGTGGGCAAAAGGGTTCATAATGACTACAATTTAGTTGAAGTGAACCATCGACGAAGATTGCATACATATGAACCATTCATCCTTTCATCCCAAGCTCAGCAAGTGTTTTACTGCGGATATCCAAGTTTGCGCAACGACAAGCGAGATTGGTGGGCTATTTCTAAAATCGTCCCACGTTCAACAATCGTATTAGACGATAGTTCATCAAGTCAATTAGCCGAGCGCCCTGCATTTCAAGAGGATAAGATGGAAATGCATGCAATTAAGGATGACACAAGGGCTCCTAAAACATCACTTAGAGATCCAAATGGTGATGTCCAAGAAATAGCGGATGCAAATGTTCGGTTTCCTTTCGATGATAATGAAACTAAATCGCAGTCCGATATGACATCAGATGTTGAATCAAGATTTCACGAAACAAATGAAACCGACTAAACATAAAGGTTTTTTAAATTTAATTTATTTTTATAAATGTTATATTTTTACATATTCAATCATTAATCATAATTACATTCATGAATCTTTAGTATTTTCAGTATGATGGGTCGAGGTAGATCTACAGACGACGGACGGAGTGAGCAGGGACGTAGCCCTGCAGCATCAGATCACATGAGCTTTGGAGATGGAGAGTTTTGATCTCCACACATCGCATAGCCTCCGATCTCTCCAGCAGTCAGCGGTGATCCTGCATTGGTATTATCGTCCAGCCGATCGGCACAGACCTCCGAGAGTTCTTCCACCGTTGGCCGCATCGTACTTCGACTGGATGCTCATGGGCTGTAAGTATATACTAATTAAAATATATGTTTATGTTTTTAAGTCAATTACTTATAAACATGCATTTTTTTAACAGATTTATTGAGCAGCATCATGTATCGAGCCACATCAGCTCCAAATTTCAGAGGCGTGCAGATCCCAGTGGCTACGATTGGCGTCATGTATCTGCAGCCACGAGGGAGTTTTATTTTTTAGAGTTTCAGGTAAAATTATTAAATACAATTTATTACTAATATAAAATTTCTTAAACTTAATAAATTCTGAAACCAACTGTTTATTTTAATGTAGAAAAAGTTTACGTGGGACCCTGCCAGCCAAGATGCCATTAGGGCAGCATGGGAAGCTCTTACGGGACGCCGATACTCCAACATGCTTCATCGTTGGAGGTCATCGGGTCACCATCCTGCGCATGTGCCAGAGGGTATTTGGTACGAGTGGCAGTAGGTCTGGCAATCTGATGGCTAGCGCAGGAGGTCCGCATTAGCCAGCACAAACCGCCGATCCGAGAGGGGCGGTCCTGGCATGGGTCTCTCTCGTCACACTTCGGGCTCCATTTCAATTCAGGAGCACAGACACCGTATGGTAAGAATGATAGAGATATAGACTAAAATATATGCTTTATGTTATGTCTTTATATTTTAATGAGAATTCATTTTGAGCAATGTATGCCATTTACTATATATGTGCATGTGTCTAGTATTTACAAAGAGTATTTGATCTAGTGTGTAGAGTATAGCTTACACACAGAAGACTAGATCATCGGTTCTTTTGGAATACAAGTTTATTGTTCACAGTTTTAGATGGAATTGGACACACCATCAGTAGAACTGTAGCACAAATTTTTAGTAGGTCTGTCTTGACTACGGGGAATGGTTTATTCTAACTATTTGTGCTAGTACACTTTGTGTGTATTGAACAGGACCCAGTTGAGTTAATTATTTCATACTGACTTTATAAAATAATTAAACCTCATGAATATTATGATTACTTATGCTCTTAATCTGAATTCTATTTCTAGACACGTGTATGTAGTGATTATTGCTTTGATTACACATAGAGTGAGATTCTATATGAGTCAATAAACTCAGTGGGTTGGGCAATAACATTATATATATGGTGAATATTAATAGTTGAAGGAAACCACGTCCTGATAAATTGGATTGATGATATCCCCTTGAGGAAGCTTATAAGTTTTGATTGTATCAAATCTTGCAAGTGGATTTTGAATCCGATACATCAAATAAGTTAAGTGGATAGTCTCAAGGATAATAAAAGCCAATTAAATTATATTATCAGTAATTAAATTTAATTGGTGGATATCTGTAATCTTAACGTGGGGAGATAATAAGTATTTAATATTAAAGGCTCGAAAAATAAATTCGAATATGATTAGGAGTACAATTATAATTCTTTAGTGGAATGAATTGTAATTTACGTAATTGAATCCTAACCCGGGGTAGGATTGGGAGATTTAATTACGTGGGAAGTCCTTTTCATATTTGCCTATTGGTCCCTGTTGTAGCCCTATAAATACCCTCTCAGTTGGTTGCTAGGGAGAATATTTTTTGGAGAAAGAAAAACAAGAAACCCTAGGGCGGCCAAGAGATCCCATCATCTTGTGAGAGAAAGAAGATATTTTCGGGAATACAGTGGAAGGCTAAAGGTTAAGGTCGAGCAATCGAATCAAAGTGATCGAAAGTTCAAATCTATTGGTATGATCTTGTACTCATAGATTAAAATGGTAAAAAGTTTTTTTTTGTATTACTCATATACGCTATAGCCGTGATCTTGGGGGTATTCCGCGTTCACCAACAAAGAAAATATAAATAATTTAATTACTAATTTAGTTATTTACAAATACTTACATTAATATTAATTTTTCTGTTGTTATAGTCTGAGCAGGAGGGCGGAGATCCTGGTGAGTTTCGTCTATTCAGGGCGACACACACCAGGAGGGACGGTTCCTGGGTCGATACACGATCACGGGAGGTTACGGTAAGAAATTAGCTTTATGTTGTATCTATTTAATTTCTAAAATTTATTTAGAGAAATTTATTGATTCATTTATTGTTGATTTTATAATTCAAAGACACGAGTCGAGGAGCTTCACTCCCAGGCATCGCAGGTCGACTCCACTGATGGGGGACGCCCGTCGAACTCTCAGCAGAGGAGAGTCGACGTGTGTTTTGGAGGCTGTTGGTGCCCAGCTGCGAGACCGCAGGGTCTATGGTTTGGGCACTAGAGCTTCTGCATATTTTCTCCATCAGGCCTCCAGCTCGCGATATTCTGGCGATATTCCTGCCGAGCGTTTAGACGACATTCGGAGATCTTTCATGGAGGAGATTCGTCAGGAGGTTCGACAGGAGGTTCGGCAGGAGGTTCGGCAGAAGGTTGAGCACGAGTTCAAGCACTGTATGGGAGGCCTTCAGCAGGAGCTTGCAGACGTGCGAGAGCAGATGCGTCACTTGCAGGATATGGTTAGCCGCATGTCGCAGGGTTTCTACGGATTCTTGATGTATTTTTTTTCTTTACTTTTTATATTTTGTACATGAAAACTTCAAATTTTAATATATTAATTATTTTTGGAAATTGAATGATGAATGTTTGGATCAATATGAGTGATGAATGTTTCAATCAATATTTAAATGTAATGAAATTGTATTAACCGTTTTAATTTTTAATATTTTTTTTTTTTAAAAAATTAATTAGCGACGCATTAGTGATTGAAATTGCATCACTAATATTTTCAAAATATTATTATTAAATATTGCGATGTAATGACCCGGCGTCGCAATATTTTTTAAAAAAATTAATTAGCGATGCATTAGCGACTCAAATTGCGTCGCTAATATATCTAAAACATTATTATTAAATATTGCGATGCAACTAAATGCGTCGCAATATTGCGACGCAATTGAATGCATCGCAATATTTAATAATAATATTTTTTTAAAAATTAATTTTAAACTTAGCGACGCATTCAATTGCGTCGCAATATTGCGACGTATTTAGTTGCATTGTAATATTTAATAATAATATTTTAGATATATTAGTGACGCAATTTGAGTCGCTATTGCATCACTAATTAATTTTTTTTAAAATATTGCGACACATTTGGTGCGTCGCAGAGAGTCACTGTTAAGCGACGCAATTGCGACAAAGTAAGATTGCGACGATCATCGTAGCGACGCCGTTATTGCGTCGCTAATGCATCGCAATAGCATGTTTAGTGATGCATTAGCGATGCATTTGGGCGTCGCTATATTTTAATTCTCTTGTAGTGTCAGAATACATGTAAGAAGAAGTTGTTTGTCTTAACCATTGATGCGTGTCATAGCACAATGATTAAAACACCTTAATTTCACTATTAGAATAGCGAGAGTAAGGGATCGATTCCATAGGGACTCTAGCGATTATCTTGAAATAAATTTATAAATTTAACTAATTAGATAATCAGTAGTGCAAAATAATTAAGATATGGTTTATCTTATAAGAGCACGGCTCGTACCCGTAGATCACGGCCCATCCATTTTAAACATAGATCAGTCTAAAATTATTTCACTTAAATATAATTTAATAACAATTAAACATGAATGAAATTTTATTTTAATAACAACCAAGAGTGCATAGAAGAGTTTTATTTGCTAACATTAAGAAGGCAACAAAAAGCAATAAATTCTCCTAAATCAAACCGGACCCTCCACTGCATACGCCTCCTAGCCACGGACTCTTCCTGGGAACGGAATAGCCTCCACGGCTGACGGACAGAGTCTCCAAACGGAACGCCCACAAACGGATGAGCAGGTCTCCAGACGGGCTTTCGACGGATGCACGGACTGATGCCTCCCTTAAGCGAAGCCTCCACGATCGTCTGCTGCTAGGAACAAGCCTTTGAATTCTCCTCCTTCAACAGCAACCTCCACGGACGTCTCACGGATGGCAGCCTGGAACTGAGCTTCTCACGGCCTGGGAATAGAGCTTCTCACGGCCGCTTCTTCGATTGAGAAAGAAGAGATCTCCCCGAATCCACCGATGGCTCTCGAGGACTCCTCCTTTGCTGCTATTTGTAGAATTCCGGACGCGGTGAAGACGCGGTGAAGCAATGTTGCCAAAACAGAGGACACGGCGGCGTGGAGAAAATCCTGGATAAATAGTGAATAAAATCCAAATTCGATGAATTTAATTCATTCAATTTGATAACTTTCTATCCAATTATTCCTTAATTGGTGGAGAAAATGGTTGGATTTGAAATAGGAGAAGAATTGGATGAAAACAAGGAAGAAACGGCTAAGAAGACGATGAAGTCGGCACTGGGTTTGCCAACTTCGCTTTAAAATACGTGCTGAAACAGATAAATCAATGAAAAATCAATTCTGGGCTCATCTTAAATCCGATTTGAGTGCCATTTGCGTCATTAATTTTCTAAAATCTAGCTCTTTAAGTTGATAAGATTTTTACTAAAATATATATAAAATATTAAATAATAATAGGTATGTTAAATTATTAATTAATAGGTTTAATGATAATTATTTATGCATTTATCACCCCCCCCCAACTTGAATCTTACTCATCCTAGAGCAAATAAGAAATTTAGAAATATGTACCAAGCTAGTCCAAGAATTGATAGTTACCTTACAGTTCTTCTTAAAAATTTTGGTTAGATCATAAGGGAGGTACTTCATTGGATTATTAAGTTTACCCTTTTAGTGATAAAGAGTAGTCCATAAGAATTTATAGAAGTCTTCCTTCACCAACTTTCCACTTCTCTAATTAAGTCTTCTAACTTAATTTGGGTTGGGTGTAGTGTCTTTTGTACTTTAGTTCTTTATTTATTTATTTATGTGTAAAGTTAGTGCAATGTCCTAACCCCTTGCTTTCTAATTAACCCTTGTAGCGAGCTTTAGGCCAATGGCTCCCAAACCAATTAGTTTTAGGGCATTAGGTGTAAAACACCCCTCGGACTTACTTACTCGAGTCAAAAAGGCTTTAGGTAGGACTGACTCTACTTAGGTTCTTTTACATTCTCACCTTTTTACGCGAACAACATCACTTTCTTAGGTGACGGCCCGGTTACTCAGTGAAAGATGTTAAGAACCTAATTTATTAACTTTAAGAGAGATTTTTTTTTTTTTTTTTTCTCTTTTTTTTTTGAATAATGTTTTCACCCATACCCTTATTAAGTAGATTGTATTATTAAGATTAGTGGTCAGAAGGGTCTAAAATTATTCTAAAAATTTTTCTGGGCTAAACCCTACCTTTTATTAGGTTTTCTTAATAATTTATTCCTCAGTATTTCAAAAATAATCTAACCATTAATCATTAATAGACTGCTTAATTAACTTCAAATCGAGACAGAATTTGGTACACACATCTGATTATAGTTTTACTCGAGGATTTACTTATTCTTTTCCTCCCCCCCAACTTAATTTCCATTGTCCCTAATGGAAGAAAAATTAATTTCAAGGAAAGATACTACCTGGTAGAGTATTTGAAGGTTGGAAGTTTCATTGTTGCCATCTTCTTTCAATCTGCTTCTGTTGCTCTTCTTTGGTCATGCTAAAAGAACATACTAAAAGAATAGAAAATCAAAAATTAAAAATAACTAATAAATTGGGTTGCCTCCCAAGAGCGCTAAGTTTAAAGTCTTCAGCCAACTGTGCTACTTATTATGATAATGTTGGGTTCACAAGATCAATTGATTCAACAATTTCTCCATCATTAATTTCTTCTATATATGGTTTCAAACGTTGGCCATTTACTTTGAATGTATTTCTTGCTTGGGGTCTTTAAGCTCTACAGCTCCATGGGAAAATACTTGAGTTACTATAAAAGGTCCATTCCATCGTGAACGAAGTTTTCCAGGAAAAGGTGTAATCTTGAATTGTAAAGCCATACTTTTTGATTTGGTTCAAAAATTTTCTACTAATAAATTTGTCATGATATGCTTTGGTTCGTTCTTTATAAATTTTTGAGCTTTCATATGCATCATTTCGTGGCTCTTCTAACTCATTTAATTGGAGTTTCCTATTGACACATGCATTTTTCATATCATAATTAAATTGCTTGATGGCCAAAATGCACGATGTTCTAATTCTACAGGTAAATAACATGCTTTTCCAAATATGAGCCTATAAGGAGACATTCCTATGAGAGTTTTAAATGCAGTACAATAAGCCCATAATGCATCATCCAAACGTTCTGACCAATCTTTCCTATCAGGTCTCACCTTTTCTCAAGGATATTTTTAATTTCTCTATTTGATATTTCAACTTGGCCACTAGTTTGGGGATGATAAGGTGTAGCTACCTTATGAGTAATTCCATATTTGTTCATTAATCCTTCGAAGTGTCTATTTGTGAAATGTGTACCCCCATCACTAATTATAGCCCTTGGGCATCCAAAACGATTAAGGATATTATGCTAAATAAACTTGATTACAACTTTATGGTCATTGGTTTGAGTTGCCCTGGCTTCAATCCATTTTGACACATAATCAACTGCCACTAGAATGTATTCAAATCCAAAAGAGGAAGGAAATGGGCCCATAAAATCAATACCCCATACATCAAAAATTTCTACAACCAAGATAGGGTTTAGGGGCATCATGTCTTTTCGAGATATATTTCCTGTTTGTTGACATTGGAGACAATTACGGCTAAATTCATGTGCATCTTTAAAAAGAGTTGGCCAATAAAATCCACTTTGTAGTACCTTTGCTGCAGTTTTCTTTCCACTAAAATGTCCTCCACAGGCAAGAGAATGACAGAAGTTAAGTATACTTTTGAATTCACTCTCAGGAACACATCGCCTAATCACCTGATCTGAACAGTACTTAAATAATTCAGGGTCTTCCAAAAGTAATATTTGACTTGTGAGAAAAATCTATCTTTTCTTGTTTTGTCCATTGGGAAGGTACTTTTCCTGTTGCCAAATAATTCAATGTAGGCAAACCAGGGAAGACTGCTATGGGAAATTGAAAACAATTGCTCATCAGGGAACTTATCTCTGATTATTTCTTTATTGTATTCCACTGAAATTCTAGAGATATGATCTGCTACCATATTTTCAGAACCCTTCTTATCTAAGATTTCTAGATCAAATTCTTGTAGTAGAAGGATCCATCTAATCAGTCTGGGTTTTGTATCCTTTTTTGATATAAGATGCCTCAACGTTGCATGATCTGAATAAACTAAAACCTTAGACCCTAACAGATATGATCTAAACTTTTCTAGGGCAAACACAACTGCTAGTAATTCTTTTTCAGTGGTAGTATAGTTCATTTGTGCATCTGAAAGAGTTTTGCTAGCATAATAAATTACATGAGGTTCTTGATTGAGTTTCTATCCTAAAACTGCCCCTACAGCATAATCAGAAGCATCACACATGATTTGAAAGGTATGGTCCAATCTGGGGGCTTGATAATTGGTGCAGTGGTCAAAGCAGTTCGAAGGATGTTATAGGCTGTTAGACAATCTTCATCAAAATTAAAAGAACTATCTTTAGTCAATAAATTACACAATGGTCAAGAAATTTTACTGAAATCTTTGATGAAGTGTCTATAAAAACCAGCATGACCAAGGAAAGATCGTACTTGTTTAACTGAGGTTGGGGTGGTAGATTTGAGATCAACTCAACCTTGGCTTTATCAACCTCAATACCTCGCTCTGAAACAATGTGTCCAAGCACAATTCCTCACGAACCATAAAATGGCTCTTCTTCCAACTTTGGACTAAATTTATTTTCATACATCGTTTCAGTACCTTAGTCAAGTTCTCGAGGCAACTATCAAATGATGCACCAAAAACTAAAAATCATTCATAAATACTTCCAAAAATTGATCAATCATATCAGAAAATATGGCCAACATACATCGTTAAAAAGTGGCTGGTGCATTACAAAGACCAAATGGCATGCATCGAAAGGAAATATTCCAAAGGGACAAGTAAAGGTGGTCTTTTCTTGATCTGCAGGAAATACTGGGACTTGATTGTATCCTGAATATCCATCTAAGAAACAAAAGAAATTTTGTCCCGCTAGCTGTTCTAGAATTGATCGATAAAAGGCAAAGGAAAGTGGTCTTTCCTAGTCATGGCATTCAATTTTTGATAATCTATACACACTCTCCAACTAGTTGATGTCCGAGTAGGAATTGATTCGCCCTTTTCATTTTTAATCACGGTAATATCCGATATTTAGGTACTACTTGGATTGGACTGACCCATTGGCTATATGAAATTGGATAAATGATACCAGCATCAAGCCATTTTACTACTTCTTTCTTAACAACATCCCTCATGTTTGGATTTAGCCTTCGTTGCATGTCTCTATGTGGTTTGGCTTCAATTTCACTATGAATGTGGTGCATGCAAACGGAAGGGTCAATTCCCTTAATATCAGCTATTGTCCATCCAATTGCCTCTTTATATTCTTTAAGTACATCTACCAATTTATCTTCTTGCTCAGAGGTTAGGGTAGATGCAATGATTACTGGAAGGGTATCATTGGGTCCAAGGAATGAATATTTTAAGTCATCTGGAAGAGGTTTCAATTCTAGTTGGGGTGGTTCTTCCAAGGATGGTATTAAAGGACTTGGTTTAGTTGGAAGTGGTTCGTATTTTATAGTCCAAGGAGGGATGGTGTCGAACTTAGGTGGTTCTAATAACATGTTTATCTCTTTGGTGTACTCATCAATATCAAAGTCATCTATTCCAAAATGTGTAAGACATGTTTGTAAAGGATCCGAATCAAGCAAACTTTAGAATTTTTATCTACAACTTCCTCTATCATGCTTACTTCATTTAAATCATACACAGGTGGTCCTTGGGAAGCATTAAAAATATTTAATCTCATCTTCTTGTTTCCAAAAGATGCATCCATCACACCTGTTCTACAATTTATACATGCATTAGTGGTAGCTAGAAAAGGTCATCCAAGGATGATGGGAATTTGGTTAGGATTACCGCTAGATTCCATATCTAACACAAGGAAGTCGACATGAAAATAGAATTCATCCACCTTTACTAATACATCTTCCAATATTCCACTAGGTTCTTTGACTGATCTATCTGCCAATTGTAGTGTTACTGTAGTGGGTTTTAATTCTCCAAATCCAAATAACTCATACACTGAACTGGGGAGAAGGTTTACACTCGCACCCAAATCTAATAATGCTTTCTTGAATGTGAAGTTTCCTATGACACATGATATAATCGGGGTACCAGGATCTTTTAGTTTGGGTGGGGTTATTTGCTGAACAACTGAGCTGACTTGCTCAGTCAAGTGGATCTTTTTTGGTATTTGTGTCTTGGTTTTCCATTTTTGTGTGCATAGATCCTTCAAAATTTTGGCATAAGCTGGAACTTGCTTGATAGCATCGAGAAGAGGTAAGTTTATTTGGACTTGCTTAAATAACTCAAGCATCTCATTCATCTTTATATTCTTCTTATCTGAAGGCAAAGGAGATTCTAAAGCACTAGGGAATGGGGCTTTAGGTGTGATTGCTTAATCATTGAATTCCTTTTCTTCTTCATTTCTTCTCTTTTCTGGTTTAGCCACTTCTAATTTCTAGGATGGTTCAGGTGGGTTCAATGTTTTTCCACTTCTGAGAGTCATGACTGATTTAGCATGTTCTAAATTTGTCAGGATATTGGAACCTTCAGCCATGAATTGTCCTTTCGGGTTATCGATAGGCTGACTAGGTAACTTACCCTCCTCCCTTCTACTGAATGCTATGGCTAATTGACCTATCTGAGTTTCTAGTTTTGCAATAGATTGTGTGGGAGTGAAGGATTTGACTATTCATTTCTAGCCCTTTCAATGCTTGTAACACTTTGTTTTCAAAAGTAGGCTGATTATTCGGTGGAGGTTGTGGGATGTTTGGATATTGTGAATATGACATGCTTCTAAAATTGGTTTCTTGATAATTAGGTCTGATCGATGATGAATTGGCTACAGGTTGAGGTTTCCAAGAAAAAATTGGGTGATTTCGTCAGCCAGGATTGTAAGTATTTGCAAATGGATCATTTACTGTTCTAGGAGCTAATCGGGTTTGGGCTTGGTGGGCTTGCTCTTAAACAAGTTCAGGAAATTGGTATGCAGCTGGGCATTCACCTATAGAATGGGTTGGATTCAAACAAATTACGCAGACCTCATGTAATTGAGTAGATGGGAAGAGATATTTTTAACTTGTAGAATCCGTCAAGTTTATGGGATTCATCTACCTTAGTATAGATATCTGTAGAATGACCTATTTCATATATTCCACCTCTCACCACAAGGGAAAAAAAATATTGCGACGCCCAAATGCGTCGCAATTGTGTCGCTAAACATGCTATTGCGACGCAATAGCGACACAATGACGGCATCGCTCAGATGTCCGTCGCAATATACATTTGTCGCAATTGCGTCGAAATATTGCGACTCTCTGCGACGCAACATTGCGTCGCAATATTGCGACGCATCCAAATGCGTCGCTAAATTTAAAACTAATTTTAATATTTAAAATTATTATTAAATATTGCGACACATTCAATTGCGTCACAATATTGCGACGCATTTAGTTGCATCGTAATATTTAATAATAATATTTTTGATATAATAGCGACGCAATTTGAGTCGCTAATGCGTCGCAAATAAATTTTTTTTAAATATTGCGACGCAAGGTCATTACGTCACAATATTTAATAAAAATATTTTAGATATAATAGCGACGCAATTTGAGTCGCTAATGCATCGCTATTAATTTTTTTTAAATTATTGCGACGCCAGGTCATTGCATCGCAATATTTAATAATAATATTTTAAAATATTAGCGATGCAATTTCAGTCGCTAATGCGTAAAATTTTTTAAAAATATAAAATAATTAAAAACGGTTAAAATAATTTGTTAAATTGAAATATTGATAGAAACATTCTTCACTCATATTGATCCAAACAATAATCAATTTCCAAAAATAATTATATATTAAAATTTTGAAGTTTTCATGTACAACATAAAAAAAGAAAAAAAATACATCAAGAATCTGAGCGATAACGTGGAGGCTGAAGACCCTGCGACAAGCGGCTAACCATATCCTGCAAATGACGCATCTGATCTCGCACGTCTGCAAGCTCCTAATCCGGCCTCGCATACGCTGCTCGAACTCGTTCTCGACCTCCTGCCGACCTCCTGCCGAACCTCCAAACGAACGTCCTGCCGAACCTCCTCCGTAATAGATCTCCGAATGTCGTCTAAACGCTCGGCAGGAATATCACCAGAAAATCGCGAGCTAGAGGCCTGATGGGGAAAATATGCAGAAGCTCTAGTGCCCAGACCATAGACCTGCGGTCTCGCGGTGGGCACCAACAGCCTCCAAAAACACATGGCGACTCTCCTCTGCTGAGAGTTCGACGGGCGTCTCCCCATCAGTGGAGTCGACCTGCGATGCCTGGGAGCGAAGCTCCTCGACTCGTGTCTTTAAATTATAAAATCAATAATAAATGAGTTAATAAATTTTTCGAAATAAAATTTTAGAAATTAAACAGATACTACATAAATCTAATTTCTTACCGCAACCTCCCGTGATCGCGTGTCGACCAGGAACGTCCCTCCTGGTGTGTGTCGCCCTGAATAGACGAAACTCACCAGGATCTCCGCCCTCCTGCTCAGACTATAACATAAAAAAATTGATATTAATACAAATATTTATAAATAACTAAATTAGTAATTAAAATAGTTTTCTTACCATATGCCGTCTGTGCTCCTGAATTGAAATGGAGCCCGAAGTATGGTGGGAGAGACCCGTGCCAGGACCGCCCTTCTCGGATCAACGGTTTGTGCTGGCTAATGCGGACCTCCTGCGCCAGCCATCAGACTGCCAGGCCTGCTGCCACTCGTGCCAAATACCCTCTGGCACATGCATAGGACACTGACTCGATGACCTCCATCGATGAAGCATGTCGGAGTATCGATGTCCCGTCAGAGCCTCCCATGCTGCCCTAATGGCATCATGGCTAGCAGGGTCCCACGTAAACTTTTTCTGCATTAAAATAAATAGTTAGTTTTAGAATTTATTAGGATTAAGAAATTTTATATCAGTGATAAATTGTATTTAATAAGTTTACCTGAAACTCAAAAAATAAAACTCCCTCGTGGCTGAGATACGTGGAGCCAATCGTAGCCACTGGGATCTGCACGCCTCTGAAATACAGCGCTGATGTGGCTGGATACATGATGCTGCTCAATAAATCTATTAAAAAAATGCATGTTTATAAGTAATTGACTTAAAAACATAAACATATATTTTAATTAGTATATACTTACAGCCCATGAGCATCAAGTCGAAGTACGGTGCGGCCGATGGTGGAAGAACTCTCGGAGGTATGTGCCGATCGGTTGGATGGTAATACCAATGCAGGATCACCGCCGACTGCTGGAGAGATTGAAGGCTGTGCGATGTGTGGAGATCCGAACTCTCCATCTTCAAAGCTCATGTGATCTGAAACAGCAGAGCTACGTCCCTGCTCACTCCGTATGTCGTCGGTAGATCTACCTCTGCCCGTCATACTGAAAATACTAAAGATTCATGCAATTAAATTACGATTAATGATTGACTATGTAAAAATTTACCACTTATAAAATAAATTTGAATTTAAGAAAACCTCTATGTTTAATCGGTGTCATTTGTTTCATGAAATATTGGTTCAACATCCGATGCCATATCGGACTGCGATTCAGTTTCATTATCATCGAAGGAAACCGAACATTTGCATCCGCAATTTCTTGGACATCACCATTTGGATCTCTAAGTGATGTTTCAGGAGCCCTTGTGTCGTCCTCAATTGCATGCATTTCCATCTCATCCTCTTGAAATGCAGGGCACTCGGCTGATTGACTTGATGAACTCTCCTCTAATAAGATTGTTGAACATAGGACGATTTTAGAAACAGCCCACCAACTCTCCTCTAATAAGATCTTTTAAGTCCTATTGGAGGGTCTCGACGAGCAACTGACATGTGATGTAATGAATTCTCACTCAATGTCTCAAAGAGTTGCCAAGCTTCATGTTCATTTTTTAACATAAATGTCCCACCACATGAAGGATCAACCATTTACCGATGCTTTTTTGATAATCCATCATAAAAGCACTGAACCAGTTGCCATTTAGGTATGGCATGATGTGGACATTTTCTAATCAGTTCTTTGAATTTCTCCCATGTCTCATGGAACATTTCTCCATCTGTCTGGGAAAAACTTGTTATGGCTTTTCTAATTTGATTTGTTTTTCCTATAGGAAAATATTTCTTAAGAAATTCTCTTTGAAGATGATCCCAAGTTGAAATTATGACAGTGTCTAATGAATTTAACCAATATTTGGCTTTATCTTTTAGGGAAAAAGGGAATAGCTTAAGCCTAAGTGCATCATCAGAGAAATTTTGAATCTTGATAGTTGAGCAAATTTCCAAGAATTCATCTAAGTGTTTGTAGGGATCCTCATTTGTAAATCCATAGAAAGATGGTAACATTTGGATTACACTTGACTTGATTTCGTATTGGACAGCCTCTACTGGAGGCACTTGAATGCAGGGAGAGTAGGTATACCTTGAAGGAGTGAAATACTCTTTTAACTGCCGTGGATGATTATTTTCGTTATTAGGATCCATAATTCTGAGTCTGTTTGCTCTAATAGTTCTTTCTATCTCAGGATCTAAGGGTATAAGGTTGGATTGCAACGATCGGCGACCAAGCATACACCCTACCAATGACTCTACATCAATAATAATTTAGTTTTTTTTTATAGAAGAAAAGAGGGTTTAATAATTCTTAGCAATCAAGTTAGCAAAGATTAGACTCTCTATTCTAGGTTTACCCTAGATCTAGACAGCTCCTAACTTCCAAGACCACCTTGTCCTATTGAGCTCGAAGTCCTTAGGAGCTGATGTCTAATTAATTTTAGAGTTAAAGGTTTGGGTTAATGTAGAATGAAGGATGTGGTTTGTGGGCTAAGGAAGGGTGATGAAATCCCCACCTTATCTTGATTAGGGGTTTGTGCCCTTAAAGTTAATTATGAAAATGCTATGCAACAATCAGATGTCCAGCTTTTGAAATTATCAAATAAAATTAATCTAATTATTTATTTTTTTTTTAGATTTTTGTGATTAGGTTTCTAATTTCCTAATAAATTATGAGATGTTAATGGAAGAATTTTGAGTTTTGCAGAAAATAAATCCACCTAAGTCAATCTAAGCATAGAAATAAAATAATTATTTTATTTATATATTTTATTTTTATAAATTTTTATAATTTTTTTATTTTGTTTCCTTAAATTAATTATGTTTTATGGAAAGTGTCTTAGGGTTTTTCTTTCAAGTTTTTTTAAGGTAATTTAATTAAAAGGAAAATTTGATTAGGTTAAAAGTAGATTTGTAACAAGAAGGAAAGTAATAATTTTTTTTTAATTTATGTTAAAAAGAAAATAAGAAATTCTAACAATTAAGGAAATAAAATAAAGAGACAATAACTATTCAAAAATTAAGAGAAAATTAATCTATTTTTTTATATTTTTATATTTTTTTATAATTTTTTTTCAAAATAACACACTTAAGTCCCCAGCAACGGCATCAAAATCTGATGTGTATCGTAGCGCAATGATTAAAACACCTTAATTTTACTATTAGAATAGCGAGAGTAAGGGATCGATTCTACAGGGACTCTAGCGATTATCTTGAAATAAATTTATAAATTTAACTAATTAGAGAATCAGTAGTGTAAAATAATTAAGATATGTTTTATCTTATAAGAGACCGGCTTGTACCCGTAGATCACGGCCCGTCCCTTTTAAATATAGATCAGTCTAAAATTATTTCCACTTAAATATAATTTAATAACAATTAAACATGAATGAAATTTTATTTTAATAACAACCAAGAGTGCATAGAAGAGTTTTATTTGCTAACATTAAGAAGGCAACAAAAAGTAATAAATTCTCTTAAATCAAACCGGACCCTTCGCTGCATACGCCTCCAAGCCACGGACTCTTCCTGGGAACAGAATAGCCTCCACGGCTGACGGACAGAGTCTCCAAAAGGAATGCCCACAAACGGATGAGCTCCAGACGGGCTTTCGACGGATGCACGGACGGATGCCTCCCTTAAGCGAAGCCTCCACGATCGTCTGCTGCTAGGAATAGAGCCTTTGAATTCTCCTCCTTCAACAGCAACCTCCACGGATGTCTCACGGCCTGGGAACATAACTTCTGACGGCCTGGGAATAGAGCTTCTTATGGCCTGGGAACAGAGCTTCTCACGGCCGCTTCTTCGATTGAGGAAGAAGAGATCTCCCCGAATCCACCGATGGCTCTCGAGGTCTCCTTCTTTGCTGCTATTTGTAGAATCCTAGATGCGGTGAAGATGCGGTGAAGCAATGTTGCCAAAACAGAGGACGCGGGTGGCGTGAAGAAAATCCCGAATAAATAGTAAATAAAATCCAAATTTCTTCAAGATGAATTTAATTCATTCAATTTGATAACTTTTTATCAAATTTATTCCTTAATTGGTGGAGGAAATAGTTAGATTTGAAATAGGAGAAGAATCGGATGAAAAAAAAAAGAAAGAATTGGTACGATGAAGTCGGCACTGGGTTTGCCGACTTCGCTTTAAAATGGGTGCTGAAATAGATAAATCAATGAAAAATCAATTCCGGGCTCATCTTAAATCCGATTTGAGTGCCGTTTGCGTCATTAATTTCCTAAAATCAAGCTCTTTAAGTTGATAAGATTTTTACTAAAATATTATATAAAATATTAAAATATTAAATAATAATAGGTACGTTAAATTATTAATTAATAGGTTTAATGATAATTATTTATGCGTTATCTTTGAAGATGCGTAAAAGTAAAAATTATCAATAAATATGTTTTAAATTGCTTGCTTCATCTGTACTACATCAAGATGCAGATGTGTTAAATCACCACTTTTGATAGGGTTGAAGAGAAGGTACCTGAAAGCATCCTGATATTTGAATAACAGCAAATATATTAGCCATGACAATGGTCCATCCTGGAGTAATGAGGGAGGACAAGATGTAGGGCTGAACTTGGGACCCAAATGCCCAATAACCGATGAAAGCCAGTTGCCAGTATGACAAAACAATAATTCCATATGCAGCTGATACACCTTTGTACATGTTCTTCTTTGCAAGTTTCTTTACAATATTCTGGTAAAAAGAGTCACATATCTATATTATTATGATGAATAATACACCAACCAATCAATTGATATCACTTAACTCAACTCAACTCATCTAAGCCTTTTCCCAACTATATGGGATCGGTTTCATGAATCTGCTTCTTCCACTCTGCTCTATTCAGGACTAAGTCGAAATTCAAATTACAAATAGTTATATTATTTTTAATTATTTCTATCCATATTAGTTTAGGTCTACCTCTACCTTTATCCTTGCCATGGATTATTAAAAGATCACTTTTTCTAATTGCAGCATCTAAAGGTCTTATCCTATATATAAATATGTCCATGTGAATCTCAAATTGGAATACCAGATTCATTGTAAAAATCATGTAAAAACATTAATTGTTATATGAATTCATTAAATTTTGGATTATTGACCTGTCAGGCAGTTGTACACTTCATCCACACTCATTATTTCAACACATCAAACCACGAACTCATCACTATTATATGTCACTTTTCTGCAACTTTTAGTAAAATAGTGAATTTGAACATAATATTTAGGAAGGGTGTCATTTTCATCAAATTATACCACAGTTAGTTCAATTGCCTATATATTGTATACATATATACACATCTTTAAACACATTTGCAGATGCACTATTTGTTTTGCAATGTTAGAATTCTTTAAGGTTCTTCTGGACAGATGGAGACTTGACACTCATGCCACCTCTTTGAAAAACATTGAAAATATACATGTATTGAGTCTAGAAATCTTTCACTCTGCTATCAGGTTTCTTAAGGGCTTAAGTGTCCCTTCCTTTTTGACACTTGAACATCTCATACCAATGTCACATGGCTGAATAGCATCATAATCATATACTGGTTGAAACTAAGATCTCTTACGAGTATTACTAACTCAGTTCAGAGTTCTTTCTTGCTGCTTCAAGTCAAAATTCCTTTTTACCAAAAAAGTTGGAAACACAATAACCAAAAAAAAAAGAGAGAGAAAAGACTCCCCATATACCTACAAGCTTATGAATGCTAAGCATACAACATTTTCTCATCTCATATTTCTTTCCAATCATATACAGAGACATCATTCAACTAAACTATATTATGGCATGAATATAATAGTTGGACTCTCCTTTTTAGTTACCCAGGCATCTAGTTAAGGTGTAAAACATTTTCAATGAAAAAATATAATTCTTTCTTTTCTTAATAAAAAAAATCATAATTCTTCCACCAGATTTTTACTAACTCTAATGTGTGCTGCCGATATTATGGCTAGCTTCCAATATAATTCATGTAGTCAAGCTTATTCACATAAATATTAATACTTTTCAAATTATAATAGATTTGCTCAATTTGCATACCATCTTCCCAGATACACTTATTCAATTCCAGACAACAATTTAAGCAGTAAAAGACAGATCCATAACTGTACAGAAGAAAAAAAGAAAATGGTCAGTGCAAGCAGAAACAGACAATACATATGAAATTGTCATGCCAAGATGTTCCACCTGTATTTATGGAGGCATTGCATCTCCAAACGAGAAAGCAATCGCACCTAGAGCAATAAAATCTTTGAAAACCTTAGAGGAAGTGCTTCCTTGCCAGCTGTAGTTGATTGATTTTCGATCAATTTTTTCTCCTACAATAAAAGGAAAACTTGGTAACCACCATCATAAAGAAAACCTGGGGATCGTGTAATTCATTTTGTCTACTGTTTCCTGATTAAATTTTCTGCATTGGATTACTAGTTTCATGGCATGTCCACTGCATGTTTAGATACATGTTGTATACAACAAATGTATCAAAATATTTTCCTTGTGTAATTGTAGACAAATGAGCAGACAACCTCAGGATCCAACATAAAAGAGATGGTGAAACTAAAGAGCAAAAAGAAGCAATATTAGTGGTACCATTGTTAGTTCTTAATGTATCCTAAAATTTTGTAGCAAGTGCAAAATCCTCTCTCTAAATCATGTATAACACGCACATAATATACATGTACATAATATAAACATGCACACAAATGCACGCAAAAGAAGTTTCCGAAACATAATGTTATTCTAGGCTCTTAAAATTTAGATCTTGGAGGAGAAAAGGCGAACCCTAGGAAATTATTGTAAACAATCCATTACCTGATTGCCATGTCCTTATTCTTTGCTCCAAATGCCTGTTTTTGAGTCATGAGAAAATTTTACTTATATCAGAAGAGATGACACCAAGAAGCTAAAAAAAAAAAAACTTCTAAGATCCTGGACTCTTATAACCCTATTATCTTGTTTCTGTAGCTTGTGAAGAGGCAAAGAAGCAACTTTGGAATCCAGATTCTCAAATAGAGGTGGAGATGGAAGAATACAAAGAACGATGGAGGAGATTGTAGAGCCTGGTGTGGTACTCCAAAGCTTAAATCCTAGGGTGGAGGTTTGTAGGCTCCACAGGGTTAAGGCCCAGGTTGTTGGGTCTTGAGGGGGCTAGTCTATCATTGGGCTGGGTTTGGGCCCAAGGTGTGGGTTGGTCCAAGGAGTTTTTTAGGGTTTATTATCCATATAATAAGGCACCGGTTCATGTGTGGTGCTGGTTTTATTTTGGTGGCCGTCATGGGGACGGGTTATATATAGTCATGTAACGATGATGATTATAGATGAATGAAAGAAACCCTTTTCTCCCTAGAATAAGCTATCCCTTCTCTTCCTCCTCCTCTCTTTCTCACATATAGATGCCCTAGGTTTCTAGGGTTTTATTGCTGCCATCTCTGCCCTAGCCATCTTCTTGGAGCCGCCTCTCTCAAGAAGGAGAAGGAAGAAACCCTAGCAGCACCTTCTCTTGGGCAGCGTCTCTTGATTTTCTGGATCAGATCTGAAGGTTCACGTGAGGAAGAAGAGAGGCCACGACCCTCTCTTACAATCTTGGGGCGCAAGAAACCAAGGAAAATCCTAGTTGCTAATCAATCTGGGAAGATTACCAAGATCAAGATCCAAAATTCTGCTGCAGAAATTTCAGCAGGGATATCATCTCGCTTCCGCATCTCACACGACTTGGGGCTGGTCGAATGCGTGCTATGCTCCAAGGTTAGAAAGAGGACGATCCACTCTTCATTTGGTATCAGAGCCTCGGTGATTTGGTGGAGAAAAGATTGGATCTTGGGCGTTTCTTGGTAAGATATCAAACCAGAAATTTCTGCAGCAAGTTTAATTTTCTTTTTGTTGTGTGCATTGTTTCTTGGTTGGATATGGCATCTAGTAGCTTTAAATTCGATTTTGAAAAGTATGATGGCAAGGGAAACTTCACCCTATGGCAGCAAAGGGTGAAGGATTTATTGGTACAGCAAAGGATTTATAAGGTCTTGGTGAAACAAAGACCGGATAATGTAAGTCGTGAGGATTGGGAGGAGTTAGAGGAGATTGCATTTAGCACAATCAGGATGTGCTTGGCTGATCAAGTCTTGCCGGAGATTTGCACGCAGACCACGGCAAGGGGGCTCTGGGAAACTTTAGAGAACACTTACATGGGAAAGAGCATGACAAACAAGTTGTGGTTGAAGAAACAGTTGTACAGCTTGAGAATGCCTGAGGGAGGAGATCTTGTGGCCCATATTCAGAAATTCAATCAAGTGTGCTCAGAGGTGATGAGCCTTGATGTGAAGATTGATGAAGAAGACAAGACCCTCATCTTGTTGTGTTCGCTACCCAGTTCCTATGATGGTCTGATTACAACCTTGGTGTATGGGAAGGAGACCCTGAATTATGAAGAGGTTGTGGGGGTGCTGAGATCAAACCAGCAAAGAGAAAAGATTCGCATGGGAAACTCTAACACAGAGGTATGAATCTGGGAAAAGGTTAGAGGCAAGTCCAAAGGCAGATCTAAGTCTCGGGGCAAGCAGAAAGCATGGAAGTGTTACAAGTGTCATCAGATTGGTCACCTGAAGAGAAATTGCCCACTTCTGAAGAATGAGAAGGGGAAGGGCATTTCCAAGGGAGGTTCAGCCAGCAATGGTGGTGCAAATTCATCTGAAGACAGTGAAGATGATGTACTGGTAGTTTCAGATGGGACCAAGAAGTGTGATAGTTGTTGGACACTTGACTCAGCATGTTCTCACCATTATACTTCGCATAGGGAGTGGTTTGCAACTTATGAAGAATCTGATGGAGGGAGTGTATGCCTTGGTGATAATCATCCTTGTAAGGTTGCTGGAGTTGGAAGCATAAGGGTGAGGATGTATGATGGGGTTATAAGGACTTTGACCAATGTCAAACATGTCCCGGAGTTGAAGAAGAATCTAATTTCTTTGGGCTACCTGGAGAAGCATGGGTATGCTTTTGGAAGCCAGCCGGGGAGTGGATGTTTGAGGATAACCAAGGGTGCATTAGTGGTGATGAAAGGGAGAAGGTTGGAAAATAATCTCTATCAGATGGAAGGCTCAGTGGCCATAGATGGTGCAGAGGTGCTAGCAGCGGCACAGGAGGAACAGTTGGTCTATAAACTGTGGCACTATCGAATGGGACACATGAGTGATAAAGGGCTTATAGAACTCAGCAAAAGAGGTCTGATTCCATCACTTAAGAAGGAGGACAATGACATCTGTGAGCCCTGTATTTATGGCAAACAACATAGGGTGAGATTTGCCAGCAGTTCCAAGCAGAGTGAAGGTATTCTGGAACTAGTTCACTCAGATGTATGGGGACCGGCCCCTGTGTCAGCCAGAGGTGGGGCTAAGTATTTTTTAACTTCATTGATGACTACTCCAGGAAGGTATGGGTATATCTGATAAGAGAAAAATCAGAGGTATTTGCCCGGTTTAAAGCTTGGAGAGTTGGTGTTGAAAAGGAGACAGGAAAACCAGTGAAGTGTTTGAGATCTGACAATGGAGGGGAGTATACAAGCAATGAATTCAGAAGCTACTGTGAGGAAAATGGGATCCAACGCCATTACACAGTGAGGATGACTCCCCAGCAGAATGGTGTGGCAGAGAGGATGAATCGTACATTGACAGAGAAGGCTAGGAGTTTGAGGCTGCAGGCATCACTGCCCAAGGTCTTTTGGGGTGATGCAATTATGTTCTCTGGTTTTCTTGTTAACAGGTCCCCTAATAGAAAACTTGATGGAGGCATTCCAGAGGAGATCTGGAGTGGGAAGAAGGTGGAGCTTGGACACCTAAGGATTTTTGGTTGCCCAGCCTATGCACATGTGGAGGCAACTGAAAGGAGCAAGCTGGACCCAAAATCACAAA
>UESW01003987.1:91339-372236 GCA_900491605.1 Calamus simplicifolius | reverse complement strand
CCTAATTAGTCGCAATAATTTTTTAAAAAATTTATTATGTATTAGCGATGCATTAATGCATTGCTAATCCATCGTTAATTTGACTTTATTATAATTTTATGAAAAAATAGCCTCGCTAATGCGTCGCTAACTTGGCACCAATGTTCGGCGGAAAAATTATTTTTATTTTCTAGAATTGCGTCGCTAAGGCATCGCAATATTTTTTTAATATTTTTAATTGATTAAAATAATAATTTATTACAATAATTGCAATGCAAATAGTGCATCGCAATAATTTTTAAATATTTATAAATGATAATATTTATAATTTATGATAATAATTACGACACATATTTGCATCGTAATATTTTTTTAATATTTTTAATTAGATATATTTATTTAAAAAATATTGTGACGCAAATATGCATCACAATATTATATTTCTTTTATTTATTAATACTGATAAAATTATATTTACTTAAAATAATTGCGACGCATATATTTCATCGCAATATTTTTATTTTTTTTTCTAAAATGCGTCGCTACGGAGTCGCAATTAATTTTTAATATTTATAAATGATAATATTTATAATTAATGTTAATAATTGCGACGCAAAATTACGTCGCAATATATTTTATAAACTTTTTAATTACATATATTTATTTAAAAAACATTGCGATGCAACTTATGCGTCTCAATATTATATTTCTTTTATTTATTAATACTAAAAAAATTATATTTACTAAAAATAATTGCGACGCATACATTGCATCGTAATATTTATTTATTTTTTCATAAAATGCATCGCTACGGCGTCGCAAAATTTTTTAAATATTTATAAATGATAATATTTATAATTTATGATAATAATTGCGATGTCGTTTTGCATTGCAATATTTTTTTAATATTTTTAACTAGATATATTTATTTAAAAATATTGCGACGCAAATTATGCGTCGCAATATTATATTTCTTTTATTTATTAATACTGATAAATTTATATTTACTAAAAATAATTGCGACGCATACATTGCGTCACAATATTTATTTATTTTTCTTCTAAAATGCATCGCTACGGCGTCGCAATAATTGTTTAATATTTTTTTAAACTTTTTCATAACTTTTTTTTGTGTAATTATAAATGATTTGACGGTTGCGATCGATCCAAGCCATGATCGATCCCGGTCGGCGACGATCCAACGGTTGCGATCGATCCAAGCCATGATCGATCCCGATCGGCGACGACCTATCTCGGACCGTGGCGATCGATCGGATCGGCGACGATCCGACGGTTACGATCGATCCAAGCCATGATCGATCCCGGTCGGCATCGACCTATCTTGGACCATCGTGATCGATCGGATCGGTGATGATCCGATGGTTACGATCGATCCAAGCCATGATCGATCCCGGTCGGCGATAATCCGACGGTTGCGATCGATCCAAGCCATGATCGATCCCGTTCGGTGATGATCCGACGGTTGCGATCGATCCAAGCCGTGATCCTGATCGGCCACGATCGATCTTGGACCGTTGCAATCCGTCCGAGATCGGCGACGATCCGACGGTTGCGATCGATCGAAGCCATGATCCCGATCGGCCACGACCGATCTCGGACCGTGGCGATCGGTCCGATCGGCAACGATCCGACGGTTGCGATCGATCCAAGCCCTGATCCCGATCGGCCACGACCGATCCCGGACCGTTGCGATCGGTCCAAGATCGCTGGCGATCCGACGGTTGCGATCGATCCAAGCCGTGATCCCGATCGGCCACGACCGATCCCGGACCGTTGCGATCGGTCCAAGATCGCTAGCGATCCGACAGTTGCGATCGATCCAAGCCCTGATCCCGATCGTCCATGAACGATCTAGGACCGTGGCGATCGGACTGATCGGCGTCGATCCGACGGTTGCCATCGATCCCAGCCCTGATCCTGATCCGCCACGACCGATCTCACCATGGCGATCGATCCGATCGGCAACGATCCGACGATTGCGATCGATCCAAGCACTGATCCCGATCGGCCATGACCGATCCCGGATCGTTGCGATCAGTCCAAGATCGTTGATGATCCGACGGTTGCGATCGATCCAAGCCCTGATCCCGATCGGTCATGACTGATCTCGGACCGTGGCGATCGATCCGATCGGCGATGATCCAACGGTTGCGATTGATCCAAGCCCTGATCCCGATCATCCATGACCGATCTCGGACCATGGCGATCGCACTGATCGGCGACGATCCGACGGTTGCCATCGATCCAAGCCCTGATCGATCCCGGTCAGCGATGAACGATCTCGGACCGTCGCGATCGATCCGATAGGCGATAATCCGATGGTTGCGATCGATCCAAGTCGTGATCCCGATCAGCCACAACCAATCTCGGACCATGGCGATCGGTCCGATCGGCGACGATCCGACGGTTGCGATCGATCCAAGCCATGATCCCAATCAGCCACGACCGATCTTGGACCATGGCGATCGGAAAACGATCCGACGGTTGCGATCGATCCAAGCCCTGATCCTGATTGGCCACGACCGATCTCGGACCGTTGCGATCGGTCCAAGATCGCTGGCGATCCGACGGTTGCGATCGATCCAAGCCCTGATCTCGATCGGCCACGATCGATCCCAGACCGTTGCGATCGGTCCAAGATCGCTGGCGATCTGACGGTTGCGATCGATCCAAGCCCTGATCCCGATCGTCCACGACGATCTAGCACCGTGGCGATCGGACCGATCAGCATCGATCCGACGGTTGCCATCGATCCAAGCCCTGATCCTGATCCGCCACGACCGATCTCGGACCACGGCGATCGATCCGATCGGCGACGATCCGACGATTGCGATTGATCCAAGCCCTGATCCCGATCGGCCAAGACCGATCCCGGATTGTTACGATCAGTTCGAGATCGCTGACGATCCGATGATTGCGATCGATCCAAGCCCTGATCCCGATCGGCCATGACTGATCGCGGACCGTGGCGATCGGTCCGATCGGCGATGATCCGACGGTTGCGATCGATCCAAGCCCTGATCTCGATCGTCCATGACCAATCTCGGACCGTGGCGATCGCACTGATCGGCGACGATTCGACGGTTGCCATCGATCCAAGCCCTGATCGATCCCGGTCGGCGATGAATGATCTCAGACCGTCGCGATCGATCCGATAGGTGACAATCCAACGGTTGCGATCGATCCAAGCCGTGATCCCGATCGGCCACGACCAATCTCGGACCGTGGCGATCGGTCCGATCGGCGACGATCCGATGGTTGCGATCGATCCAAGCCCTCATCCCGATCGGCCATGACCGATTCCAGACCGATGCGATCAGTCCGAGATCGCTGACGATCCGACGGTTGCGATCGATCCAAGCCCTGATCTCGATCGACCATGACCGATCCCGGACCGTTGCGATCGATCCAAGATCGTTGGCGATCCGACGGTTGCGATCTATCCAAGCCCTGATCCCGATCGTCCACGAATGATCTAGGACCGTGGCATTCGGACCGATCGGCATCGATCCAACGGTTGCCATCGATCCAAGCCCTGATCCTGATCCGCCACGATCGATCTCGGACCACGGTGATCGATCCAATCGGCGATGATCCGACGATTGCGATCGATCCAAGCCCTGATCCCGATCGGCCATGACCGATCCCAGACCGTTGCGATCAGTCCGAGATCGCTGACAATCCAATAGTTGCGATCGATCCAAGCCCTGATCCCGATCGGCCACGACTGATCTCGGACCGTTGTGATCAGTCCGATCGGCGATGATCCGACGGTTGCGATCGATCCAAGCTCTGATCCCGATCGTCCATGATCGATCTCGGACCGTGGCGATGCACCGATCGGCAACGATCCGACGGTTGCCATCGATCCAAGCCATGATCAATCCCGGTCGGCGATGAACGATCTCGAACCGTCGCAATCGATCCGATAGGCGACAATCCGACGGTTGAGATCGATCCAAGCTGTGATCCCGATCGGCTACAACCGATCTCGGACCGTGGTGATCGATCCGATCGCGATGATCCGACGGTTGCGATCGATCCAAGCCCTCATCCTGATTGGACCGATCGCTATTTAACATAATTAATTTTTTTAAAAATATTGCAACGCAAAGGGTTACGTCCTAATTTTTTAATATGATAATTATATTATATAAAAATTAATTTTATTTATAATACGACACAACAAGTGCGTCGCTAAATTAAAACATAATTTTTCTAATTTTTGGTTTATTGCGTCGCTAATGCGTTGCTATTTAACATAATTAATTTTTTAAAAACATTGCAACGCACTGTGTTGCGTCGCAATTATTTTTTCTCATATTTATATTTTATAAAAATTAATTTTATTTAAAATAATTGTGACAGTTATTGCGTCGCTAAATTAAAAAATAATTTTTCTAATTTTTTGATTTATTGCATCGCTAATGCATCGCTATTTAATATATTTAATTTTTTTAAAATATTGCGATGCACTGAGTTGCATCGCAATATTTTTTCTAATATTTATACTTTATAAAATTTAATTTATTTAAATTATTTGTGACGCAATTGGTGTATCGCTAAATTAAAAATATTTTTTTTAATTTTGGTTTATTGCGTTGCTAATGCGTCGCTATTTAATATATTTAATTTTTTTAAAACATTACGACGCACTGAGTTGCGTCGCAATATTTTTTTCTAATATTTATAATTTATAAATTTAATTTCATGTAAATTATTTGCGACGCAATTGGTGCGTTGCTAAATTAAAAATAATTTTTTTAATTTTCTAGTTTATTGCATCGCTAATGCGTCGCTATTTAATATATTAATTTTTTAAAAAACATTGCGATGCACTGAGTTGCATCGCAATATTTTTTTCTAATATTTATATTTTATAAAATTTAATTTTATTTAAATTATTTGCGACGCAATTGGTGCGTCGCTAAATTAAAAATAATTTTCTAATTTTTTGGTTTATTGCGTCACTAATGCGTTGCTATTTAACATATTTAATTCTTTTAAAAATATTACGATGCACTGAGTTGCATCGCAATATTTTTTTTCGATATTTATATTTTATAAAAAATTAATTTAAAAATATTACGACGCATTATTTGCATCGCTAAATAAATTTTTTTTTTGATTTTCTGGTTTATTGAGTCGCTAATGCGTCGCTAATTACGTCGCAATATTTTGTTGTCACAGAGGCGTCGCAAAGTGGTCGCAATTTAGTGACGCATAATTGCGTCGCTAAATTTGCGTCGCTATTTCAGTATTTTCTTGTAGTGTTTCCTCCTCCATCTGTGGTGAAAAATGATGATGAAATAGCGGCCCGTCATTTATGAGATTATCATTTCCTGCCTTTTTGAATCCCCTGAATAAGATTGCTCCAGAATTCTACTCCCTGTATCTAAACTTACACTTCGGATTAGGGAGTGGGGGGCATGTGATGAGGGGTAAAATCATCATTGCATTATTGACCTCTCACATCGGTGATTGGGTCACGCCCAATCCAAACACCATGCTAGCCAGCTGGCATAACATCCAAGCGATGAAGCCAAATCACCTCTGACAAAGTGGAATCATCTCGACAATCCGAACCATCCTCATACTTCGGCTATCCAAGCTAAGTCATTCCTCGGTAACCCAAGCTATCCTCATACTTTGGCCATTCGAGCCGAGCCATTCCTCGGTAATCCGAGCTATCTTCATGCCTTGGCCATCCGAGCCGATCACACTTCGGCCATCCGAGCTGATCCACTCTATACCTCGGAAAACCAGGTTATTCCTCATTTAGGCCAAACTACGACATTCAAAATACCTTTACGGAATCTAGTGCAGGAGAGTTCGAATCCACTATAGCTGAATAAGATTTCAGGCGGTGAATCATGCCCAGAAGTGGCCTAGGACCTGCAAGAGTGGCCTAGGGCTGTGTGATCATTGAATCTCAAGGCATCAACCAACTCTCCCAGCTGTCGATCCTCTAACTGACAAGATACGGATCCTACTGGCCTCATAACAAACTTGAATCGAATCTTAATAGTTTTCAGACCCCATCCAGGGCACGTCCAAGGAATCAGGTGATCACCTATAAATACCACAACACTCCAACCTCTCAGGTACGTATGAAAACTCTAAGGCAACCCCTTACGCATTCATTTACTCACTGAATCTCGTACTCCATTAGAGCTCTCACAAGAGCCCTGAGGAATATTTCTCTGTAAGAGTCTTCTCCTCACATCTACTTAATTGCTATGATTCTTTACTGACTTAGGCATCGGAGGGTCCTCCACAGAGGGCAACCCTCACAGCACCCTCTGCGTGCGGACTATCTTGTAGGTTCCATCCCGAGGCGACAAGATCGGCATTCGGATCAGGAATCAAAAGTGCACCCGAGTCGAAGAACAGATTTTCATGGCAACACTTACCATGGCCCAAACAGCCAAGACCAGCCTTAGTTGTGATCAGATTTCGATAAGCAAAAGACCTACTGAAGGCTTAATATAATGCAAATATACCAGCTATTAAGGATAAAGGGCCTTGTTAGCTTGGGCTGTAGCAGTAGTTAGTCCCTTAAAGCAGAAACTATTTTTTCCAACTGCTAACTAGGAAAAATGGCACATTTTTGTCGTGAATTAGGGCATAGTAAGTAACTATGATTTCCACCTGCTTGCTAGGAAAAATATCACTTTGTTTGATGTGAATTAAGTAGAGTTAGGCACTGGGCCATGCCTTTTTTTTTCAAAAATATCCTTCAATTTTTTTTTTCAAAAATACCCTTCAATATAGCCGTTAGAAGGGGTTTTAACCATTTTACCCCTTCCCTAAACAGATATATAACAGCTATATTGAAGGGTATTTTAAAAAAAAAAATTGGGACTTCTAGCCCATTCCTCCCTCATTCTCACAATACCAAACCAACTCTTCTCTCCTCTACTACTACTATTTCTCTCTTCTAGCAAGCTCTAGCAATTTAATTTTTAGTTTGCAAGTGTTCTGGTAAGTGCTCTAGCAAGTGTTCAAGTGCTACATAAGAGGAGCTTCTTGTTGAGAAGTACAAGAGAAAGAAGGTCACTTTTTATTGAGAGGCGACCGACGAGAGCACAAGAGGAAGCTCAATAGCTCACAAATCTTGGCTTTATGCCTTCACCTCTAATCCTCTTCTCAATTCCTTCTTATTGTTAGTTTTTATTTTTTTGCATTCATTAATTAAAATTTTAGATATGACATCTTATAACGAAAGTAATTTTGGCATCCATCCTTTTTTTGAGGGTAAGAAAACTAATCCCCAACCCCAACCCCAACCCCAAGTTCCTTCTAGAGCCAGTGTCAGTGAATGTCAAACCTCTTCTCGTAAGAGGACTAGTAATGTTTGGAATGATTTCGATAGAATTATAGCTGATGGAGTCTACAAAGAAAAATGTAGAAAATGTATAAAACTTTACAGTTATACTAGTACTGGGGGAACAAGGCATTAAAAGACATATAAAGACTTGTAGGATGCATGATTTTTATCAGCAAAGTACCCTTAATATACAAGAGGGATTACTTATAGGTAATTTTGCATATAACCATGAAAATTAAAAAAAATACTTGTAAGATGGATAGTTCAGGATGAATTATCTTTTATTTTATGTGAATCTTATAATTTTGAATATTATGTTCAATTAGGCCTACAACCTGCTTATAGAAGAACTAGTAGGCATACATTTAGAAGAGTAGCTATGATAAACTTTTTAGCAATGAAACAAAGTTTAATTGAAACACTTTTAAATTTAAATGCTAGAATTTCTTTAACTTCTGATATTTGGTCGGTATATGTAGATAGTAATTGTTTTATTGCTATTATTGCTCATTATATTAATAATGATTAGGAACTAAATAAATGAATTCTTTCTTTTCGTGCTTTTGATTTTCTGCATTCAGGACAATAAATTTTAAATGCTATTTATCGAACTATATGCTCATAATATTAATAATAAAATAATATCTATTACTTTTGATAATGCATCTAATAATAATTTTGCTGTTGTATTATTAAATGACTCTTTGCATCCTATTTTAAAGGACAATTATTTCATATTATTTGTATATGTCATATATTAAATCTTTCTGTTCAATGTGGCATAGACATAATTCAAGATGTTTATTTCAAAAATTAAAAATGCAGTTTCTTTTATTCATGCTTCAAGATCAAGACTTCAAGAATTTAAACAATTATATGTAGATCATGGTAAATTTTAAAAAATTTAAACTTGATGTAATTACTTGTTAAAATAGTATCTGTACCATGATACATGATGCATATCCATATAAGAACTTATTAAGTGCTTATATAATGATCATGAATTAGGATTTACATTGACTGAAACTGATTGGAATCAAGATAAAATTTTAAAAGATTTTTTTGTTACTTTTTATAATGCTACAAATGTTCTTTCTGGTATTTATTATCCAACTTCTTGTTTATTTTAACAAAAAGCATATATAATTAGTAAAAAATTTAAAGAATATAGAAATGATGATATTTTAATGCCTATTATACATCATATGGAAACTAAATAGAATGAATATTAAAATAGGATATGTTCTTTGCATAACTTAGCTATTGTTTTTGATTCTAGAGTTAAATTAAATGGCGTAAATATTTTAATTGATGAATATTATGAAAACATGAATCAAAATCCTGAACCTGCTAAAGATGAGGTAACATGACTTCTTAATGATATTTATGCTTTAAATGATGACAAAATCATGGATCTAGAATACCTGCTCAAAGTTTTGCTTCTTCTTCTTCTATATCTCGTTCGTCATCTATTTTTTCATTTATTAGAAGGCACACATATGCTTCATCATCTTCTTCATCTTCATCTTCTTCATCTTTAAGTAATGAATTAGAATTTTATTTACGAAATGATCTTCATTCTGCATATGATGAAGATCAAATAGAGAGTCTAGATCTATTAGCTTGATGGAAGAGTGTTAGAAATTAATATCCTATTATATCTGCCATTGCACGGGATATTTTAGCAGTGTCGATGTCCACAGTAGCATTGAAATCCGCTTTCAGTGCAAGTCGGCATGTTCTAGACGAAAAAAGAAGTAGGATGACTGGCAAGACGGTTGAGATGCTTCTCTGCTTCAAAGAATTGTTGGATGATGAGGCAAAAATTCAAGATAAAGGTGGACATGACTTAACTAGTGAAGATGATGATAATACAAATACTACTGATGAGTGAGTCATCTTTATTTTTTTTTCTTTCTTATTGTATTCTGGAGGTCAGGCCTAGCCTTCCTTTCTTTATGTACCATTTTGATTTTAAATTAATAAACTGGTAGGGGTCTATGCCAAACCTTCCACCATTAAGGTGATTTCATATTAATAAATTTTTTTATTCTTAATAATTTTTTAATTTATTAAAAAATATTTTTTAATAAAATTTTTTTATCAAGCTCACGTTCTGGGCCTGATAAAAATATTTATTAAAAAAATATTTGTTTGTGCCGGTGCCCAACTCTAGAATTAAGGGCACAAAGCAAGTGCACGTGCTCACCATGGAGGAAGATGACAAATATTCTTAGTCATCCCCATATTAGTTAACTGAGATTATGATTGATAGTGTTCGAAAAGATGGCAGAAATGATGGCATCGGCAAATTCTGGCCTTTTGTAAGGTTTTCAAACCTATTTGTTGATTCAATTAATTTGCTATCAGGTTCAGACAATATGATCTTAAAAATTTAAGTACAAATTAATTAATAGCAGGTAAATTTGAATTGTAAGCTTTTCAAATTTCTTTTATCCAATGTAAAATTATTTTTAAAATATTACGGTCTCTTTCTTTATCAAGAAATATCCTTGTTGCATGCTACAAGATGATCATAATCTATGTCGAGGCAAATTATTGGTATTGTAAGGGCGTCTCTGCATCATGGCAGGACTCTATTACTGTTCCATTAGTAGTTCTTTTTTTATGTCTATCAACTTTTACATATTTAAATTGGCTTTGATATCATTTGTAACATTCTAAATCCACCTATTGATCTAACTAATCTGCTATCTAATCAAAGCCACGTAGTCTTAAAAGTTTAAGTTAATTGATAGTAGATATATTTAAATTATAAGTTTTTTAAGCCTTTTTTTTTCATTTGATACAGGATTATTTTTAAGATATTATAATTTTTTAATCATTGCTTATGTTCTCACATGACTCTCTCGCAGCAACAACCTAACTCAACCCTAACCGCCTGACATGGCATTTCTTCTCTGATTATTATTTAATACTGTCATCTCTTTCTAGAAGAAATATCCTAATCACAGGCCTCTTAGTACTGGTTGGAGAGAAGTTTTCAAGTCTTACAATATTTTTATCTTGAAAGATAATTGAGCCAACAAAATAGTATTAATTTTCTTGTCACTAGAGGCAGCCATGCAGTCTTGAAGGTTGCAGGATAAAGACTCATAAACCAATGATCCTCCCTCCCTCTCTCTCTCTCTCTCTCTCTTCTCTAATAAATTTTAAATAACAATGCGTGGAAAACTAGTTGAAAACGAGCGCAAGTGTGGAATCAAACTCGGTTATCTTGTGCCAGGAGACTACCGATCGACTAAACCAGTGTTTTAGTATTGTAGTGATCATAAAGGAAAACAGATATTGCATTCCTTAAATCAATGTTACTTGTGTGCAGTTAGCACTATAGATGCATGAAATTTGGTTGCTAGAGATGTGAATATTAAATAGGCATGCCTTTAACTTGTGATTACTGTACCATTTTGTTGTCATTCATTGGCATTACTATACTAATACAACAAAACTGCTTGTCACTGCTTTAGGTAATTTTTTTTCATACGGCGATATTATTATAGTTGTTAGTGCAACACAACATAAACAAGCTGGGATCTCAGATGGATTAAGCATTTTAATAAAATATCAACCAATAACTAGTAGGCCACAAGAATCCGAAACAAGGATTAACAAAGTGGCTTTCGTGTGTACATAGTTGTATAAAAGTAATTGACTAACTGTACAATATAAAAGGTGGTGCACCTCCTCTTAAACTGCCCCAAAAAAGAGAGATTCAAGAAAACTCAGATATAAGAGGGTCGTCAAATAAGAGCTCAGGCCAGAATGGAGTGGTAAAACTCCCGCCATGGCTGGAAGAGCTGCAAGCATCTACACTGCCCATCGAGGCATCAGCTAGAGGAGGAATAGTTGAAGGAGGAGGAGACACCATTGGTGTCGCAAGGCCTTTGCTCTCTCCCTGGTCAAAGTCAATAAATATGGAACCTTCTTTGGCATCATTACCCAAAGTCTGCTGCTCCAAACCGCATAAGATCTCTGACGAGTGGTGAAGTTGAGTTTGAGCATGAACCACTTTGAATGGGGTGTGAGAAGGATTTGGAGGGAAGGTAGTAAAAGGTTGGTTGAATAAGTTGATAGGGTCCATTTCACCAGTCATTCCGCCAAGGTTAATGCCGGCATTGGAACTGCCACCGATGGCAGCTGGAGACTGGAGGAGGTACTGAAGGGACGGGATGTTAGCCAACTGAAATGCCTCTGCACGCAGCTGGTCATCCAACGAGTGGTAGTCCATGAGACCTCTCAGGCTCGCGAGGGCAATAAGTTGAGGCAGGGTGGCAAAGAGGTCAGTCCTCGGCCGATGGGTCATTGGGTCGATGCCGACGCGGATCAACTTCTTCTTTAGATGGGTGTTCCAGAAGTTCTTTATCTCGTTGTCAGTACGGCCTGGGAGGTGCGTTGCGATTGCCGACCACCTATGTAAACAAAGCAATGAGATGGGCAAGGATGTCTCTCACTCTCTTTGGAATCTAGGCAAGGGTATATGAAAGTGAGAGGATTATTACTTGTTGCCAAGGATGGAATGGAGATGGAGAATGTTCTGCTCTTCCTCAGAGGAGAACTTCCCTCTCTTGATGTCTGGCCTTAAGTAGTTTGTCCATCTAAGCCTGCAGCTCTTGCCACACCTGTTGAGTCCTATAATAGAGCAAGGTAAGCCCTTTCACATGGATGTAAGAGAGAGAGAGAGAGAGAGAGAGTACCAGCGAGTTTTGGCAGAGCTCTCCAGCTGCCGTGACCATGCTTTTGGATGTATTGGATGAGCTTCTGGTCTTCTTCAGGAGTCCAGGGGCCCTTCTTGAGGCCAACCTCATCACAACAGGGAGATCTTCCCATTTTTTCCTGGTTTGGGGGGACTCGCGGCCTAAGTTTAACTTGCCACTTGCCACCTTTTAGTTTTCCAGTCCATGACCATTTATACAGCCGCCTAGCTCGTGAATCTGATTAAATTTTAGTTTCTTTGAGAAAATGACCAGTTAGCCCTCGCATCAATGGGTAGTGTCAATATATCGACCCCTTTTTTTTTTTTTAATAATAAGAAGAATACATAAGAATCAAGCTAGACGTAGAGAAAAGATATTCGTTATTCTTTTTCTTTTCCAGATATATATGTTAGTCATTGTGGAAGCCCTGAGCAATTAACTCACGTGATATTTTATACAACTAGTAACAATCTATGCCTACTGTCATGATTAGTTTAACAGTCAACTTAAAACCTTGCGATCAGATTAGATTTGGAGTAGGAGAGAAATTGTGAATGTTTTAGATTGTTCTTATGTCAGTGGAACATAGATATTTTAAAATTTTATTAAAATCATGTCATATAAACCTCAAAGTCATCTTACTCTTTTTTTTTTTTTTATCTTTAAAATTCATGATCTACATGAATCTAATAATAAAAAAAATAATTTTTTTGTTCTGGACTGTATTCAACGTACCTAAGTCTATATATATATATATATATATATATATATATATATATATATATATATATATCATTTTTATCTTACGGATCTCAAATTATCTCATCTTTTTTATCTTTAAGATCGTAATTCATGATCCAACAATTAAAAAAAATGTTGTTATAACTGTACACTAATCGATCAATATTTTTACAAATTTTACGAAGAGAAGCCTTTATTTTTGTATTTCTTATTTCTTAATAGTGAATCTACTCTTTTGAGAAAAATAATTTCTTGAATATATTTCTTTAACCTCGAATTGTGTTCGAAAGGAATGTTTAAAATTGCCTAATCGTTTAAATCTTTGTTGTGAAATTTATAAATTATACATTCTCTATAGGAATCATAACTACTTCAATCTTTACTCTATCTTTTGATAGCATCCGTATAAGCCATGTTGGATCCTCCCTGAAGCATAAAGTCTCTCTCAGGGAGGACCTAATATAAACATTATAAACCAACTGTCTCAGTTGGCACGATTGCTTGTTTTTGGAGTGAATTTTAAAATATTTCCTTGTTTTCTGTTCTATCTACCGTACTTTTCCATTTGTTTTGCAATCCTACTTGCTGATAGGGTACATATATACAACTAGTTTATGTGAAATAATTTAATAATCAGTGAAAAACATCAGCGTGTCGATTTTGTTCTTTAAAAGGCATACAACACCAAGTCTCTTTGCGACGTACTGATCTGTCTGATATTCATATCCAACTCAGTACGTAGTTGGCATTAGAATTAAGTTGCCAGCTAGTTTAGGGGGCCATAAACTGAAAATACTAATCTCCTGTGAGGGGAAAGCAAATGCACCTTCGACCCAAATAGTAGGTATGAGAATAGGACATGACAATAGAATCCAGTGACTATAGCCCTTTGGATATATGCTTCTTTCTCTGGCGGAGGCTACGTTAAGGGAGAGACCACATTGGTCTAGTTGTAGCCTCGAGGGCCTTCAATACTGGCTCTCTCGTTTGCGAAGTAACTTCAGGCTAGTTAAGCCCCCAATTTATGTATGACAGGTGAAAAAATCATCAGGACTGACTTCCTTTGTTGGACAATGTCATTGTTGTGGAACACAAGAAACCGATGGACGTAACCATAGAGGGCCAGGGGATTATGGCCGAAGGTTAGAAGCTGACAATGACACTCTAGTGGGGACAATATCGACAATGCCATCCAGATTATTGAGAAACTCCTGAATCAATTATGTCTTTTAAAAATATCCACAAATTATGAACAAATTTATAATTGAGTTGCAGTAAATGGCGGTGGTACAGGTTTATTGTTTGGTCAGTGTTGCCTTCAGTACACTTGTTTCAGCAGTCGTTAGTATACAAATCTATCACATATTTTATTTTTTTAATCAAATGCTTAGCATTTTTTTCAAGTTTAGGATCCTGTCCCTTAGCCACATATATATTCCAAATGCGATCTCATCCTGGAGATGAAATGCCTCTCTTCCAACTTGTACTTTCTCAGTACCATTGAGAAGAAGAAGAAGAAGAAGACAAAGCAGGAGATTTCGTGCATGAAGAAGGAAAGGAAAATAAATAAAATATTGTAGAACAAAGATGGAAATTGATCAAGTGTTATAGGTGCACAATAATTTTAGGTGCAACAGGTAATCGCAGATCAAACGCTGAAGAAGAGGGGGACCGCGTCCGAGGAGGTGACAGTTTTCCCACTCTGACCAACCTCCTCTCTCATTGGCCATCATTCTATAGTTAGATTTGGTTTACATTTCTATAATGTCAGCTGCTTGAGAGTTTACAATGCCACAATTAATTAACGTGTCATCAACAAAACATAGTCATGAGTTAGATAACAAAAACATCCTGGTCTGCTGTCTAATGACACCTTGCGATTGAAAGTTGCAACCACATGGCCTAGCTTCTAGTTTTTGTTAGGAAATTAAAGAACTAGAAACTTCGTGGTCGTTTTTGTTGACTTAATTTCGGCCCCTTTCCCTTTATTCATATTATCTCCTAAAAAGAGGAAGAAGACTTGAAGACTTTTGAGTTGGCCAAACAGTGCTGTTACGGAGAAGACATCTGGTGAATACACAACCCTTCTTCAAAGAGATGGGAAGGGTGGGTTTGAGAGTAGACCACGGAAGCAACGTAAGAAAGGAAGCGTAGGCAAGGTTTTTCCACGAAAACAAGGGCATGATGGCATCACAAGAGCAGAGTTGTTGGTCCGAAGGTAATGAGTGTTTCAGATGGGTAGAAGAGAAAACAAGGACATGACCGGATTTCCTCTAGATTATTTCAATGACACCTACATGCAAAGCAAACCCCAAATGAATGAAACTAACAGGAAAAAAAAACAAAAATATTTTAACCCCAACAATGGAACTACAAAGGAAAAGGATTTCATTTTGAATTAGTCTAATATGAAGTGAAATCTCAGGTTAGAGCATTATTGTTATAGATCAACAGCAAATCAATCAGCATGTCATCAAAGAATTGAAAGGAAGTTTTTTAGGGATATAGGCGAAAGAAAAATATTAACAAGAACACACAAAAAAAAAATCAATTAACAAAATATTTTATCATCTCCATAAATTTGCATTTTGGATTTTTTTTAATCATTTGAATATTTCATTGTCACGACAAATGGATGCGACGTATATTATTTTGATGATGTGGTGGATGTGGTGGAGTCAGAGGAGGAGTTGGGGCAGCCAACACCCAAAATATCCACCACATCCTAAAGTGACCCCTGAAAGACATTCTCCATGGCTGACGCATACCTCCTATGAGCAAAATTAGGCACCACCCTTAAGGATCACCTCAAGATATCTACTTGCATTTTGCTAGCATCAGGAGACAGCATCGAGGTGGGGCCAGCCTCACCTCTGATATCCTCTCTTCCTCTGCATTCTTCAAACCTAAAAAGAGGAGAAATTTAAGTTAAAACGTATGGATCAAAGTCTTAAGAATGTTTACTTATTAGTTGTTTAACTTAAACCGAAAAAAAAAATATAATAAAAAATTATAAAGCTCACTCGTTGCATGCCACTGTGAGCGTAGAAGTGGTACTTACCTAAATTTACTCACAGAAAGCATCATATGGTAAGAGAAGACCTACTAGAATAAAAGGTTTGAGAGGCATGCACTACTAGAAGTCAATGAAGAACTAAGACACGAAGTTTTCTTTCCCATCGTATTCCTTCTCGATTTTCTTGTGTTTTGCATGCCTTCTTTTTCTTCCTTGCTTGCATCATTTGGTTAAGGCAACAAGCTTCACAATAAGATAACCCAGGGTGGCCAGCAACCACCTCGACCAGGCTAGAGATTTTGATATTTCTGTAGGTCCCTTCTCTGGCTGAAGTTCCTTTATCTGGTGGCCCACCCTCAAATCTACAGATATGTAAGCATGATATCTCATATGTCATCCTTCTAATTGAAGCCAAACAGATGACGACCTCAGCTAACTAACTGATTTCCTCATAGACTTGTATTTGAACAAATGTCATGCTACCAAGCACTGTCCACTCCCAAATATATTCTGAAGTAATTTGCTAGTAAGCATAATCTTAAACTACAAGCATGAGGCAAGATAATAGAGAAAAGAAAAGGAACACATGGACAAGGCTCATTCAGATGCTGCAATTATGATTTCTACTTTCCTCTTGTCTTCTAATATACACATCTAGTTTGGACTACACAACAAACATTTCAAATATATAATTTTAGCATTGGACCCACAAAACAAAAAGAAAAAAAGAAAAAAACCGACACAAGATCAGATATTGCAAGGTCAATTGATCTTGCATATATTACTAGTTATCCAACTATGACCTGTTTACCATAAACAGATGTACGGGCATCTATTGTTGTCTAATACATGTCTAGCTGATGAAAACTTAAGACATTCGACTAGGTACATATTAGGAAAGGTTAAATTATTCGCTGTAGGTTTTATTGAATTACATGAGGAAGGCATCTAATTGACAGTTAAACTAATGCAATAGGATGGGCATCTTGAGCACCACATCATTATCAAGAGAAAAGAAATGATATTTGCATGAGTATATAACATCCTATGCATGTGAGCCATATTCAAGTCATAATATTAAAACCAACATGCCGCTCCTAAAATAATGAGCCTGACAACTGTATACGGGTTCTATATTTGCTATAGGGTCAAATAAATGCAGTGCTAACCTTTTCATTTCTTTACCATTTCAACGATAATAGCAGGGTAGGATGTTATCTCTCTCTCTCTCTGTGAGTTTTGGAATCCAGCATATGATGTAGGACAGTTTCAAACTGAAGTCATGACCACTAACACAGTCTCCATAAAAAAAATGAATAGCAACAAAAACTATTCTAATTTAGAAAACTAAGGTAACAGCAAAAGTTAGAAAATGAGAGCAAGCAGATGATTGGGAACAACAACATGAATAACAGCCTAATAAGAGTGAAAGATCCAAGTACCTTGTAGTGCAAAATTGAAAGTGGGAAGTGTCAAAATTATCATTTAATCTTTAACTGGTTTCTCAAATCCAAGGGGTATCACAAAATTATTTAGCAAGAAAACCAAAATTTTATCTTGAAAAAAGGGAATGTGAATCTTCCATGCCAATAATACATGCAACCTCTATCTATCATAGCTGTCATAAAAGTTGTACTACTTTCATTTGGACTGGATTTATTTTAATCTACAGAACATTAGAAAAAAGTAAAAGAATTGCTAGCACGCTGAATATTGTTTGTTATGCGAATTTGATAGACTATGGTGCAAATTTGCTGTTGCTCATAATCTCTAGTTTTCTATAAATGCATGAAAAAAGCATAACTGCAGTGTTACTCTCCACCTGGAGTCATCAAATTGTCCTACAGAAAGACAGCACTTAAAACACAGGCAATCTTGCTAAAGAGCACAGTTTAGGTTTATGAGCAAAGATTTTCCCTCTACTTTTAGATTTTCTCAACCACTTCACCCAACATCGTGGAAATCTTTTGCTTCTGTGGTTGATAGTCTACTTCATTGTGCCCATGGAAGTTTATATATTTCAAGCCACCTAATCCTTTTCTTCTCTATTCTTTTTTCCTTTTAATTGTGTGTCAGTCAGCAACTACCATCATTGCTCAACTACAATCAGTAATGAACTTAGATCCATAGTTGAGAGACATGAAAATACAGGAATGAATTTATTATATAGCATTCATCAACTTGACAATTTGAACAAGGATAATGATTAAGTCCATATTTAGTGTCTTAACTCATTGATCTGTTTTGATTAGTTTGAGGTTTGTTTGGAGTAATGGAATACCTGATTAGTGCTAATAGGTCTGGAAGTACAATTGTTATTAGTATTTGCATAAAATACACAAGATTAATAGAGGTGAGCTCATGACTAAGTCTAATTAGAGGAATAAGGAGCACAACATTGTGAAAGAAAAGTGAAATTGCCCTCAGTTAAATATCTAGACTTAATACATGTGTAGAATTTTATAACCACAGTTCTAAGTCAAGATAAAACAGTAAAATCTTCCTTATAAAATCCCTTGGTGTGGATTCAAATCCATGATAGTGACCTACATACAGTGTATATGTGGACATAAATTGTGGCATGAATAAATTGGTTAAGAATAATGTTCTATATCATTGTATTAGGCATGGTAGTGCTAAGCTACTGTTCATATAATATTCAAGCATTTCTTTCTAGATCCCAATCTGTTTGCACTATCCGGTTGCTTCAAATGTGAATCATATGATTTTGCAAACCATCCCGGCCCCCAAAACTGTCTTACCAAATTATAAAATTGTTGCATGCAGGGGTCATCATGCAGATTACTAAATGTAGTAGATGCTATGAAACGATTTGTTAATAGGCTGTCTATTTTTGGCAATAGGTCAGTTAGAATGTCAGCCATGCAATATTCAGAATTTAGTTCATTGCAGGTCTGGCCACATGTAAGCAAAGTCTGATTCCATGTAGATAAAACAAGGTGCATGGTTTGAACACAGCGGTTCTGCAGCCAACTGATATGTAGATATTATATAGCAAGATCCTCAATAATCATCAACATCGACCACTGCAATATCCTCAAGCAAGATTCAGATATTCTGCTGATAAAGAATCATGAATCATATGATAAGGACCATCTTAACTTTGTAAGAGTAGTGGGCTGCTTAATGCCATTATCTAATGATTTCACATTTCCACTTGTAGTCTTCTTTTAATGATTTAGTTAAGACAACTTACAGGGTTCTTTATCTACCATATTATAATACATTTTTGCAGCCACAAATGTCTCAGGATGGACTAGGGGACAGTTTCAGTTCACTAAAAAAACTCTTCGAAACAATGTAAGATGAGAGTATTCTGGTCCTTAATTGATCTACTTTTGCCAACTGGATGAATCTAATTGTCTGATTAATGAATACTGATCATGGTTATGGTCTTTCGGGGGCTTGTTTAATTTTTATTTTTTAAATTAAAAAAACTCATTGGACGAACAATCTTTTGGTGCAAATTATTCAAGCACAACAACATTGATCAGGCATTCAGACCTATGCAGCAAACTAATGGTGGGGATTGCAGACAAATAGCCACAGTTTACAACACCCACATTCTCTCTTTTAGTTATTTAATGTCATTGACTCACATAACGCTTGCTTAGTTATTTCTTCAGTGATCAAGGAGCCACTCTTTCAAGGAAAGCCTACATGTTGACACAAGTAAAAGCTAAAGAATGCCAAAGCTTAGTAGTAACCTGTGGTACTGATTGGGTACCAGTGGTACCATTTAATGTCAGAAATTTTAATTGGGTACCACTCACCAAAGTTTCAAGCATTCTACCAGTGGTATTACTAACCATTGCTACCATGGCTCTATCTGAATTATGCTCCTTCATAATATTATTCTATTTAACTTAAGATGATCACAATATGTTTTTTTTTTAAAAAAAAGCTTGCAATATAATTTATTTTCTACATATCTTGCTATGCATACCCAAACTAACATGAACAGAAATAATTAAAAAATATATAACTATTTATAATTTGAATATCGACTTGATCCTAAATAGAGCAGAGTGGAGGAAGCAGATTCATATAGCCGACCCCATATAGTTGGGAAAAGGCTTAGATGAGTTGAGTTGAGTTATAGATCTTGCTATGCATGTCTATCTTTAGTTTGGCAACATTATTCCCCTCAAATTTTTCCTTGAAAAGTTACACCATTTCAGAGGATACCCCTTTCATCTTTATATAAAATGCTATTCAAATTTCTACTAAATAATCTTATTCTTCCATTTCTAGCATCATTATGAACTTGGCATCTGATTATAGCAACTTCCGTTAGTTTGCTCCAATTAAATTGGGTTCTGAACATAGTTAAGACATGAGATATTGAGATAGTTTAAAACTTAAAATGAATGTAAGACATTGTAACAAGTACAAGTAAGAAGATGACCAATTTCCAAGCCTAGCAAAAAAGATTCTTATTTCATAGCATTGTATCGGCTCAATCATAAAGACACCAGCAACCCAAGTCCATTCAGAATATCCAATAATTGATGACATGGGAGAAATTTTTTTGTGATGTATCATGGTTGCAGGGTATGACTAAAGGAAGATTTATGTGGATAGGAACATTGCATGCTCATAAAAGGAACAAGGTGGAAAGAGTAAAGAAGCTACGGTGTATTTTAGGATCCTCTTACATCAGTCTACTTACACTAAAAGTTTTTGGGTCAAAATGAAGCAGGCAAGCATCAAAGATATGGCACCTGAATTTTTATTATTTTGCAATTTAACATATGATTAGAGGTCTAACAAAATGATCAATATAGATAATGATGAATGAGAGAGAGATAAATGTCATAAAGATGGGACTTGGATTTTTTAACTAAGATTTTAAGAACGATATTTAAAATCTCTTCAAATGACTGATCTAGAAGACAAAAGATGAAAAATGGACTGTTATCCTGAGAAAATTTGTAATTTTTCAAAACTTTCACTGTGAAATGGCTGCTAGAAGGAAACCTGCATCGCCGATACGTGGAAGTTCACACCCTTGGATATGATAACTCTGGAAACCAACTCTTTCAACCAGCAGAGCACCCAGGTTGAAGGCAGCCTGTGTTACCAAGGTCAACTGGCTTCAAAATATGAACGAGGTCTGTCACTTTCAGGAACTGTTTGGGTTGTATGGATCCTTTCTTATGGTACAAAAGAAGACGCAATATCTTAACGATGTTGCACGTAGCTTGAACATATTGTCAAAAAATTAGACAGGTAGGCTTTTCAGCATATGGAGCAAGGCCCGACCTTACTTAAAGAGCATTCACTCAAGTCATAATGGTTTACAAAGCAATTTTCATTAAGTTGATTATTAATGAACCAAAAAATTTAGCTCTACAGGTAAATAAATTTAGTGCATAATCTATCCCTATCATCTAAATTTAGTGAAATCTTAAATGGATGATGGTGGACTCTGGAAAAAATGCCAAAACTGTTGATCAATATTGGTCAGTGGCAAGAGACTTCGAGTTCACAATGCTCAACTCTTTCATCAATTCAAGAAATAAGAATGCTTTCACAAACTGGTTGGTTGATACACAACCAACAAGTGCAATTACATTGCTGATGCTCGAGCTCAAGGCCTGCAAAACTACAGAAACTGTTTCCCCTTACTGTTATGCTGTTAAAGATTAATGTAGTAGAGGTGTTTTGCAACCTCAATCACTCCATCCTAACCAAGAATGAATATAATGATTTACAAATACATTTTGTATATAGACTGGCATTTCAAACCGCAGGATCATGATACATATGGCTTAGATAAGCTAAAGAGAATTTTGCGTAAATTTATATACCAAACCATCAGTTGAAAATTAGCAGTTGTTACAACCCATATCACTAGCAAATGTTTAGCTTATTTTGCTTCTTTCATAGCAGAATTTCAATTGCAAACAAATGTACAACAATTGAAACAGCACTTCTTTCCTTCTGTTACATCTCAGAAAGAGACGTCATGACCACTCATGATTCCTCTCATTATCTAACAATGCATGCTAAATGACAGGTGTGCGCACACGCGCATGTTCATAAGAGCTACAGCATTAATGCAACTCAAGAGATGCAAGGAACCACATCATAAAATTCCTAGATAAACTGAAAAATTATTTAAGCAAAGTTATTAGCCATAAACCACTCAAATCACCTCAAGATATAAGTTGTGACTTCTGCAACATTGTTCATGACCATTGGCTTGTATATGATTTGATATTTCTTAGAAGGTCCTGCTTCTTACAAATCCCTGCCTGATTACAATACCCATCCTCATTCACTCTCTTGCTTTATGTAACTATAACCGCAAGAAAACCATTTGTTGTAAAGGACACTCACCATTATTTCATCTAAAACTTCATGCAATGAACTAAGCAGATCCTGATGCTGCTTTATGTGAGTGGAACAGAGAAAGAATGGGATGTAATTATCAGATAAGAGGAAATCTTTGTATGTTAACAAGGACCATGAAAGCTTTTTGAAGTCAGACATGTAACAAGAGGTTTTAGCTACAACATAGATAATAGTACAATCAAAGAGGGGCATAAATTTAATGTCACGTTGTCAAAGGAAGGAAATAAAGAATCCAAACTTAAAGAAATGGAAACAGGCCAGCAGTCTATTAGAAACTGAGACACAACAAAGAAGAAGAATCTACTTGGACCACTGCAAACCCATTGACTCAACCATAAAAGAACTAAACATGCTTCTTGGATCCAATGAGTTGCCTCGGCTGATTCTTTCATCCGAAAAGGAGAGAGAACAAATTCTTCCACAAAGCCCCATCCAAATAATTCCCTTGATGAATATGTTTCCAAGACTGAGTCAAGATTTGAAATTAAATTTCTTGAAAAAGCCCTGCCAAGCTAGGATCATCATTTTCAGCCAAATCTAAAAGAAACCAAATGAAAACTTGAATGGATGTGGACGGGAACAAAAATGCCCCATTGTGTTTGAACCTATGATTGCAAATGAAACACCAAGATGCACGAAGAGAAGAGGAGCCTTTCAATATAAGAACAGAAAAATCTCCTATAATAATTTAAAAGCTGAAAATATATTAAGTGTATCTGACCACCATACATAAACGCTCGTTGCCACCCTTATATTTATGGGCATTGACACCGCTAGAGGCCCCACAACTATCAAACAAGCCAGTATAATGGGCAGCCACTAGATTGGCCGACACTGGCATGTGGTTTTCATTATAATCATGGTACTAGCTGACATTGATTACTCCAAACAAATTGTAACAATTAATGATGTGGTAGGTATTTTCCCAATCCTGAGATCTTTTTGAAGGGTATCTGCACCATCCTCAATAACAAAACCTATCTCTCTCCATCCCCTTAGCCTGACAATGATGATTCCAATCATGCCTGTCATCATCAATGGCATCTAAAACACAACTATCAAATAGCCTAGCTCCTCCCCTCTTTGCACAACCCTGACTTTTTTTCCGTCTGAGGATCTGAGCCTGATACCATCAATCTTTCTCTTTTTAAAACAGTTCTCAAGCCTTCAACATGCTTATCTACTATGCTTTAAAAAACATATAATAGTAATAATAATGACAACAACCATCTACTGACTACTGCATACTCCTTTTTAGGACAATGTTCCATGGTCAGTTAGTTTTCGTGAAGAGGCACATTATCATCATAACTCAGCATCTTCAGAATCTATCTTACCAAGCTATCTTTTATCTCATTTTAAAAGAAGACAATCTTCTAATGTCAGCTGGTTTTCAAGAACCTCATGAGGAATATCAAGATTCCAATTGGATGCTCCTTGTATTACAACCACCACTCAGCCAAAGCATCATGAAATTAAATGGGAAATGTGCATGAATAGAGATGTTCAATTATTATGGCTGGAATAGGTCTAGATTGCTTTTTCCTCTGGAACTGCAATGCTACATTGATATGATGGTGCCAGTCAACAAGAAGAACTGCATCAGTATATGATGTTTACAAATTTTAGTGTATGCTTACCAAACAAGTCAAGACACTGTCTCTTAAAATCTGGTTTCAAGATATCCATGACATATTCTATTTTCATCAACTATACATAATGCTTTATATAAATTTGAACAGATATGATGATGAAGTTCTTGGGTTCAAACAATAACTAGTCTTATTTCATCTTACGTGAAGAACTTGTTAAACTTTGAAGATTAGTGTGTTTTATGTGTTTACTGGCCATGCAAATGTTTAGTTTTATATAAAAATGTTTTAACCACACTTGTTTAATACCTTTTCACCCTTTTATTATAAAAATAGGTCTTAATTGATAAAAAGAGATAGAAGCTCAAACAGAGTAAGCAAACTCTTCAACTTCTACAAGAAATGTTCACAGAACACCCTATAGGCTATTATTCTCCTAATTCCTTACAGATCGGCTTGCAGAAATTTAGTTCACCTCTTTGAAATGTCATCACTATCAACTCTCAAAGGAGATGAGACGGCAATTTATGTGGTCTCTAGACATAGGAGCTTGAATTATTTATCCATAAATACATAGATGGGAAAGAGAGGGGGCATGATGTATCTCACATCACCGACCTCTTATTGCCAAATCCTTCCTAATGAGATTAGGATGAGTTCCAACACTTGGTGCTCATAGCAAATAGTTGTAGAATATAACATTAAATCAGTGTTATCTAGACACCCAATACGAGTATAAGTGTCCTCAAGTGTCAAACGTGGCAGTCTCCGAAAATCCAAGCACAAGACATGGTACATTTACACAGACATACATGTGCGCACACACACGGACAACGTGCGCACACAATGCGAGACACGCACACAAGCACAAAGGCATACATACATGCACATAAATGTATTTGCGGTTTTCATGCTTATTCAGAAAAAGAGAAACTTAAAATTCGATATGCTTTCTAAGAAATAAGTTCAATGGAACATCCATGAGCTTGTTGAGATACATAAATTGACAACTATCAAATGTTTATATTTCATAACGACACTTCATTGAAAGGGTTCATATATCTGGATAACTTTATGTTAAAAATATAATGGCATTGCTAGAGACCATGACCTACTTAGCATTGCTAGAGAAGAAAACACTTTATGAAGCAGCTTGGACCCAAATTTGTTCTAATGTCAATAATGGCATTAATGATGAGAGTAGTTGGTTGTTTATCGTGATAAGATATTGACAATATATGTCTTACATCACCTGGCTCCATAATCATGAGTCAAGAAAGGTGAGAAAGAAATTAGGTCAAGTATGATGAGTTTGAAATAATAAATAATAAAAGGCTCACAAGCAATACCTCCAATGTCCACTGGATAATCTAGCATATTTCATCAAAACAGTTCACCTGATGCTTATCATTTTGTCTACAACGTAATTAATTACTGCAGCTATTTATAACCAGAAAGCATGCAGCTTCATACACCAAAAGTGGATTCACTCATTCACAAACAAGAGTAATAAGCACGACAAATGAATATATACCAAAATTTTCGTACATCTATAGCGGAGGAAATTGCTCAGAGAAAAAATAACCAAATAAACCATGTGTGATCTACCTGGTTCACAGTTATGCCTGCAGGCAGAAAATTAAGGCTAAAATAAACTATTTGTCATCACATTTTTCCTCCCTATCTGAAGCATTCGTGGTGCCCACACGTTCTTCTTCAGGTATTAAACACCAATTTGGAGACTGCACAGCTCGTAACCATTTAAAATCATCCACATTGGCCCAATTCCCTGTCTCCTCCCCTAGACCAGAATCTCTCAGCTCCTCATCGATGCCTTCATAAAACAACTGGTATGGTGCAAACCTCACACCACTGCTGTCCTCTATGATCGGCCTACTCCGGACACGGAGATAGAAATCGGTCGCCCTGGCTTGGTGGATCCTGATCTGGTGAGAGGCCAGCATGAAGAAACAACCGCTCACATCTTCTATCAGGATTGATCCCTGAACAGGGCCGGCAAAGATGCGGCAATTCCTGAGCCGATGCACAAAAAGTGATCGTATCCGGCCTTTGAGGTAGACGTCGCAAGAATTAAGGTCCGAAAGAGAGAAATCCCCCTTGCCCTCTTCAGAAACCCTAAAACGCTTCACCAAAACCGCACCTTCCTTGTTCCTAAACCCCGGCGAGTCCCGGACGCCCGCAAGATTCGACTTTTCCGCATCCAGGACCTTGATCTCCGCCATTTCTTTGACCAAAACGCCCGGATCTTTCTTTGATGCTTTGTTTCTGAAAGAAAACTTCTTCCTCGGCATCAGCTCCGAGTTGGCGCTATCCAGCGCCTCTTTCAACTCGGAAATGGCCTTAAGAGAGGAGCGGACCTCGTAGGAGGGCAAGAAGTAGGAGTTTTCGGCGACGAGGCGGTCCAGATCGGCGATGGAGGCGGAGACCTTCTCGAGCTCGGGCTTCAGATTGGGTGCCGAGGCCGGATCGCAGGCTAGGGCGCGGCACCGGGCGAGGTCAGCCTCGATGGAGCGCTTGGAGTCCGAGAAGCTGTCGAGGAAAGAGCGGACGGACTCGTAGGCAGGGGAGGCGGCGGCGGAGTCGGAGAGGCGGGCGGCGGTCTGCTGGTGACGGGAGTGGTGGAGGTTCGAGAGTCGCTCGAGCATAGCGGCGTGCTTCATCTGGGCAATCGGATCCAGGGTTTCCATGGAGAATTTGTTCGACTGAGATTGGCCTTCCTCCTCCATTGCGGGTTCTGCTCGAAGGCCGAGGCTCGCGAATCCTGGGGAAAACAAAGTTGGGGGAGAGAGCGGAAACGGAGAAGATTAGAGCGACGGAGGCCTGTGCCGGTTTTCTTGCGAGGAAAAGTCTCGCTGCACCGCCACTCGAGTTGGCCGCCTGCGCGACAAAATCTATTGAACCATCGCACGCATGATGATACGAATGAACGATCAATACATGCAATCGATACGCATCTACTGTACCAAAGAACGACAGAAAATCTACGTTTATATTACACCTTTTAAATTTTACGAAGTGACAATTTATCTAAGTGTGCTAGGATTTTTTTTTTACAAAGGACTTAGAGCCAAATTAATTACTCACAAAATACAATCTTAAGCACCATCATTCATCAATTTGGCTAGCTGAAATCCATCATCCGATTGCCTTTCCTGTGAACGCAAGGAACCTTGAAAGCTGGAATTAATCTCTTACGTAGTGTTTGATAGAAAAATATTATTCATGAATAAGTGTACAGAATAGAGTTTGTCCTTGGCTATCCCTAGGGATATCCCTTAGCTATCTCATTGGTCATATCAAATGCAAAAAGGTAAATCCATATGATAACCTTTTTTTACTCTTATTTGAAGGGATAACAAGCTATTCCTGTATTTTTTAAGGAATAAATTGAGGGGATATCCCATTATTAACATGGCATGATTAAGCATAGATTATCCCTTTGGTTAACTTTATTCTGAGCTATCCCTTATAGTTATGGCTTTTGGAAATAAGAGAGGATATCCAGGGAGATATCCCCTCTTATCCCCTATTTCAAATACTACCTTAAGCTATGATGTACCTTTGAGCAAAAGATTAAGCTGAAAAGCATGAGAAGATCGGTTAGTAATCCACCTAATCCTAGTTAATAAGTCCCCTCCAACCATTCTTAGGTAGCATGAAATTTTAAAACCCTCTCAAGCAATGAATAGTTCAGCAATGGGGATTATGCTTTCAAGCAAATTCCTTTCATCAACAAGAATTAAATGGCCCCTATAATCTCTAATAAAACCAATAGTAATCATAGAATAATCAACAACATCATCAAAATTAACTTTAAACACTCTAAGAGGCAGAGATACCCATTTGACAAAAGTAATAAAATAATAAGTAGGTCCAAAAGAACCAAGAGAGTTCCAACACCTTTGATTATTGATAACAAATTGTAAATATGAGAAGGAGTTATCTAATTAAGTTACTTAAGAAGAAAAACCTGCTCTAAAATAGTCTTCGATTTCTATTATATAGATAAACATGCCACATTGCTATCTTGCTTTTGGTTGATATGTTAGCCACTAAACTAATCATGAAATCAAGTAAAAGAAAGTAAAGACACTGGCATAAAAACCTAATATGAATCCATAATTTAGCCCAACAAATTTTAGCAAAGCCATAACTAAAAATAACATGATCAGAGTCTTTAATCAAGCCTAAACATGTGTCATAAAATAGCATACTACTTAACAAAATATTTTAGTTATACAACACTATCTTGCAAGAAAACCTCTCACATGTAAGCTTCCATCAAAACAACTTAATTCTTAGAGATATAGATAATGACTAATGCTAATTAAAGCTATAAGGATTATCTAACTTGCTAAAACGAGGAGCAATAGCTTTCAAAATATGTTTAGCAGAGACTTTTGGTGACCAGCAATTATCTCAATATAGTATCTGCCCATAGCCCCTTATACAACATATCCTTTAGATCATGTCTAGAGCAAAGATCAAGCATAATTTATTGACATCTTTTCTCTTTAAGCATCGATAACAAGATATAAATCATTGACATCAACATTTGCATTAAAAATTATAGGACAAGTAGCCAATGGGATCTCTATTAAATAGGGAGCAGATGATCATTTAATTTGATTACTTGACCTTGGAAGCCAAATAAATTTATACCTAATTAATGTTGCATACTACAAACTTATCATGACATAACAAAACACCTTTGAGATGGTGTATATTGGATCCAACCAAAAAATTATACTTTGATGCTTCCAACCCTACCCATAAGGTATAAGGATATAACATAGGATTAATAGTAATTTTGCATATAAAATCTTTTCATTGCAACCATATAGCATGCAAAGCTAGTCTTTTTTAAGATTTAGGAGAACAAATAGTCGTTCAAGCAATCAAGTGCAAGCCTTTTCTATCAAAGGCACGAGCTCAGAAAATAACAATAAACTCTCTTTCAATGTTTTTTTTTTTCTAATATGCCAATAGAGATAGCACAATGAGATAAAATGTTGGAATTGAAGACAAAACATATTGAATTGATGTTACCTATAATTTTTTTTTCATTTCTATCCGTCAAGTTTAGTATATACTTTATTCAAGAGACTAGAAATCAGTAGTCACCAATTTCTTTCTAGATACTAAAACCTCTAAATATGTTAAAGTCCAATGCTTGATGGGTATTTGTTAGAGCAATAAATTTCAACTTAGCTATGTCAAAGAATAATAGGACTGAGATGAATACCAGACTTATTTAAATTAACTTTTCAATCTAAAATTCTATAATAATATATGAAAATGTTTGCCAAATAAAGGCTATCTTTTTTGTAGTATGGCTACTAATAGATGATCATTAGCAAAAAGAACATTGAGATAGTAAGATCGTGAACATTATGTTTGAAACCCCAAAGAAGATCTCTGTCAGTGACATTGTCTAAACTCTGAAAGTGTATTTTTAAATAAATAATAAAAAGGTAGGGCAATAGAGGACATCACGTCTTTAATTCTAAATTTGACTAAAATCAGCTGGGAACAACATTAGTAATAACAAATCAAGGGCTTAATATACTAACTCAAATCTAAGAAATAAATTTATCATAAAAATCATACTGAGCAAGAATTGCCTATAAAAAAATTTATTAAGTCATTTCATAAGCATATTCTATATCAACTTTAAGAAGCATCAAGCTTCTCCTTTTAGATTCATGTTCTAGATAATGCGTAATTTCATTAGGAAGCTGGATATTATTAGATATAACCCTTCTTGGAATAAAGGCACCCAAAGTCTTTGATATTAATAGAGTTAAAATAGGTTTCAACCATGCACTAAAATTTAGGTAACAATTTATACACAATATTACACAGACCAGTCGGTCTAAAATTATGGATTTATAATGGATTTGGCTCCTTAAATATTAGGGTAATTAAAATATCTTTTCAACTAATAGGCATTACTACATTACGATAAAAACTCCTTGACAACTAAAACAACATCGTTCTTGATAATAGACTAAAAAAAAGTAAAAAATATAAGTTAAAACCCATCTAAATTATCTTGATTCATACTTTTTATAGCAACCTTCATTTCATCTTCAATGATCACAGCAATCAACTCTTCATTCTAAACTTAGCTAATTTTAGATAAAATCAGGGGCAACTCAAATGAATTAACATTATATAGTCTTTAGACCACTTCTCCTAAAATCCATAAGCAATCACATTTCACATCTCATCATCATTTTCTATTATTGTACCATCATCTTTTTTAGGTTCATAATTTAATTACTTCTTCTCTGTAGCATATATACTCTATGAAAGAATTTAAAGGTCCATTTGGTTCAGTATCATAGTCAAAATTAAAATGAGAATGGAATTTCAGTAGAATTATAATTGGAATCACTCATTCCCTCCAACCGTTTAGTTCATACAAATGTCGGAATTGAAATATGACTTATGAATCTTGCTAACAATATTTATTAAAATATATAGAAATTTATATATTATAATAATATATATATAATATATTATAATAGTATAATAAATATCTATGATACATAATATTACGTAATAATATATTATTATTATATTGATATAAACTATAAATTATATGTATCATATTATTAATAATTAAAATATTATCAAAATATTATAACTATATGGTATTTATGTTATATTAGAAAGGTTCGAAACACACTACCATAATTATTATAAAGGTAAAGTCTAGATTATTACCCTATAGTTTAAATACTATCGAATTACATTTATATGGTTTGAAGTATTATACCTTACTATCATATGTTTTAAGTACTATCAAATTGCATTTATATGATTTAAAATATTACACTTAACTACTTAAATACTATTAAATTATACCTATATGGTTTGAAATGTTACACTTAACAATAATATATTTTATCCATTATTGCCCAATATGCCATTAACTTCTTATACATGCAAGTTAGATGGAGGCAAATATTACATATTCATAAATTGCACGTGCAAAAAGTTAATGGCATAACACATAGTAGTTAATTATAACATTTCAAACCATATGTGTATAATTCGATAGCTTTTCAAATGCATGATAATACATGTAATATTCCAAACCATATAAGTATAATCTGATAATATTTAAACCATATGATAATAATTTGTATTTTAAGTATGTCCTTTCTGATATGTATGTTTTTTCCTTGATCAATGACAGCACAAGACGTAAATCACTTGATATGTACAAAACTGCAAATGGATTGGGTCGACCCATGACTCGACCCAATCCCAACTTGATTAATGTGATCTGGTCTATATTTAGAGGCTTATGGATTGAGTTAGATTTAAAAATTGAACCTGATCTAAATTCCATATCATGTTTGAATCTTATGTTTTTTATTTTTTTTATAGCCGAACCCAATTTATCACAATCCATAAACTTTAATTATATAAAATTTATTTTTTTAAGTCCAATTATCTTTTTAAATTCATTAAATGAAATATAATTTAAACTAATGCTCCTTTTCATCTTAACAACAAGATCTTCTCTTATCTTTTTTCTTTAATTATATATAAATATTTATATTTTATTATTTATTTTAATGGATTCTTATTTATATATTAAGTATATCAATAAATATTTTAAATATCATAATTTATAAACTTAAGGATAATCATTTACTTGCATAGAATTAAGGGTTTTAAATAAAAATTTAAGTTTAAATTGATTCTTTTTTATCTTATTAGTGGATTTATATTTAATTATTTAGCAAAAAAATAATAGTTAAATACTTGACTGAAATGCAATATTTTGTGTTGGATCCGAATGATCCGAAGAACCCATTGGGTTTAAAATTTCTTTCACAAATCTAATTTGATCAGCAAATGGGTTGGCTCTCAATTCAAAATCCAGATTCAAAAATAACTTTGGATCAGCTTGGGATTGAGTATGATCTAACGTGACCTAACTAATCCAATCTAGTTTGCACCCTAAATGCGCATAAAGAATTATGCGAACGGTCCGCATGCAATTGATCCAATACAAAAGGCGAGAGACCGAGTTTGCCACGTGGCATGTATTTGATTTCCCATAAGCTCAGCTCGGGGCTAGAGTTGGACACCGAACCGTTCTACCCATTGAAATTTTAAATGATCCATATTTTAGACCATGTTTTGGGCCACGTGCCATGCCAGATCGAAATTTTTTTTGATGGGCCCTGTCTAACACAATCCGTTTATTACTGGGTGGCCCATCTTTTGATGCGGCCCAATGGGGCCTGAGCCGTGCCGATAGTGCCCAACTCTACTCAGGAGTCAGGACTGTGGAGGCGCCCGAAGGCACGGGCATGGGCCAGTTGGGAGCCTGGATGAAGGTTGAGAAGGAAAAGACTTTGTACACTTCATCCAGTGCAGTAAGTCCTACGTGGGCTGTACCGCCCTTCCTTATTGGTCCACATGCGTACAATACTCATTAAAAAATATTAAGATAACTTTACGACGTTTCGAGGAAAAAATTACGATATCTCAGTTTTAAACATACGACACTATAGTTACAAAATTAAGACACCTGTTCAAAAAATAAAAAAAATTCGACACCCCAGTTGTAAACTTACGACACCGTAGCTATAAAATTACAACACCCATTCAAAAAACGTGCCTATACACAAATTAAAAAAAAAAGCTGAATGGTATTAATGCACGTCACGTCAAAATTTAAGATGACGGATATCATACTTTTTTTTTGCCTTTTAAATCGGTGTCTTAATTTATAACTATGGTGTCGTAAGTTTAAAACTAGGGTATCGTAATTTTTTTTACTTTTTGAATAGGTGTCTTAATTTTATAACTACAGTGTCATAAGTTTAAAACTGGGGTATCGTAATTTTTTCCCTCGAGATGTCTTTATGTCTTAATATTTTTTAATGGGTATCGTACGCATGTTGACCAATAAAGAAGGTTGGTGTAGCCCATGTAGGACTTGCTGCATCGGATGCGATATACAAAGCCTTTTCCAGGCTTAGAATAGCGATGCCATAGGAGGATCCCATCCCTCACGCCTTCCTCGTGCCCCAAGCTCATCTCCTTCGCCCCATTTCGCATTTCGCTGGGGGAGGAGGAGGAGGAGGAGGAACGGGTAGGATGTGGAGGGACGGGCATTGTGGTCGAGCCTAGTGGCGTTGGCGGCGACAGTGATCCTGGTCGGCACCTGCACCTTCTCCTTCAAGAAGATGACGGCCACCTATTTCTTTGGCCTCTTGGGGATCGCTAGGATCCTCCTGCCCGACTGGGAGTTCTTCGAACGGGACCTCTTGCAGTGGTTCACGCCGGCCCAGAGAGGGGTGCCGTCTGACAAGGCCCTGGATGCTGGAAGGTTTGATCTCTCTTGCTCAGTTGTGAAGGGGTTTCAGTGAAAGTTTGAATTTTTATGTGAAGAATTATGTTTGTGAAGGGATTATGGATTAGGTGTTATCGCCTAATCCGAGATGGTACCGAATCTTTTTTGAAGACGAAAGTTTAAATCCGAAGTTTCAATATGTGATTTGTGTTGGCACAGATTATGGCTGCCTAATTGATAAGACTGAGTCTAGAATTACACTCTATATTCTTAAGACAATTTTGTTCCACAACGGTGCTTATGGTCTGTATGATGATTGTCTTACAGGATACAACAATCTCCTTTTGATGAATGTAGCACTACAATTCATCAAAAATATCGAATCAAGAATGCTTCTCTTTTCTATGCACTATAGCTATACTTTCCTTAGGAAAGTATGCAAATGCCTAAGAGAGGAAAGGATTGAAAAATGAAATTGGATTGATTGGAATGAATGAAATGCAAAGGTCTAAGGTCTTATATATAGGTTTTAGGTGCCTTTTGGATACATCCTTTCGGATTTAATTTGATTTGAATTGGTAATCAGATTTGATCAAAGGAAGCCTTTGATACACCGATTCATTCGTGATATGAAGATCAACCAATCAGATAAGCCAATCCATATCTCGATATATCATTTCACCATCGTGATCTAATGATCACGTGATAAGATAGGTGGTTGTATGGATTTGATATGTCATTTCAAGATCGAATGATGACTTATCACAACGACCTGATCGGATGGGCAATAGAAAGATCGGAGCGACACCTTATCTCCAATGGCCTGATCGGATGGGCGCCTATCACCAATAGTCACACAGGTGGGTTAACTGTTGATCGATCAACCGATGGTCAATAGTTCAATAGTCTTCTCATCAACGGCTGTGATCAATCCAAGCCATGATCAGCCGATCAATACTGCTTTGATCAATCACATCGACCCATCGTTTGATCTTAGCCCCTCATCTTAATCCGATCAGTTTCCACCATCGGATCCTCATGATCAAGAAAAAATTTAAAATCAATCGGTCCATCATTTGATCTCAGCCCCTCATCTTAATCCAATCAGTTTTTACCATCGAATCCTCATGATCAAACAAAAATTTAAAGCCCCTCAAGACAATGCGAAGTGCGCCTACAAAGCGCCCATTGTGCCCTTCGCACATGCGCATGGATGATGCATAGCTCTCCACTTATGGTGAGCCTAAGGAACTTAAGTATAAAGGAAGAGGTTTCCATATAAGTGAACATTCCTTTCTTAATTTTTTTGATGTGGAACTAAATGTCCTCTCAATTTTTCATTCACCCACATAGGAAGGTAATGGGCTTTCAAGGCCCATTTAGGTATTCCAGGCCTATTGGCCCATTTATCCAACAATTTGATCAGTGAAAAGGTTTGGGTTTGGAGTTTGGAGGTTAATAAATTCTACTTTCCTTTTGATCAAGAAACTTGGGGTTAGAAGTTGAACATATGGAATTTCTTTTGCATGAAGTTCCAATTAAGAACCTCTCGAGCTAAAGCTTTGAAAAGGTCTAGAAATTTCTGAGTCAGAACCTGCTGGCTTTTTACTTTAGAGCGCGATTCACCTTGTTGTTTTAGATGATATCACTGTTCACCGAACTGATGGGGCGGCGATTTGTAATAGCTTGCTGTGACAATAGAGGTGGCGTTTTATGGGAGGTATTGGTGATCGAAGATTCATGAAGCCAACCATGGATAATTAGGGAGAGGCTTGATCATTATGATCAAATTAGTATTCACCAAAATCCTAAAGTGAGAGAGTTTACGGTTTTGTGCATTGTCAAGTTGATCAGGTGAAAACAACCCAGGATGTGACTTATATGCACATGTTTAATTGTGCTACATATTCTTCCCATACTGATGCAAGATGAACGATGGGCCTTTCAAGTTAAAGTTTTACACTGCTGGTCCTAATTTAAAAATTAAAAAGACCTAAACAAAGCTTATATGTTTTTGAGGTTTCTTTACCTATAGATCAAATGGACTTATGGATCATTTTGATATAGTTAGCATATAAGATGTATTTTAGACCATGTTGACTGAGATTCCAAACCATCACCTTGACATATCAAATGGACATGTAAGTGTAAAGTGCGCTTACAAAGCACCCATTGCGCTCTTCGCACATGCGCGTGCATGGGGATGATGTGTATCACCCTCAAGCTCTCCACTTATGGTAAGCCTAAGGAACTTAAGCATGAAAGAAGAGGTTTTCATATAAGTAAACATTCCTTTCTTAATTTTTTTGATGTGGGACTAAATATCCTCTTAATTTCTTATTCACCCACATAGGGAGTAATGGGCTTTCAATGTCCATTTAGGTATTCCAGGCCTATTGACCCATTTACCCAACAATCCCTCACATAAATAAAAATTAAACTTAGATCAAAGATCATCAAAGATCAGCAAAGATGATCCCCCACACAAAAGAATTTTAATGCAAATGAATATGCAGACACTAAAGAGAGTATAGTGGGATGAAGTTGTATTAGGATAGGTAGCTTGTGGCTTTGAACCTTTCTTAGTGAGTTGTTATCGAGTTTACTTGCTAAAAAGTAAACATGATGTTTTGAACTTTTCAGCGTTTTGTGTAAACCAAAACAATAACAATCACACAACTTCTTCCGAGCATTCATTTGGTTCTCATGGTTGTGTTAATTTTGGCTCCGAACATCTCCTGGTTTAATAAGTGCTTTAGAAAATTAAAACCTTAAAATTCTCATGGAATTGGCCTAGTTCACACTCACATAGGTGATTCTTATTAAGAGTATCATGCTATACCCCACATGAACGTTCATGTTATAAGAATCATTAAAAGCAATGCTAATCCTAGTACCTTTAGTAGGTAGTACCAATTATCATAGGAATGAGTAGGATTGAACATTCTTAGTGCTATGCAAGTCTCTTTATAATTTAGTTGTCCCTTTTGAACCTAAATCTTGGGATCTTCAGTCAACTAGGTTGGGTATCCACAAGATTTTTCAGTTATAGATTTTAAACCCATTCCCCTCGATAAATAGCTTATTTGATTTCTTGGTAACCCCTTTATCAATGGATCCGCTAGGTTTTTCTTTGACTGAATATAGTCAATGAAAATTACACCAATTTCAAGTAATTGCTTAATGGTATTATGTCTACGATGTATATGTCTAGACTTATCATTATACATCTTATTCTGTGCTCTGCAAATTGCCGATTGACGATCACAATGTATGCATATTGCAGACATAGGCTTTGACCAACATAGAATATCTTCTAAAAGGTTTCGAAGTCATTCTGCTTCTTCAACAGCCTTTTCTAAAGCAATAAACTCAGATTCCATAGTAGATCGAGCTATACATGTTTGCTTAGAAGATTTCTATGACATAGCACCTTCTCATATCCACTTATGGATTTTGTATCTTCTGTGTTAGATATTCAATTTGCATCACTGCATCCTTCTAGTACAGCTAGATATCTCGATTAGTGTAATCCATAACTTAAGATATATCGCAGATATCTTAATACCCTTATTAGAGCTATCCAATGACTTGGATCTGGATTACTTATGAATATGCTCAATTTATTGACAGCATATGCTATGGACAGTGCAATTTATGACATACATTAAACTGCCAATTATACGTGAATATTCCAACTAAGATATGGATTTTTATGTATTCTTAGCCAAATGTAGATTAACATTTATAGGTGTTTTCATTGAACTAGTATCATACTTTTTAAACTTATTTAATATTTTCTCAATATAATGAGATTGAGATAATATTATTTCTTCAGATGTTCTAGTGATTCAAATCCTTAGTATAACATCTGCAAACCCATATTTTTGTGTCAAAATATTTGATTAACATTTTTTATCTGTTTAATCATTTTAGTATTACTACTAATGATTAATAGGTCATCTACATATAAGCAGATTATCACATATCCTTCAGGCAGGATTTTGGCATATATACATTTGTCATATTCATTTATTTTGAATTAATTTGATAACATGACATTATCAAATTTTATATGCCATTGTTTAGGTGCTTATTTTAATCCATATAAGGATTTAACAAGTCTACACACCTTCTTTTCTTGTCCAAGAACAACAAATCCCTTAGGTTGTTCCATGTATATTTCTTCATCTAATTCATCATTTAGAAAAGCAATTTTAACATCCATTTGATAAATTTTAAGATTGTTAATGGCTGCAAAAGCGATTAACATTCTTATAGATGTTATTCTACTTACTGATAAATAGGTATCAAAGAAGTCTATACCTTCTTTTTGTTTGAAGCCCTTGGCCACTAATCTAGCTTTATACTTGTCAATTGATCCATCAGCCTTCAGCTTTTTCTTAAAAAATCACTTGCACCCTAGAGATTTCATACCAGATGGTAAGTCTACCAACTTCCGGATATGATTGTGCATGATGGACTCAATTTCACTATTAACAGCTTCTTTCCAAAAGGGTGCTTCTGGATTAGACATTGCCTCTTTGAATGTCTGAGGTTCATCTTGTAACATATAAGTTATATAATCAGGACCAAAGGACTTTGTAACTTTTGGTCTTTTACTACGTCTGGGTTTATTTTCAGGATATTTTTTTTGATGACTACTACTGGCAGTATTATCGTAAATTTTTTATTTAAACTTATTTTTAATTTTTCTTTTCTTGAAAATATATTTTCAAAGAATGATGCATTCCTTGATTCCATGATTGTATTTTTCTGTATATCAGATATATCCATTTATACACAAGAAAGCGATATGCACTACTATTTTGTGCATAACCGATAAAAATACAATCAATAGTTTTAGGTCCTATTTTGACCTTTTTGGAGTTCCGAATAGCTACTTTCCTTTTCATAACTCATATGGAGTAACATCCTTCTTCTTAAGAGGTATCTTATTCAGAATATGATTTGCTAAGAGAATTGCTTCTTCCCATAAATTCTGTAGTGTACCAGAATTTATCAACATAGCATTCATCATTTCTTTTAATGTGCGATTTTTGCGTTCCGCAATTTCATTAGATTGAGGCAATAAGGAGCCATAGTTTGATTAATAATGCCATACTCTTGATAAAATTCGTCAAAAGGTGCATCATATTCTCCACCTCTATCACTCCTTATAACCTTAATCTTTTTACCAAGTTGATTTTCAACTTTATTCTTATAACATTTAAACATTTCTAAAGCTTCATCTTTAGACTTTAGTAGATACACGTAGCAGTATCTTATTGAATCATCAATAAATGTTATAAAATATTTTTTATCTTTTTGAGTTTGAACTGACTTTAAATCACATAGATCACTGTGAATTAAGTCAAGAGGTTCAGTATTTCTTTCTACTGATGGAAATGGTGTTTTTGCTAACTTAGCTTCAACACACATTTTGCACTGGTAATGTGGATCGATTTCATGATTAGGTAATAATTTTAAATTTTATTGATTTTCGTAATGAATTAAATTTTACATATCCTAATCTATCATGCCATAAACAAGAAGAGTCAACTATATAAGCAGAAGAAGAAGCTTTATTCATTTCAAGGTTTTTGTGTACAATCATTACATTTATCTTGAATAATTTATTATTCAAGTAATCCCTTCCAATAAATCTCTCTCTTAGTGAGTACAAATTTATCAGACTCAAATATCATCATAAAGCCATGTTTGCTTAGGAGGGAGCCTGACACCCAGATTCTTTCGAATATAAAACATGAAGTATATCATTCAATAGAAGTTTCTTTCCGGATGTCATCTTGAGTACTATGCGGCCAAGTCCTTCTATCTTTGATGTAGCAAATTTTTCATAACCAGATTTTTACCATTGATAGGAGTATATGATGAGAACATACTCTTATCAGAGCAGACATGTCTGGTAGCTCCAGTATCGATGTATCACTCATAACTTTGTCGACAATGTTTGCTTCAAACACAACAGCTGACAGCATTATCTCGGATACTTCTTGGGATAGGGTTTCAATAACATTGACCTCTTTCTTTTCTTTCTCCTTTAAACAACAGTCCTTGGATTTGTGTCCTTGCTTTCCATAGACAAAGCACTTTCCCTTGAACTTATATTTCTTTGGATTACCCTTCTTCTGTTTAAAGCCTTCGCCAGAAAACTTGCGTTTCTTCTTCCCTTCTATGAGGTTGGCCTTAGGCTGAGCAGGTTGTCCTCCTGTCTTCTTGGCTCTTATTGTCTTCCTCGATTCTCAGACAGACAATTAGATCTTCAAGTCCCATCTTCTTTTGCTTATGCTTTAGATAGTTCTTGAAGTCCTTTTATAATGACGGTAGCTTCTCTATGATGGCAGCGATCTGGAATGACTCACTAAGAAACATTCTCTCTGCATGTATCTCATACAAGATGATCTGGAACTCTTGGACTTGCTCCATAACAATTTTATGGTCGACTATCTTGTAGTCTAAAAATCTTTCAACCATAAACTTCTTATATCCTGCATCCTCTATCTTGTACTTTTTATCCAGGGATGCCCATAACTCTTTGGCAGTAGTAAACTATTGTACACATTGTATAGAGTATTATCCATACCATTAAAGATGTAGTTCTTGCAAAGAAAGTCTAAATGCTTCCATGCTTCCACCGCAGCAATCACTTGCTTGTCGGTCTTCCCTTCCTTCAGGACTGGTGGATCTTCATTTAGTACTCTGATCAGATTAAGAGTTGTGAGGTAGAACAGCATCTTCTGTTGCCACCTTTTGAAGTCAGTGCCAGAGAACTTCTCCGGTTTCTTTGTTTGAACGAATGTAGTCATGGTATCCATCTGCAGCAGCACTTTCGTAACTCGAGATTGTCTTAAGATTGTTGGCACAAATTGTAGCTACCTAATTGATAAGACCGAGTCTAGAGTTACACTCTATGTCCTTAAGACAATTTCGTTACGGTCTGTATGATGATTGTCTCTCAGGATACAATAGTCTTCTTTTGATAAATGCAGTACTATAATTCATCAAAATATCGAACCAAGAATGCTTCTTCTTTTTTATGCACTATAGCTATACTTCCCTTAAGAGAGTATGCAAATGCCTAAGAGAGGAAAGGATTGTAAAATAAAATTGGATTGATTGGAATGAATGAAATGCAAAGGTCTAAGGTCCTATTTATAGGTTTTTAATGCCTTTTGAATTGGTTAATCAGATTTGATCAAAGGAAGCCTTTGATACACCGATTCATTTCGTGATATAAAGATCAACCGATCAAATAAGCCAATCTACGTCCCGATATGCCATTTCACCATCGTGATCTGATGATCATGTGATCAGATAGGTAGTTGTACGGCTTTGATATGCCATTTCAAGATCGAAACGATGACTTATCATAACGGCCTGATCGGATGGGCGATAGAAAGATTGAAGATATGCCTTATCTCCAATGACCTAATCGGATGGGCGCCTATCATCAACAATCCACTGGCAGGTCAACTGATGGTCAACAGCTTAACAGTCTTCTCATCAACGGCTGCGATCAATCCAATCCATGATCAGCCAATCAACACTACTTTGATCAATCACATCGGTCCATCGTTTGATCTCAGTCCCTCATCTTAATCCGATCAGTTTCCACCATCGGATCCTCATGATCAAGAAAAAAATTTAAAATCATATCGGTCCATTGTTTGATCTTAGCCCGTCATTCTAATCCGATCAGTTTCCATCGTCAGATCCTCATGATCAAAAAAAATTTTAAAGCCCCTCAAGCTCCTCGCGACGATTCGAAGTGCACCTACAAAGCGCCCATTGCACTCTTTGCACACGCGCATCACCCACAAGCTGTCTACTTATTATAAGCCTAAGAAACTTAAGCATGAAGAAAGATGTTTCCATATAAGTGAACATTTCTTTCTTAATTTTTTTGATGTAGGACTAAATGTCTTCTCAATTTCTCATTTACCCACATAGAAAGGTATTGGGCTTTCAAGGCCCATTTAGGTATTCCAGGCCTATTAGCCCATTTACCCAACAATTTGATCAGTGAAAAGGTTTGGGTTTGGAGTTGGAGGTTAATAAATTCTACTTGCCTTTTGATCAAGAAAACTTAGGGTTAGAAGTTGAACATATGAAATTTCTTCGCATGAAGTTCCAACTAAGAACCCCTCGAGCTAAAGCTTTGAAAAGGTCTAGAAATTTCTGAGTCAGAACCTAGTGGCTTTTTACTTTAGAGCCCGATTCACCTTGTTGTTTTAGATGATATCACTGTTCACCGAACTGATGGGGCAGCGATTTGTAATAGCTTGCAGTGACACTAGAGGTGGCGCTTTATTCGTGATCGAAGATTCATGATGCCAACCATGAATAATTAGGGAGAGGCTTGATCATTATGATCAAATTAGTATTCACCAAAATCCTAAAAATTTTAGGGGAGTGAGAGAGTTTACGGTTTTGTGCATTGTCAAGTTGATCAGGTGAAAGCAACCCAGGATGTGACTTATATGCACATGTCTAATCGTGCTACATATTCTTCCCATACTGATGCAAGATGAACGATGGGCCTTTCAAGTTAAAGTTTTACACTGCTGGTCCTAATTTACAAATTAAAAAGACCTAAACAAAGCTTATATGTTTTTGAGGTTTCTTTACCTATAGATCAAATCTATATTTCAAATGGACATATGGATCATTTTGATATAGTTAGCATATAAGATGTATTTTAGACCATGTTGGCTGAGATTCCAAACCATTACCTTGACATTTTAAAATGCATAGACTAAAGTTTTTTTTTTTTTTTTTTGGTACAGACGACGATCACACTAGTCTAGTGTGAGTCAACCCAGATACATCCGAATACAAAATTTGCAACAAAATAGGAGGGTAGGGTCACCCATCCTCCATATCCTATAACCTACGTGCTGAGCCACCTCAACTGACTTAGGCTTTTCTGAAAATTAAATCAAATCAAGACATTCAAACAGTTGACCTGTCCGTTTTGAAATCACTTGATGCATAAAAATTGTAGAATTCCTATGGTAAGATTGCCATCTGTTCATTAGTGCCCTGATATTAGAATAAAAGGGACATGATAAAATTGCATTTACTTCTGCACCAATATTAACTTTCTCGATCATATTTGAGATTTCTCCCTCCAAACTAGCTGCCATACTAAATTCGGGTTTATGTACTAGTTTTTTTCTCATGCCTCCCATGTGCATATGAGGCAATAAATTAGAATGACAATACCACAGGCTGCAACTAAAGTCACAGTGAAGCATAAGTTTGAGATATGGTCCCCACCTAGGAGCACATATATTCTACTTCTACTACATTCGTAACAGGACTATCAAAACCGGACTATCAAAACCACCCACTACACTACATTCAGGATGATCCACTAGGTAATTTTCTCTTTCCTTATACCCCCGTCATAACTCATAGGTAATGTGGTAACTCAAAAGACAGCACCAAAGGCTTGAACTAAAGTTGTAGTCGTGCAAAAGGTCAGGTATGATTGCCACTTAGGTGCACATGTTCCACTTTCAACACAACCTAAGAGGATTTCCATTAGCAATTCATCTGGGTAATTTATGTACATTAGCAACTTAACACAGTTTCAGTTCAAGTCATTCCATCTATTTTAACATCCACTGCTATCTAAACCTTGTCTCTTAACAAAAATGAATCATTTCTTAAATCCTAAAAAAATGATAGGTGAAATCAAATTACTAATTTGAATTGTGTATCATGAGCCACCTTGAAGTTGTTTTGAAATTAAAAAAGGTCCATTGCTTTAGGTTTACAGAGTTTTATGGTTCAACCAAATTGTTCATTACTTCATCTTTTCATGAAAAGTTATGGTGCAAGTATAACATTTTTTTTTTGTTTTCGCATATCAATAAATTATTCGATGCGTATGCAATAGCGAGATGTTATGACTATGAGAAGTAAATCATTAAGTTATATGCAACTCCATTTGGTTTTGAATCGCAGTAAGGCAGTATAGGTTGTTGTTTTTCTAGATAAATTGGATAATCCATTAATTAAATGTGCTTTGTAAATTGATCTATGTTTACGTTTGAATTAAGAGTTGAATTGCAAGGATTTTGCAAAAATAGTAACTCATTGTGATACTTAAAACCTTTGAGATAACTATCAGTTTTGGAACCGGAAAAAGGGAGGTCCTTTATAGTTGAACATGTATAGACCTCAGACTGTCCTTAAGCTTATCCAGAAGAATCCTTAAATCATGCATTCATGCTGATTCAATGTGCTATATGTCGGTCTATAGTTCTTTATAATCAAAGCATCTTCTAATTTTGAAAGTAGAAAGAAAGGAAGCTGTAAAGACACCTCATAGGAACCCTACTATCCTCATAAGCATCGTATCAGATTAATTGTGCTGCTTGAATGTTAACATGATTTTAAATAAGCTATGAGAAAACTCTAGCTAGCCCTCAGAAAGTTTCGCATGTACATGAGCTTGTCCAAAGCTTATTGTTCTAGAAGCAGGCAGAGCAAACTAGAAGAGGTTCATGTATAGAAAGAATGATATCTGACTAAAATATAATTATTTTGGGTAGGTACATCAGTGTTTTTAAACCTAAGGCAGCACTTTTGGAGAATAACTCTTCTTCAGAAACCATACTCCACGGACTTGTGATAGGGTTGATGGGCTTATTTATCTATGAAAGGGTTTCTTCCCCATGCCATGACAGCATATTAGTGAAATTAAATTGAAGATCTTATAAGGAAATTCTAGAAGCACACACTGTTGGTAGAGAAGTAAAAGGCCAGAAGCTTGGATAAAACAGTTCTACTTGTCTGACTTTTGGATTGGCTGGAGTGGCTTTTTTCTAGATGCTCCTCTGAAGAACTAGGACCTTCTCCAGTCTTAATTCAACTTTTGTCTGTTTGGAGTCTGCCCAAGCCAATTCAGTATTGGAATAGCCATCCATGCATTTATCAGCATCATCGTCATCATCATAAACTTGATATATATGGTGGTGCGCAATTCATTTTCAGACCCAAAATTGTTCCTTTGATGCATGCCATGTCTACCCTGTGACAAGCATGCAAGATTATCTCATGAACTTGTGGAATGCCTTAAAAGCTTGTAGATCCTAGGGACCAAAATATTTTAGAATTTAAGCTCTGCTTGTTTTATGAGGAGCATTATGAGTAATTATGCATTGAAATACTAATTTAAGACTGATATGCAAGATAACCAGGTCTTCTTCTCCAATCTATAGTTGGGTTGGAGATTCAAAATGTTTGTGGACAGATTTTTTGGGGTAAGCATGCAGCGTTTTAATGCTGAGAATGCAGGTATGAGCAGAAATCTTAGCATGGTCAAGTGAACCTAAGAAACTCCGATGGAGATAGCCAAAAAAGTGGACAATGAACCCATATTAAAAGTAGACTGAGCTCAGTTTAAACTTTAAACTACATGGCAGTGGGTACTAGGTGGTGTGTCTTATGGATTCTAAGGATGTAATGATGGTGGGGAAGCCGTTTTCTTTCATTGTAGAATCATTCAAAAGAATTAAATTATATTCTTGCCATATATTTCTTTTTTTAATGTGTTTTCTTATCTTCTGACTCTCCTAGCAAAAACCAACCGTTGGTTATGACTGATGGCGAACAAACCTACCTTTCAACTGGTTGTTGTCAAACTGCAAGGTAGCTCCTTGTTGGTCGGTTGGTGGGATGGTTCACATCAGGTGTAAAGCCAGGTATAGATATTTCCTCTGTTGTACGAATGATTCGAAAATTGTGTTCTGCTTCAGAATCATCCTTATCTTGACTTGAGAGTGTAGATGATGGTGAAACCCACTACCTCCAAGGTTGTAACTAAGTGCTAGTCTATGCCTGCCTTGTGTACGCTTCTGGGCTTATGGTCGCATGAGGCATGCATAAGTGCTGCTTGTATGCATGGCATGTTCTGAGCTTACACTCGCAGGAGGAGCACTTATTGTTGCATGTATTTATGCATGTATATTTTCAGATGGATGTCCGCACATGAGTGTGCATGTGCATTCCCATGCATGTGTGTGCTAGTGGTGTGTTGGTGATGTGCCACAGGTTATTTATGCTAGCTTTGGTATCAAGAACCCCATTTCTTTTTCTTTCTTACAATTCAAACTGTACATCTGCAAGAGTTGGTTAGATCCTTATTAAGGGTTTATTAATACAATAGCTCGAAGTTAGAATGTCCTTCAAATATGGAGATCATCTTCATGCTAAGTAAAACTTCCATAATCAAACAGAGGGTGGAATATAAGACCCATTCTTTCGCATTGTTCAGCATCGCTTGTGCTTTAATTTTAGTTGCAAAGAATAGTCGAAGAATACAGTGGTCTCAAAGGTTCTGCCAAAAAATGAAGAGTATAAAATGGTGTAGGTTTTCCAGCATCAAAAAAGCCAAAAGTAAATCTATTTCTTTGCCGAATTGCTGTTTCCCTTTTCTCTGTCCCCTTTGTTATTGTATGTAATTTAATGGATTATTTTTTATCATTTCGGCATGTCAGTCTTTGTTATATTAATGTGTTGACTGTGTTGTCATATCTAACTAAGAAAATCCATCCCTTTATATCAGAACAATGTTAATCATTTTATTTCCCCTTTTTTTGTGGAGCAGATTTAAATTTTATCCGGTCAGGGTTGCTGTGATCGCTGCAATTTATTGCTTTTTGTACAAGTGGTGGATGCTTGTAGCCAGCTTGTTCTCTCTCTCTCTCTCTCTCTCTCTCTTTGGTATAAACAGATGATTATATCATTCTAGAATGTGTTAGATTCGATATATCAGAGTACAATAACTGAAAAAAGATAAGAGGGCAAGGGTTATCATATTTTCAACTACAAATAGCAGAATGAGAGGCCACCCTGCAGCAATCCAGTCAGCAACTATATTGGCTTCAAGGTAGACATGGCAAATTTGGATGTTAGGAGCTTCCAAAATAATAGAGCGGATGTCGCACAATAAGGGGATAGTAGGCAAATGGAAGCTAGGCTTCTGCCGGATCCGGCGAATAACAATAATGGAATCATCTTCTATGATAAGACTGCGGACGTTCAGAATCCGAACAGCATAGGAGATACTCATCCATGCCGCATACAGTTCGGTAAAGGAACCGAGGAATCAAGTAAACCAAACCCCTCACCAATATCATACCATTTGCGCCATGAATAACAAAAGCCAATCTAGCACATCTATCATTGACACTTCTATCAAAGTTTATTTTAACAAACTCTAAAGATGGTATCTCTTTCATGAGTCTTAATGCTATAATAGTTAAGCTCTCATGCAACTTTACGTAGTTTATTTATGGGGTGTATCTATGGCCAGGTTGTATCTCTTTCACTCAATTTTTTTTTTCCTAAGACCGCAGAAGTCTCTTTGGATCACACTGCGGTGATTAATTGCTGTCATTTTTTCTTCTGTTTACTGCGTGCTTTTCTATATCTAGTTTCGAATTTGAATCTTTTGGATAAGGGCTTTGATGACGCCCGATCACCGGTCTTGAACGTAGGGAGAAGAGAGCTGCTTAATCCATAAATCCATGCATAATCGGATGGCCTGCAAAAAAGTCCCAAGACCGGAGGGGTGCTCCGACGGAAACCCTCCGATGCTCAAGTCAGCAACCGAGGTCACAGCCGAGGGAGAGCTCAGACGAGCTCTTCTTAGGGAGAAAAATGAGTCATCCGAAAGGGAGAATTCCCCTTTGGGTATTAGGATAGCGAGTGTATGAGTTTTTCGTACCTTGTTCCTGAGTGGACTTACCCTTTTTATAGGGAGTTGACACATGCACAACAACGTGGAGTTCCGTGAGAAGGGAATGTCCACGGGATTCGTGGGGGTTGCGTGAATCTGGGCCGATTGATGGGTCTCGTCCCATCGGAGAGGGGAAAAATGGCGGTTGGTGAGCCACATCCCATCAGTCAGTGGAGCTGGCGGGTAGTTAGGTCCAGTCCCATCAATGGAGCGGCCAATGGGTAGTTGGGCCTGGCGATGTCAGACGGCGCGGGCCAGAAAAGATGGCGGCTCGAACTACCAGGACTTGGAAAGTCGGGACCGCCTTGGTCGACTTGGAGATGCCGGGCCGAGCGGGGCCGACTTGGGAAAGTCGAGACCGACTCGGCCAGGTTGGAGATGCCAAGGCCGAGCAGGGCAAACTTGGGAAAGTCGGGGCCGACTCGGCCGACTGAGAGGTGCCGGGCCGAGCGAGGCCGACTTGGGAAAGTCGGGCCGACTCGGCCGACTGGGAGGTGCCGGGACTGAGCGAGGCCACTTGGGAAAGTCGGGACCACCTTGGCCATCTTGGAGGTGCCGGGGCCGAGCGGGGCTGACTTGGGAAGTCGGGGCTGACTCGACGAACTTGGAGGTGCGGGGCCGAGCAGGGCCGACTTGGGGAAGTCGGGGCCGACTCGACCGACTCGGAGGTGCCGGGGCCGAGCAGGGCCGACTTGGGAAAGTCGGGACTGCCTTGGCCGTCTTGGAGGTGCTAGGGCCGAGCGGGGCTGACTTGGGGAAGTCAAGGCCGACTCGGCCATCTTGGAGGTGCCGGGGCTGAGCGGGGCCGACTTGGGAAGTCGGGGCCGACTCGATCGACTTGGAGGTGCCGGGGCCAAGCGGGGCCGACTTGGGGAAGTCGGGGCCGACTCGGCCAACTTAGAGATGCCGGGGCCGACTTGGAGATGCCGGGGCCGAGCGGGGCCAACTTGGGGAAGTCGGGGCCGACTCGGCCGACTGGGAGGTACCGGGGCCAAGCGGGACCGACTTGGGGAAGTCGGGCCGACTCGGCCGACTTGGAGGTGCCAGGGCTGAGCGGGCCGACTTGAAAAGTCGGGACCGACTCAGCCGACTTGGAGATGTCGGAGCGGGGCCGCCTTAAGCTTTTGACTTTGCCATGATTGCCCTTGTGGCTACGTCAGCCACATCAGATGCCTCCCACCCCTAAGCGAAGGGCCACGCGCCCGCTATCCTTTGGGCAAGAGGGGCGCAAAAATTCAAAAAATGATTGCCCTTTAGTGCGCTTTTAATAGCTTGGTGAGCTGGCGCGTTGTCCCGAGGCAGTGTCGCTTCGCATATCTTCCACAATCATGTGGTAGGTGGGGGCTGGCGTCGACGCCGGATGCCCTAAGGAAAGCGCCCATCGGGGAATGGAAAAAGGTGGAGGTTATTATTGTTTCCCCATTTTCTATGCCCTGTGATTGGTCGGGGATCACGCTCCTTGGGGAAATCGAGGCGGCACATCTAGAGCGCAGGCGAGATTTCCGGCGGACAACTCGTGGCGCAATAGAAGAGCGCCACGTGGCAAGGCCTTGATTATCGTCGTTCGGAGATGGGGGTATAAAAGCGCCCCAAGGGCTTGGGGAAAGCTTTTACACTGCCATTGCTTTCTTCCAGCTTTCCCTCTCCTGAGTTATTCTGCAACTTAGCCCTTCTATCTTTGAATTCCCTTTGATTTCTAGGTTAGTTTCATCCTTCATTTTCACCCATGGATCTTCGTGTCGTTAGGGAGGGTAAGAGGCTCATGGCAGAGTCATCCATTCCGATAGTGAAGACCAAACCTCCTCAGCCCATCAGGCACCTCGGTCGGTGGGCGGAATCATCATCCGCGATCGACCGTTAGCGGATGAACCTCCATCTACCTCAACCTCCCCCCTTAGGGCGGTTCCTGTGTCCTCCCGTCGTTCGGCTCCACCTTCGGTGGTGAGCTTTGATCCCGCAGGCCCCACGGGAGTGGCTTCAACCATGACCTCTGAGGATGTAGAGGCCGTTAGGGCTAGGTACCAAGTTTCCAGTTTCATCCGCCTATCCGCGCCGGGGCCCGAAGATAGAGTGACTTCCGTCTACCCTGGTCAGGTCGCTCTATACGAGGAATTTTTCCTATGCGGGCTGCGCCTTCTTTCCATCCCTTTTTCTTGAACCTTTTAGATAGGTATAGGTTAGTGCCGGCGCAGTTGACTCCGAACTCGATTCGGATCATCTGTGCTTTTGTCATTCTTTGCTACTTCCAGGAGGCCCGACCAGGGCTATCACTGTTTCGGGCTTTCTATAAGCTCGCCGCCAAGGTGAGGGGGCCTGGTAGGCATTCACCACCAGGCCGGGTAGAGCCTTCCCCCTAGGTCTTCCATCTAAGATTAGGGGATGGAAGCCCTGATTTCTTTTTGCCCATGTCAAGGGGGTGAGGCTGATTGGAGGGAGCCGGACACCAGCTCCAACGATAATGCCACCATGGGGAGAGAGACAGGGAACTCTTTACCCAGTTGTCATCCTGCCAAATACCTGTCTACAAGGAACTCCTGTCCGAGGAGAACCTGTTTGAGGCCGAGTTGGCCCCGGCGGTCGGTGAGCACGACGTTCGATTCCTTTGTCTCACTGGAGGCTTACAGTATGTTGTTGCTAACATTCATCATTTTTTGGCATGATGAAGTTTTCCGCCGGCGCGTTCAAAGCTGCCCTGAAGCAAAAGAGGCCGGCGGCTGGCGAGTCGGCAAAACCGGTGAAGAGGGCTCGAAGAAGAGAGCAGGCCAAGCCAGTTCGGGCTACCAAAGCCCCCAAAGTTCCAACATCTGCGGAGGAGCCGGCCACGGAAATGCCGGCTGGAGAAGTGGTCCTAGGGCCAGCCGGGACCGAGGTAGAAGAAGGAGAGATCCCGGTCACCACTAAGGCGGCTGGTGGTCGTAGATCTTGAAGAAGAAGCCCCTGCCACCGCTGACGTGCCCGAGGCGGGGCAGGTTACAGTTGCTGTCGGCTCTCCGGCTGCCGTGGATCCGAAGACAGAGAGTGCCCCCCAACTATCGGAGAGGGGGAGCTAGTCGCCAGGGGGTCCGAGGCTAGGACGGAGGCGACCAGGAAGCAGAGGGATGGGCCGGAGAGCTCATCCCAACGATCAGCGTGTCGCCCGACTCGCTCTCGGGTTGAAGGTCCACAGGAGGGGCCGGCGCGGCTGGCGCCCAGGTTCAATTCAATGGCGGACGTCGGGCAAGCGCTCATCTTCTGTCAAGAGTTCGGACTACTGAGTCTGCTGAAGAGATGCGGGGGCAAAGCCACTCCGCAATTTTGGACATGATGATGGTCTCCATCATCCAGGTAACCTTCTGAGTTTTCTTCATCTCTGAATACGCTTTGTGATGCCTTAATTTTTCTTGCGACTAACACATTCTCCTATTGCAGATGGCTAATGGCGCATCGGCCTTCGCGAAGCGCTGTCTCATTCCTCAGACGTGCTCATGAAGGCCATAGCGCGGGCCAAGAAATATAAGAAGGAGAGCACGGCACAGTCCCAGAGAGTTGCTCGACTTCATCAGGATGCCAAGGCCAGGGAGGAGAACCTAGGCGGCCGAATAAGGGAGGCAGAAAGTCGGGCCGAAGCTGAAAGTGGCCGGCCATCCGCGGCCGAGGCCAAATTGGAGCTGGTCTCGGACAGGCTGAAGGCCGCCGCAGAGCGGAATGAGGGGCTGGTTCGCTAGCTCCAGAACACCGAGAAGGAGGCCGAGGCGGCACGGGAAGAGGCACATGCCACCGCGCAGAGAGCCATCACCGCAGAAAGGGCGGCGGCCGAGGCGAGCCAGGAGAAGGCCGGGGCCGTGGCCTATGCTGACGAGGCCAGTACCCGTGCCGAGGAGGCCAAGAGCCGAGCCTGGAGGGCTGAGGCGCGAGGCAAGGAGGCTGAGGCGCGAGGCAAGGAGGCTGAGGCTAGGGCACAGCGGGCTGAGACGCAAGCCCAGGAGGCCGATGCCAAGGCTCAGCAGGCTGAGGCCGGGGCGGGACAGGCCATAACCAACTATAAGTCCTCGCCAGAGTTCGGGAAGGAGGTCCTCGAGGCCAGCCTCGATGCTTATGTTAAGGGCTTCGACATGTGCAAAACTAAGGTGTCCGCGGCTCTTAAGATCAACATCGCCGAGCTCGAGGGGATCCGCCTCGAGGAATCTGATGAGGGGTTGGCGGAGGAGAAGGACGACGAGGGAGAGCCGGGCCCTAGCGAGCCCTGAAGAGTTGCTATTTTGTTGGGGAGATTGTTGAGAATTTGTTGCCCCAATCTTATTGATTTTGATGATTACCAAAAGCCTTGAGTATATTAAAAGATGTAATGAGTTTATTTACATGAACAATGAATTTATTTAGAACAATGAATGAGAATGTTAAAGTATAACTTTAATCAATTTGAAAGTAACTTCAAGCTCCATATTTAAGCTTTCAAAAAGAAATTTTATACTTCATATTTTAATCAATGAGTTTTTGGTACATTTCTTGAATTAATTCCTAATGTCAATTTTATTATATTTAAGTTAAAAATTGATTTAAAATGAATCTGGAACGAATTTCAAGTCAATCAGAAAATTTTCTGATTTTTGATACGTTCCGGAGCCGACTCTAGAGTTTCAGAGTCAACTCCACTCAGAATACAGAAATGACTGTCTGTCTCGAGTCGACCCCTGTGATTTCAGGAGTAGGGGTGCAACTCGGGCTCATGAAACTCGGGTTTACCTCAACCCTAACCCTAACCCTATTTATAAAATGTCAACCCTAACCCTAACCCTAACCCTATTTGTAAAACCTCAACCCTAACCCTATTTTTAAAATCGGGTTCGGGTTGAGTTTCGGGTTAGAATTCGGGTTGATGAGAAAAAAAATAAATTGCTCTAAAGTAAATAAACACCGAATTATGGATCCCAAAGATGGAAAAATAAAATCCCTTACCGAACGCATAAGCTGGACTCGGGGCTTTGATATTGTATTTTAAAAAAAATCTTACCTAAAACAAAGAAGAGGAGGATGTGCTATAAACAAAGAAGAGGAGGAGGTGGGAAGTGAAACAAAATGTGTAGATGGTCTGCCTTTATGTTTGTCCTTTTCCTCGCTTGCGACTGACGGCCTTACCCTCCTCGCTCTTAAGTTGACCATCTCGTCCGATCCGATTGGTGCCTTTAATGCCTCCAAAAATCTGGTGCCGATAAGCTACCCCATTCGGGTAACCCTCGGGTTCGGGTTATCTCGGGTTCGGGTTGTGGTCAACCCTAACCCGGGTCAATTGCAAATCGGGTTGGGTTAAATTCGGGTCTTTCGGGTTCGGGTTGGACAAACATGAGTTTAAACACTGTTATAAATCGGGTTCGACGGGCCGGGTTTGGGTTGAGCCCGGCCTAAGTTGCACCCCTATTCAGGAGTTGACCCCCGATTCTGTTGAGCTGACTCCATGACTGTGTGAGTCGACTCCGCTCAGACACCAGAGGAGTATTTTTCTGAGCACTTCGCGAGTCGACCCCAACCTTTCATGAGTCGACCCCCGACTGTCAGGAGTCGACACCTTATTTTTGATGAGTCGACCCTTTGACTTTCTGAGTATTTCTATTTTTGGTATCTCGACTTCAAGCCGACTCGCGGAAAGCAGGAGTCGACTCCAGCAAATCTGGGCGAGATTTTTCCGAATGCCAACTCAGCGTCAACGGTAAGATTTTTAATTAACGGCTATTTTTCTGTGTTTCTAACGGCTATATTTTTGCAGAATCTATAAATAGAGAAGCCGTTTTCAAATCAAGAAGAAGAGAATAGACATTCAAATCAAAAGAGAGAAATCTTTCAGAAAAAGAAGAAAAACAGAGCATCACTTGAAAAATCCGTGATTTCAAAATAGAGTGAAAGAAAAAGTGAAATCAAAGGAAGCTCCTTCTGTGCTCAAGCTCAACAATCCAAGGAAGCTTCAGAAGAAAATCCAAGAGCTATTCAAGAGCATCTCAAGTGATTTTCAACACTCAAAGAAAAGAGGAAAAGCTCAAATCAACTCCAACGTACAGTCCGTGAAGAATCCAGCTGAGGCCCGATTCTACACTTCAAAAGTTGAGGAAAAAGAAGAAAAGAAGAAAAGCTCAAAAGCCAACCAACTGCAAATCAGGCTTTTCTAAACTTTATTCTTATATTTGTTTATCTGCTCATTAAGGAGCTTTGTAACTGAAAAACAATATTTCTATTCTTTGTGTCTAGTTCAATCTGGGGGATTGAACTAGTTGAGGTAGTCTTACCTCAGTACAAGCTTGGTAAAGCTTGTGTTAGGGTTTTTGTGCTGGTGAGCCCTTGAAAACCAGCTGGGTTCGTTGTGATCCCGGGAAAACAACAAGTTTGAGTTGTGAGCTTGTAAAACAACTCTGTTGTAATCAAGAAAGATTATAGTGTGGACCCAAGTGAATCTTGGGAGTGGACGTAGGTGTTAGATACACCGAACCACTATAAAATCTTTGTGTTTGCCGTGCTTTCATTGACTCTTTCTCTATCTCTATTTTATTCACTGCACTTTGTATTCACATTGCGTTTGCCTTCATTCTTCTTAAGCAAACTATTTTAAAAGGCTAATTTTTTAAAGAACCCAATTCACCCCCCCCCTCTTGGGTTGTCATCTGGGCCAACAATTGGTATCAGAGCAAGTGCTCATTAGATTTTGATCACACGATCAAGAGCTAAAGATCCAAATGGCAACACAAGTTGGATCATTTGCTGAAGGTCATTCTACGAATAGACCTCCACTGTTTAATGGTTCAAATTATTCTTATTGGAAAGCAAGAATGAGGATATTCATTCAAGCTTCTGATTATGAATTATGGGGTGTTATAATTAATGGACCTAGTACACCCACACATGTTATTGATGGCACTATTGTTCCTAAGCCCGAAAGGGACTGGAATGATAATGATAGGAAGATGGCACAGCTCAATGCTAAGGCCATGAATGTCTTATATTGCTCTTTAGACGCTAATGAATTTAATAGAATCTCCACTTGTAATTCCACAAAGGAGATTTGGGATAGACTAGAGGTTACCCATGAGGGTACCAACCAAGTAAAAGAATCTAAAATTAATATTCTTGTTCATAAATATGAGTTATTTAACATGGAACAATCTGAAACCATTGCATGCATGTATACTAGATTTACAGATATTGTAAATGGTTTGAAAAGTCTTGGTAAGACATATACTAACTCAGAACTTGTTCGAAAAATTCTTAGGTCATTACCAAGATCATGGGAAGCAAAAATGACAGCAATCCAAGAAGCAAAGGACCTCAACACTTTACCCTTAGAGGAGCTTCTAGGATCACTTATGACCCATGAGCTGACTATGAGGCAGCATGTAGAGGAGGACACAAAGAAGAAGAAAGTGATTGCCCTCAAAGCTGCAAAAGAAGAAGAGAGCAGCAGTGATGATGATGATGATGAAGAGACTGCTCTCTTAGCTAAAAAGTTTAAAAGATTCATGAGGAGAAAGAAACCCTTCCACAAGAAGAAATTTGGAGCAAAGTGGGAAGGAGAAAAGGATAAGAACAAGGACAAGACAAAGAAAAAGAGAAAGACCCCTTGACTTGCTATGAGTGTAATAAACCGGGGCACTTTAGGAATGAATGTCCTAAATTGAAGAAAGCCTACAAAAAGAAAAAGAAGGCTTATATGGCGACTTGGAGTGATAGCGAGGAAACTTCTTCCGAAGAAGAAGAACAAAAGGAAGTCGCAAATGTATGTTTTATGGCGGACGACAACGATGAGGTAAGTTCCGATAACCCTTGCGATGAATTTGCATTTGATGAATTATTTGATGCTTTTAATGAACTTGTTAGCGATTTCAAGGTTTTGAAAAAGAAATACAAGATTTTGAAAAATGAAAATTTAACTTTCATTAAAGGAAAGGAAGATCTTAATAATGAAGTTAAGAAACTCAAATCTAAAAATGAAGTTTTGGTAAAAGATAAGGAATTAAATTCCATTGAAAATGATAAACTAAGGAAAGAGGTTGAAAAACATAAGAACATAGTTGATAAGTTTACATTGAGCTCAACTAAATTAGACATGTTATTAAATAGTCAAAAAGCAGTTTTTGACAAAGCCGGATTAGGGTATAACACTTTAAGAAAACAAAAATCACTGAAAAATATTTTTGTGCGTGCTGGCCAAAGTAATTTTACATGCTTTAAATGTAATAAAAAAGGACACAAATCGATGAATGTAAAATTATAAAACCTAATAAAAACTTAAATATTAAAGGAAAGAAAATATGGGTTCCGAAAGGAACAATATTTGTTGCTACTAACCATGAAGGACCCAAGAAAGCTTGGGTACCTAAACATAAAGTTTGATATCATTGCAGGAATGTCTTGTGGCCAAGAGATCAAAGAGAAAGTGGTATCTTGATAGTGGCTGCTCAAGACATATGACGGGTGACAAAGAAGAATTCATCACCCTTGAAGAAAAGAAAGGAGGAGTTGTTACATTTGGCGACAATGGCAAAGGCCAAATCTTGGGGTTTGGTAACATTCAAATAACTCCTCCACATATATTGAAAATGTACTTTATGTTGATGGTTTAAAGCATAACTTAATTAGTATAAGTCAATTATGTGACAAAGGTTTTAAAGTATCATTTGAATCTTCTATATGCACTGTAGCTAATCCCATTGATAATAGCATTGTTTTTATTGGAAATAGAAATGGCAATGTATATATGATTGACTTAGACAATTTGTCTACTAATAATCATTGCTTAGTTGCTAATAATGCTAATATGAATGAGATTGGTTGGCTGTGGCATCGAAGATTAGGTCATGCAAGCACACACCTGATTTCAAAACTAATTAGAATGGATTTAGTAAAAGGTCTACCTAAAATAGATTTTGAAAATAACAAAATTTGTGATGCATGTCAGTTTGGAAAACAAATGAGAAATTCTTTTAAATCTAAAAATGTTGTTTCAACTTCTAGGCCATTAGAGCTACTTCACATGGACCTTTTTGGACCAACTAGAACCACAAGTCTAGGAGGAAAGAATATGGTCTTGTGATTGTAGATGATTACTCTAGATTCACTTGGGTAATGTTTTTAGCTCACAAAGATGAGACTTTCTCGATATTCCTGAAATTCTTCAAGAAAGTAACAAATGAGAAAAACACTACCATAGTGTCTCTAAGAAGTGATCATGGAACTGAATTTGAAAATCATTATTTGAAAGTTTTTGCAATGAAAATGGTATTAATCATAACTTTTCTGCACCTAGGACCCACAACAAAATGGAGTAGTTGAAAGGAAAAATAGGACTTTAGAAGACATGGCCCGTACCATGCTATGTGAAAGTAAACTCCCGAAATACTTTTGGGCGGAAGCTATTAACACAGCATGTTACATCCTAAATAGAGCCTTAATAAGACCTATTTTAAAGAAAACACCTTATGAATTATGGCATGATAGAAAACCCAACATTAAATATTTTCATGCATTTGGTTGTAAATGTTTTGTTCACAATAATGGTAAAAACAATTTAGGCAAATTTGATGCTAAATCTGATGAAGGAATATTCTTAGGTATTCAACAACTAGTAAAGCATATAGAGTATTTAACAAGAAAACTTTAGTTGTTGAAGAATCCATTCATGTAGTTTTTGATGAATCTTTAGCAACTGTTCCGAAAAATTTGATGATGAAGATACAAACTTAATTGAAAAAGATCTTGAAAAATTAAATATTGATGTATCTTCAGATCATGAGCAAGACGCTAAAGATAATGATTCACCTAAGGATGATGATACTAACACTAATCATAATGATGTAGATCTACCTAGGGATTGGAGATATGCTTATAGTCACCCTAAGGAATTGATTATAGGTGATCCATCTCAAGGAATAAGAACTAGATCATCTATGAGAAATATTAGTAATCATCTTGCATTTGTATCACAAATTGAACCTAAAACTATTGAAGAAGCTGAAAAAGATAATAATTGGATGTTAGCAATGCAAGAAGAATTAAATCAATTCACTAGAAATAATGTATGGACTTTAGTAGAAAGACCTAAAAATCATTCTGTTATAGGATCAAAATGGATATTTAGAAATAAACTAGATGAAAATGGCATAGTAATTAGAAACAAAGCTAGATTAGTTGCAAAAGGATATAATCAAGAAGAAGGTATTGATTTTGATGAAACCTTTGCACCAGTAGCTAGATTAGAAGCCATTAGACTATTACTTGCATTTGCATGTCACATGAATTTTAACTTATTTCAAATGGATGTAAAAAGTGCTTTTCTAAATGGATTTATAAATGAAGAAGTATATGTAGAACAACCACCAGGTTTTGAAGATCATGAATTTTCAAATCACGTTTTTAAATTGCACAAAGCTTTATATGGTTTGAAACAAGCACCTAGAGCTTGGTATGATAGATTAAGTAAATTCTTAATTGAAAATGATTTTATAAGAGGAAATGTTGATAAAACATTATTTTTGAAAAGAAAAGGTAAAGATTTATTAGTAGTTCAAATATATGTTGATGATATCATTTTTGGTGCTACTAACAATCTTCTATGTCAAGAGTTTGCTAAGTTGATGCAGGGCGAATTTGAAATGAGCATGATGGGAGAACTCAATTTCTTCCTTGGACTCCAAATCAAACAAAGCAAAGAGGGAATCTTTATCAACCAAACAAAATACACAGAGAAATTCTAAAGAAGTTTGGTATGGAATCAATCAAACCCCTCGGAACACCAATGAGTCCTTCATGCAAGCTGGACAAAGATGAAGAAGGTAAGAAGGTTGATCAAAAATATTATCGAGGTATAATCGGATCCCTACTTTACTTAACTGCAAGTAGACCAGACATAATGTTTGCTGTTTGCTTATGTGCTAGATTTCAGTCTGAACCTAAAGAATCACATTTAATTGCTGTTAAAAGAATACTAAGATACTTAAGTGGAACAAAAAATGTAGGTTTATGGTATTCTAGAGACTCAACATTAACTTGATTGCATACACTGATTCTGATTATGCTGGATGTAAGTTAGATAGAAAAAGCACAAGTGGTGCATGCCAATTCTTAGGAAGTAACTTAATCTCATGGTTTAGCAAAAAGCAAAATTCAGTTGCATTATCACTACTGAAGCTGAATATGTTGCAGCTGGAAGTTGCTGTGCTCAAATCCTATGGATTAAGCGACAACTTGAAGACTATGGTATCACACTTGATAAAACACCTATAAATGTGATAACACAAGTGCAATTAATCTAACGAAAAATCCAATTCAACACTCTAGAACAAACACATAGAAATTAGATATCATTTTATAAGAGAACATGTTGCAAATAATGAAATTTGTCTTGATTATGTTAATACTGAAGAACAATTGGCAGATATATTTACAAAACCCTTGAGTGAAGAAAGATTCTGTTATCTTAGAGGAGAGTTAGGGATTTGTGATCCATTAGAATGAATTTGAAACCCTAAGGAAATTTTATCTAAAATTCTTTCAAATCTTGATCTTTAAGGAAATCTTATCTAGAATTCATATCTAATTGATCTATTAAAATCCAATGATTATTTTATCAATTTTTAAGATCATTATCCGGACACATTTCAGATTATCTGAAACTTTATGTTTTTTGCTCTGAAATGGTCTCGGAGCCGACTCGGTGAGTATCGGAGTCGACTCCAGGTTTCTACTGAAACTCTTGAGTCGACCCCTTTCTGTGCGAGTCGACTCCACTTCGGATAGTTTTCTGTGACTGTCCGGAGTCGACCCCTCGCTTTGCGGGAGCCGACTCGAAGTGGTCCCAGGTCGATTTATCTAGGGCAGAGTCGACTCGCCGTTCATTTCTAACATCTCAATCTCTCCAAATACTCTCTCCAAAATATTTCCTGACCTTCCAAATCCTCAAAAATCCCTAATTAACCCTTCCAATAGATCAATGGCCCCTAAAACTCGAGGATCTAACCTTGGTGCGGCCGGAGTAAAGAGGAAGAGAGCGGTGAGGAAGACCGTGAGGCGTCCTGTTCGTGAGCCTTCACCAAGCTTGGATTCAACCTCATCATCTTCGACTCCTAGTGCTTCTCCCTCTACGGCTCCATCACAGGTAAATAGACTTGCCGATAGAGTGATAACTACCGGGAGGAAAGTAGATTTTGAATTGTTTGAAGCTGAGGGATTTATTATGGGAAGGCAGTTGATTGAGATGGGTTGGGAAAAGATTTGCTCTTTAGATTGTCCTACATACCCTGCCCTTGTCAAGGAATTTTATAAGAATCTATCTAGAGGAGACAATGACTTGTAAGCAGTGTGAGAGGAAATAGAATTTCAGTGACAGTGGATTTGCTTTCTAGATTATTGAATCTTCCAGTGTCAGGAACATCTACATTTTCTTCTGAAGATAGAAGCCCTGCTCTGTCTAGACTGCTTAACAGGGAGATTGTCGGTTTTGAGGAAGTTTTTGCTAATCAGTTATCCTTAGAATTGAGACTTCTCCACAACATCTGTAGTAGAATCCTTTTCCCCAAGATTGGGCGGTTCGATTATGTGTCAGAAAGAGATATTTTTGTAATGGATGTAATTGTGATGGGTAAACCATTAACCTTCCTAGCATGATATTATGGTATATTGCCGACTGTGGAGGTAAGAGAAAATCAAGTTTACCCTACGGCATGATTCTTACCAAAATATTTCAAAGCCAAGGGATTGTCATATCAGATAGTGAGCCTATGAGGAACTTAAGGCACACCGATTTTTACAGTTTGGCCACTATACAAAGAATGGGTTTTGTGAAGAGAAATGGCAGATGGGAAAGGAAAGGTTTGATAGATGATAGAGCCGTGGACACTGAGGCACCGGGACCATCAGTCAGACATTCTTCGCCTGTTCCTCCGAGCTCTCCTATTCCTGCTCCTGTCCCTACCCCTGCTCCGTTGTTTGATCGGCCATCATCATCTTCATCTGTTGGTTTCTCAGAACTTCAGTTAAGGCAGCTTAAAGGTCTTCTTGATGATCAGTCATATAAGTTAAAATCAGAGTTTGAAAAAAGTTTATGAATCTCAAGGAAACTCTTTACTCTTTGGATGATCGGATCACCAAGATAGAAACAACCCTTAGCAATTCTTCTGAGTCTTTAAGTGGAGACCTAAAGAACATATTTGAAGAACTTAAAGACATCTGCGGAGATGGTGAAACATATGCAAAATGCAATGCTGAACTCCAAGATAAAATATTGACTGCTTGCACTTTTGTTGATGAGAGACTGAAGGACTATGTGAAGATACAAACAGATGGAATAAAAAATATCATAGATCACTTAACTAGGATTGTAAGGACTCACTTTTGATGTATTAGATACTTAGTCCTTGCAATGTAATGAAGTTTATATTATGTTTTACACTTTTATACTTTGATGTAATGAAAAGTCTATTTTGAATGGTCAATGTAATCTGAGTCTGAATGTATTTCTTCCTATTATCAATGAATCTCAGATTTTGTTAAATCATATCTTGAATGAATGAATGATTATGTTTGATGCATCTCTACCTTTTTATTGATAACAAAAAAGGGGGAGAGTTTTATAGTTTTATAACTGTATATGCATATGGGAGAAATTGATTAATCAAATGATATTAAAATGATTGAATGAATGAGATAAATAATTGAATGAATGGGATATTTATTTGAGTTTCATAGGGGGAGCTACCTCATTCAGGGGGAGCCTAAGCCTAACTATGAAATAAAATAAATTCTCTAATCGATCATGCATAAACTCAATGTTTTGTCATCATAAAAAAGGGGAGATTGTTGGGGAGATTGTTGAGAATTTGTTGCCCCAATCTTATTGATTTTGATGATTACCAAAAGCCTTGAGTATATTAAAAGATGTAATGAGTTTATTTACATGAACAATGAATTTATTTAGAACAATGAATGAGAATGTTAAAGTATAACTTTAATCAATTTGAAAGTAACTTCAAGCTCCATGTTTAAGCTTTCAAAAAGAAATTTTACTTCATATTTTAATCAATGAGTTTTTGGAACATTTCTTGAATTAATTCCTAATGTCAATTTTATTATATTCAAGTCAAAAATTGATTTAAAATGAATCTGGAACGAATTTCAAGTCAATCAGAAAATTCTCTGATTTTTGATACGTTCCGGAGCCGACTCTAGAGTTTCAGAGTCGACTCCACTCAGAATACAGAAATGACTGTCTGTCTCGAGTCGACCCCTTGTTATTTCAGGAGTCGACCCCCGATTCTGTCGAGCCGACTCCATGACTGTGTGAGTCGACTCCGCTCAGACACCAGAGGAGTGTTTTTCTGAGCACTTCGCGAGTCGACCCAACTTTCATGAGTCGACCCCCGACTGTCAGGAGTCGACACCTTATTTTTGATGAGTCGACCTTTGACTTTCTGAGTATTTCTATTTTTGGTATCTCGACTTCGAGCCGACTCGCGGAAAGCAGGAGTCGACTCCAGCAAATCTGGGCGAGATTTTTCGAATGCCAACTCAGCGTCAACGGTAAGATTTTTAATTAACGGCTATTTTTCTTGTTTCTAACAGCTATATTTTTGCAGAATCTATAAATAGAGAAGCGTTTTCAAATCAAGAAGAAGAGAATAGACATTCAAATCAAAAGAGAGAAATCTTTCAGAAAAAGAAGAAAAACAGAGCGTCACTTGAAAAATCCGTGATTCAAAATAGAGTGAAAGAAAAAGTGTGAAATCAAAGGAAGCTCCTTCTGTGCTCAAGCTCAACAATCCAAGGAAGCTTCAGAAGAAAATCCAAGAGCTATTCAAGAGCATCTCAAGTGATTTTCAACACTCAAAGAAAAGAGGAAAAGCTCAAATCAACTTCAACGTACAGTCCGTGAAGAATCCGAGCTGAGGCCCGATTCTACACTTCAAAAGAGTTGAGGAAAAGAAGAAAAGAAGAAAAGCTCAAAAGCCAACCAACTGCAAATCAGGCTTTTCTAAACTTTATTCTTATATTTGTTTATCTGCTCATTAAGGAGCTTTGTAACTGAAAAACAATATTTCTATTCTTTGTGTCTAGTTCAATCTGGGGGATTGAACTAGTTGAGGTAGTCTTACCTCAGTACAAGCTTGGTAAAGCTTGTGTTAGGGTTTTTGTGCTGGTGAGCCCTTGAAAACCAGCTGGGTTCGTTGTGATCCCGGGAAAACAACAAGTTTGAGTTGTGAGCTTGTAAAATAACTCTGCTGTAATCAAGGAAGATTATAGTGTGGACCCAAGTGAATCTTGGGAGTGGACGTAGGTGTTGGATACACCGAACCACTATAAAATCTTTGTGTTTGCCGTGCTTTCATTGACTCTTTCTCTATCTCTGTTTTATTCACTGCACTTTGTATTCACATTGTGTTTGCCTTCATTCTTCTTAAGCAAACTATTTTAAAAGGCTAATTTTTTAAAGAACCCAATTCACCCCCCCCCCCCCTCTTGGGTTGTCATCTGGGCCAACATGTTTCATCTTTTTCTTTTTTCTTTCTTTTTATAACTGGCCTTGGGCCAAATTTTTGTACTTCAATTCCATCATTAATGGAAAAGAGTTTTTGTGAAAATGCTTTTGTGCCTTGTCTTATCTTATTTGTTTCTTTCTTCCTTTGGGTCGAATATTTTATCGTGTAACTAACGACAAGGCGGGCCCCGTACCTGTTAATGAGGAGGACCCTTCCTTTTGAGATGTTTTCTATTTCTGAGCATTGCGCACATCGACGATGCCATGGCTGGATCGCAGTCTTAGATTTGCCAACGTTTGGATGCGTCTTTAAGAGATATGCCAGCCGCGTAGGAGGTTACTGAAGATGCCTTGAGTTGTCGCAGGCCGTTTGAAGGGAGATTCATCTGTGCCCGAATCTTCTAAGGACTTGGAATTATCCGAGGGCAACTCAGCACCGAGATCAACTTGAGGGCGTCGGGGGCCGAGTGAGGCTTGACCGGGGAAGGTCTGGGCTGACTCGGAGACTATGAGGGCCAAGCGGAGCCCTTCAGAACTATCTCGGCAGTCTATGTGCCGCCCGAGGGGTGACTCGGTGGGTACGAGCTTTTAGGGTCTTAACCGACTCAGGGGCACCTTCGTGCCAGGGCCAAGTGGTATCCCATGGGCCGCGATGCCAGCGAGCTCCTTTAGAACCACTTGGGGGTTTTGTGCTGCCCGAGGGGCGATTCGACCGGGTATGGAGCCTTTAGGGTCTTAACCGACTCGGAGGCACCTTTGTGCTGGGGCCGAGTGGTGTCCCGTGGGCCGCAATGCCAGCGAGCTCCTTTAGAACCACCTCGGGGGTTTGTGTGCCGCCCGAGGGGTGACTCGATTGGGTACGAAGCCTTTAGGGTTTTAACCGACTCGGGGGCACCTCCGTGCTAGGGCCGAGTGGTGTTCTGTGGGCTGCGATGCCAGTGAGCTCCTTTAGAACCACCTTGGGGGTTTGTGTGTTGCCCGAGGGGCGACTCGACCGGGTATGGAGCCTTTAGGGTCTTAACCGACTCGGAAGTACCTCCGTGCCAGGGCGAGTGGTGTCCCGTGAGCCGCGATGCCAGCGAGCTCCTTTAGAACCACCTCGGGGGTTTGTGTGCTGCCCGAGGGGTAACTCGATCGGGTACGAAGCTTTTAGGGTCTTAACCGACTCGGGGGCACCTCCGTGCCGGGGCCGAGTGGTGTTCTGTGGGCCGCAATGCCAGTGAGCTCCTTTAGAACCACCTTGGAGGTTTGTGTGCCGTCCGAGGGGCGACTCGATCGGGTACGGAGCCTTTAGGGTCTTAACCGACTCGGGGGCACCTCCTTGCTAGGGCTGAGTGGTGTCCCATGGACCGTGATGCCAGCGAGCTCCTTTAGAACCACCTCGGGGGTTTGTGTGCCACCCGAGGGGTGACTCGACTGGGTACAGAACCTTTAGGGTCTTAACCGACTCGGGGGCACCTTCGTGCCGGGGCCGAGCAGTGTCCTGTGGGCTGCGATGCCGTGAGCTCCTTTTCCGAGATCAGGTACTTGGACATAAGGGAGAATAGGTTGTAGCATTGGAAGGGACCCTTTTTATTGCTCATATTCTGGGGGGATACATCATTAATAATATTGGCGAAGGTTATCCGCGTTCTAGGTACGCGGAATGGGTTGTCCGTTGAGCTCTTCTAGTCTGTATGCCCCCGATGGAGTATCTCGGCGACACAATAAGGCCCCTCCAAGTTGGGGGACAGTTTGCCCCCCTCCGTAGGCTTGGATATCTCAGCCTTTCTCAAAACCAGATCTCCATGGCAAAAACCTTGGGACGGACCCGAGCATTGTAGTACTTGGTGGCCCGCTGGCAGAAGGTCGCCATTCGTAGCCTCGCCCGGTCGTGCGCTTCGTCGATGAAGTCCAGATTAGCCTGTATCAGTGTGGAATTATTTTCTTCATTGAAGACTCCACACGCGGACTGGGCAATCGATCTCAACAGGGATGATAGCCTCGGATCCGAAGATGAGACTGAAGGGAGTCTCGCCCATTGGGGCCCTGAGGGTCGTATGGTAAGCCCATATCACACTGGGGAGCTCCTCCACCCATCAACCCTTGGATCCGTCTAGCCGAGTCCTGAGCCCTCTGAGAATGGTGCGATTCATGACCTCGGCCTCTCCATTGGTCTGGGGGTGACCGACAGAGGTGAATTAATGGCGAATACCCAGCTCGCCGCAGAAAGCCTTGAATGCATCATTGTTGAACTGGCGGCCATTGTCTATGACGAGAGTGTGAGGTAGGCCAAAGCGGCATATGATCGACTTCCAGAAGAAGGCTTTGACTTTACTCTCGGTGATCTTAGCCAGCGCCTCGACCTCGACCCACTTGGTGAAGTAGTCGATGGCTACTAGCAAAAATCTCTGCTGTCCTAAAGCTGGGGGAATGGCCCGAGGATGTCCATTCCCCACTGAGCGAAGGGCCAAGGAGTCGAAAGCGGGCTTAGCGGGGTAGATGGCTGATGCTGGATGTGTGCATGGAGCTGGCAACCATCGCACTTCTGAACCAGTTTGGCAGCGTCCTCCCTCATGGTAAGCCAGAAGTATCCCTGATGGAGGGCTTTCTGGGCCAGGGACTTGCCCCCCAGGTGATTTCCGCAGATGCCTTCATGGATCTCTCTAAGGATGTATCGGCGTCGGTGGGTCCTACGCATTTGAGCAGGGGGTAAGAGAACACCTCCTGTATAGACGTCCGTCTAGGAGGATGAATTTGGAAGCCCTCCACTTGAGCAGCTTGGCTTCATTGCGATCATCAGAGAGGGTGCCATCAGTGAGATAGCGGACGTAGGCATCCATCCATGTAGGCTCTTGGGTGAGCGGGAGGACTTTCTCGCCATCTTCTATGCTGGGCCTTCCTAGGTATTCAATGTAGGCGTCTCTTGCGATGCCGTCGACGGAGGTAGCCAGGTGGGAAAGGATGTCGGCCTTGGCGTTCTCACTCTGGGGAATGTAATTGATGCTGAAATAGGCTAACAGGGAGATCAAAAGCCGAACCTTGCTCAGGTATTAAGTCATAGTAGGGTCACGCACCTCGTACTCTCCGTTGATTTTTGGAGACGAGTTGCAAGTCAGTTAAACCTCTGAGACGCCTTATTATGAACTCTTGGACTAGCCTTAATCTCGCCAGCAGGGCCTCGTACTCGGCTTGGTTATTGGTGGCTTTGAATAGAAACCGCAGGGTACATTCTGCTCTCTCTCCACCCGGTCCGATGAGAATGAGGCCGGCACCGCTTCCCTGAGAGTTTGATGCGTCGTCTACATGGAGGATCCAGGTTTCTTCATCATCGCTTGGCTCGGGCTCGGGCTGCTCTACAAAACCTCCCTGGTCTCCTCATCCGCCCAAGTGCACTCGACTAGGAAATCAGCCAGGACTTAAGACTTCAAGGCCGGTCATGCTTGGAAGGAGAGTTCGAACTCTCTTAGCTTGATGGCCCACTTGGAGAGTCGGCCTGAGGTGTCTGGACGGGCCAGGATGGCTCGAAGGGGCTAGTCCGTAAGCACCACAATGGGATGGGCTTGTAAATATGGGCGAGATGACGAGCGGAGATGATCAGGGCAAAGATGTTTTTTTTTTTCTGTCTTGGAGTACCTGACCTCTGCATCGTGGAGCACCTTGCTCATATAATAAATGGGCCTTTGGGTTTCGTCAGCATCGAGATGCACTAAGACTGAGCTAACGGCCTCTGGAGAAGCGATGAGGTAGAGGAAAAGACTTTCTCCGTTTCTCGGCTTAGACAGGAGTGGCGAAGAAGGTAGAAATGCCTTCAACCCGTCAAGGGCTCTCTAGCAGTCGTCCGTCCACTCGAAGCTGTTCACTTTCCGCAGGGCCTTGAAGAAGGGCAAGCACCTTTTGGCCGATTTGGAGAGAAAACGACTTAGAGCCGCCACCCTCCCGTTAGTCGTTGCACTTCCTTCTTGCTGAATGGTGGTCTCATGTCGAGGATGGCGCTGATCTTCTCTGGGTTTGCCTCGATCCCCCGCTGAGTCACCATGAAACCTAGGAACTTACCTGCCGTGACCCCAAAGCATACTTCTTAGGATTCAGCTTGACCTGGAAGCGACAGAGGTTGTTGAAAGTTTCCTCTAAGTCAGAGATATGGTTGGAGGCACAAGTGCTCTTTGTCAGCATGTCGTCCACATATACCTCCATGTTTCGGCCCAGCTGGTCCTGAAAAACTTTGTTCATCAATCTCTGATAGGTTTCCCCCGCGTTCTTGAGACCAAAGGGCATCACTTTGTAGCAATAGATGCCTTTTTTTGTCACAAAGGAGGTATGCTCTTCGTCGTTGGGGTCCATCCTTATTTGGTTATATCAAGAGAAGGCATCCATGAAGCTGAGGAGCTCGTGGTCGAAGGTGGAATCTACCAACTGATCTATCTTTGGCAGGGGAAAACTGTCTTTCGGACACGCCTTGTTGAGGTCGGTGAAGTCGATACAAATTCTCAGCTCCCACTTGCCTTTCGTACCATAACCACATTAGCCAGCCAGCTAGGATAATGCACCTCTTGGATGTGGCCGGCACTGAGCAGCTTGTTAACCTCTTCATCGATGGCTTTTTTCTGCTCGGAAGCGAAGCTTCTCTTCCTTGGCAGATTGGACGGTACTTCTGATCAATATTAAGCTTGTGGGTGATTATTTCTGGAGGGATACCGGGCATGTCAATGCTGACCAAGCAAAAATGTCTGAGTTGACCCACAGAAAGGTTAGGAGGCGATCACGGTCTTCCAGGGGAAGGAGTCTGCCGACACGCACGGTCTTTGCCAGATCGTCCCCAAGGGGAAAGGTTAGGAGGTGCTCGGCCGGCTCTCCCCCCTGCTGGACTCCCTGGGATCGGATGCCTTGGGGACCAACTCTGCCTCCAAAGGACTTGACGCTGCATGATAGCAGGTCAAGACTGAGCCGACCTCGCCCCTCATTTCCCCAACACCTTTGCTAGTAGGGAACTGCACCAGCATGCGTCGAGTGGAGATAATTGCATCCAATAGATTTAAACCTGGGGCCCGAGGATGGCGTTGTATGCCAAAGGGACTTGCACTACCAGAACTTCATGATCAATGTGCTTTGGCATGGCGGTATCCCGGCTATCACAGGTAGAGATATCTCACCCTCAACCCTTACTGAATCCCCTATGAATCCGACCAGGGGGTTGCCACATGCTGAAGAGAGTCAACAGATAAACCCATCCTAACAAATGTGTCATAGGTAAGGATGTCAGCTGAGCTGCCACTATCAACCAATATCCTCTTTACAGGGTGCTTGGCGATCGTCATAGAGACAACGATGCCTTCATTATTTACATTCTCAACATTTGCCGATCCCCCCCCCAAGAACTACATTACATGGTGCCTCCTCCTCCCTGAGCCGCTTAGATGAGGAAGCCACCCCCCAAGATACCATCCCGACCGTCTGCTCCGTGGGGGTGTTGTCGACAGCAGCCTGAACGAGCGGAGGCCCCATGAGCGCCGACAGCGGTTGCGGCGCCTTCTGGACATACTTGCCGAGGTAGCCCCGCTGGACGAGCTCCTCAATGGCATGCTTCAGGCTGAAGTAGCTGTCGGTGTCGTGTCCATAATCTCGATGGAATCGGCAATAATGGCTCTTGTCGCGGGGAGGACCTGTCTTCATAGGAGGAGGGCGCTGGAGATAAGGCCCGCCCTCAATCTCCATAAGGATGTGAGATCGAGGGGCGAGAAGAGGCGTGAGCTTACTCTCATCAGGGATAGAGCTCCGACGCCTGTTGTCGATTGGCGAGGCGGATCAGGCCACCGGTGGCGAGGGGGTCCACTTGGCTCGGGGCAAGCAGGCTTGCGACTGAGCTCCTTGAGGATTTCCGGTGGGTGAGGTCGGCCTCATCCACATGGATGTACTTCTGAGCCCAGAGGAGGAAGTCGGAGTAGGAGCTCGGGGGCTTCTTATCCAAAGAAAAGGTAAAGCGGGATGGGAGGAGCCCCCGCTTCAGCGCTAGCGCCGCCACCGTATTGTCGAGATGATATACCTCAAGGGCAGCGGTCTTGAACCGGGACACAAAGTCCCACAGTGACTCCCCCTCCTTCTGACGCACAGAGAAGAGGCTATCCGCGACCCTTGGGATCCGCTGGCAGGCTTCAAAATGCGCCAGAAAGGCCCTTTCCAGTTTTCGAAAAGAGTCGATGCTGTGGGGGACAAGCGCGAGTGCCAAGTGCAAGCAACCTTCCGCAAAGTAGCAAGGAAAGCCTTGCAGAGAAGGGCATCTGAGGCACCCTGGACCTGCATCATGGCCTTGTAACTCTCGAGTGGTCGAGAGGATCCATCGTACATCGTACGGATCTATCTGGGGGAATCAGAATCTAGAGGGGACGGGCTCCTCAGTATCCGACGAGTATAAGGAGGATGGGTGTCATATTCCTCCTCCGATTGATTGTTGATATTCCTGGTGAGCTCGTCTAGTCGCCGGTTGTACTCGTCCAGGCGCTCCTCCACCTGGCGGCTGATTGTCGAGGCCCTCTGAGGCAGCTCGAGGATGAAGAAGAGAAGAAGAAGAAGAAGGAGAAGAACGCGAAGGTGGGATTTTCGCTTTGGTTCCTCCTAGCGGTGCGGCTCTGGAGGAAACTTGCTCGGGCCACAATCTGGAGATCGCGGCCGCTTGGGGGGCTCATGGCGAGGCTTCCTTGGAGAAGCCCGCGACGACCGGCCTATTGCTTAGGAGAGCCTTCCCTTGCAGATGTTGACTAGCAGGGGGAGTGGTCTGATGCTGGGTGGCACGGACTGCTGTTGCTGAAGTCCATGGACCATGGCGGTGAGGGTCTTGACTTGCTGAGTGAGAGTTGCCAGCTGTTCTACAGCCGGGGCAGCCGCCTCCGATTGAGGGAAGATAACGGGAGGATCAGTGGCGGGGAGGTTGGTCTCCTGCTACCTAGATGGGGGAAGATGCCCCCAGGGTGACTGACTGAGGCATCCTGAGCTCGTGTCATCATCATTGTTGAGAGAGGGAGAGAAAAGAGAAGTATACTGCAGGGTTCGGGCCTTCTTTGCTTTTGCGGTCCTCCTTCCTGGCGCCAATCTGATGACGCCCGATCACCGGTCTTGAATGTAGGAAGAAGAGAGCTGCTTAATCCACGAATCCACACCTGATCGGATGGCTTGCAAAAAAGTCCAAGACCGGAGGGGTGCTCCGGCGGGGACCCTCCGACGCTCAAGTCAGCAACCGAGTACAACCGAGGGAGAGCTCAAACAAGCTCTTCTTAGGGAGAAAAATGAGTCCTCCGAAAGGGGAATTCCTCTTTGGGTATTAGAATAGCGAGTGTATGAGTTTTTCGTACCTTGTTCCTGAGTGGACTTACCCTTTTTATAGGGAGTTGACACCTGCACAATAACGTGGAGTTCCGTGAGAAGGGAATGTCCGCGGGATTCATGGGGGTTGCATGAATCTGGGCCGGTTGGTGGGTCCCGTCCCATCGGAGAGGAAAAATGGCGGTTGGTGAGCCACGTTCCATCAGTCAGTGGAGCTGGCGGGTAGTTAGGTCTGGTCCCATCAATGGAGCGGCCAGTGGGTAGTTGGGCCTGACGATGTCAAACGACGCAGGCTAGAAAAGATGGCAGCTCGAACTACCAGGACTGTCCTGGGGCCGACTTGGGAAAGTCGGGACCGCCTTGGTTGGCTTGGAGATGCCGGGGCCGACTCGAGAAAGTCGGGACCGACTCGGCCGGGTTGGAGACATCGGGGCTGGCAGGGCCAACTTGGGGAATTCGGGGCCGACTTGGCCGACTGGGAGGTGCCGGGGCCGAGCGGGGCCGACTTGGAAAAGTCGGGGCCGACTCGGCCGACTGGGAGGAGTCGGGGCCGAGCGGGGTCAACTTGGGAAAGTGGGACCGCCTTGGCCATCTTGGAGGTACCGGGGCCGAGCGGGGCCGACTTGGGGAAGTCGAGACCGACTCGGCCATCTTGAGGTGCCGGGGCCGAGCGGGGCCGACTTGGGAAGTCGGGCCGACTCGGCCGACTTGGAGGTTCCGGGGCCGACTTGGGGAAGTCGGGGCCGATCGGCCGACTTGGAGGTGCCGGGGCCGAGCGGAGCCGACTTGGGAAAGTTGGGACCGCCTTAGCCTTCTTGGAGGTGCCGGGACCGAGCGGGGCCAACTTGGGGAAGTCGAGGCCGACTCGGCCGTCTTGGAGGTGCCGGGGCCGAGCGGGGCCGACTTGGGGAAGTCGGGGCCGACTCGGCCGACTTGGAAGTGCCGAGGCCGAGCGGGGCCGACTTGGAGATGCCAGGGCCGAGCGGAGCCGACTTGGGGAAGTCTGAAAGGATCCCAAGCGAAGACCATGGCCTACATGGCCACGACGGGGAGGATAAGTTGCGAGATGCGGCCCCAGTGACACTTATGGGCGCCCCTAACATACCCACAACAGCCACCTCCGGCGACGGAGCACCACCAGTCTTAGCGGTGACCAAGCGGGATGTAACGAGCATGGCTTGGGGAGTCGGAGGAGCATCACCACCCATAGAGGAGAATGGCGGCGGCGCCACCGTGTAGGGCAGCGATGGCAGCGAGATCAAGTGCATTATGGAGATATCTTCAGAGATTGATTTCCTTGTGGGAGTAATTGAATAAATCATATCTTCTAGATTTAGGATGTTTCTCTTAAACTCTAGAAGATTAGTTTCCTTTTCAGTCAGAGATTGATTTCCTTGTGGGGAGTAATTGAATAAATCACATCTTGTTTCTCCTAAACTCTAGAAGATTAGTTTTCTTTTCAGTTAAGTTGTTTTAGGCATGTATCGTCAAATCTCCTTGATTCTAGGAATTGTTTCAATTGTTTCCTTAGAATCTTGAAGATTTGATTTGATTGGGTTGGTAGGATTTTGGAAGCTCCTTGAGGATGCCTATATAAGCACTCCTCAAGAGCAATAGGGGAGATGAGTTATGTTTTGTAAGCTTAGAGAGCTTATGAATGTTGGCCAGGCATAGGTACGTTTATGCCATAAACTTGGGGGCTGATAACCTAATAACCTCTTAAGTTTGGGTGCTTGGGCTAATAACCCTTGTACGAGTGTTCTTGGGTTCTGGTGGTTCGAAGGACTAATAATCCTGAGACCACGTTCTTCGTAATAACAGTGAGGCATTCTTTATTTCTTGTGTGTTAAATCCTAATTACCACGCTCGTGTGTTACTGGAAACGGTTCGGAAGGATCGATTGTGTGTTGGAGCGGATCGCGCGAGGAGTTGGTGAATGTTTTGGAGTCCTTGACCGGGGACTTTCTTTCATTGAGATGAGTTGCTTGAAGATCTCTACGCTTCAAGTGGTAATCATGAGCAAACCTTTGATTCTCTTCGTTGAGATTGTTATAGTTAGAAGTTGTTTGTTCTTGTTGGAGTTATTATTTGAGGTGGGGGTTCGATCTTCTTCTGGAGAGAACCCAAGGTCGGAAGTTGTCTGTGCAAAGTTCTTCGTGGGAGGGGGTTCAATCTTCATTTTGGAGAGAACCCAAGGTTGGACTTGTTGTTGCGGCCCATATTCCAATGGAGGCCGATCAAGTACTTTTCCATCCAACCGAGACCGCTTTGAAGCTTTGAAGTCATCCACTCTTTGAATGAAGGAGCAGATGGCGGAGACTACCACCAACATGACTCACATGCAAGGAGCCATCACTTCCGTTACTAATGCTACGGAGGAGAACATGAAGGCGGTGGAAGGCATGAGACGAGACTTGCAAGCAATATTGGCAAGACTTAGAGGAGGAGCGAATGGGCCAACCGCGGACAAACCCCAAGGGTGGAAGAGAGCAACTCATTGATGGAAGGGAAACTCACATTTATAAGTCCACAAGGGAGAGCCTAGACCAAGGCAACCTCTTAGATTGGGCGGGCGTGTGGAGAATGAGCACGAGGTAGTGGAAAAGTAGCTGCGAGAGGAGGAGTCTGACCGTGATGTTGATAACCATGCAAGGACGGAGGAAAGATTCGGTGGAGTCGGTATGGGGAAGAAATGCCCTATGGCCGGATCCATGAAAATGCTAGAAGACATGAGAGACCGAGAAGAGACCACCACTATCATGATGAAGATGAAGGAAATCGGTTTAACCACCGAGGACCTAGAAGGCCACATTACCGTGGAGGTGACTATGAAGATGATGATGGAAATCGGTTTAACAACCGAGGACCAAGGAGACCAAAAATTGACTTCCCTAAGTTCAATGGTGGTGACCCTCATGAGTGGCTCGATAAGGCGGACCACTATTTTCATATATATGAAGTACCAAGGACAGAGAGAGTGGCCACAGCATGTTTCTTCCTTGATGGGAAGGCAAGCAAATGGTGGAGATGGATACGGGCCCAATATGAGAAGGAAGGAATAAGGCTCAGGTGGACGACATTCGAGAGGGAGCTGCTTATGCAATTTGGGCCTTCACCCATTATCAACCATCATGGCCAGCTAGCTAAGCTCAAGCAAGATGGCAAGGTGCATGCGTATGCGGAGGAATTTCGACAACTCCAAACCTTGGTGAGGGGTTGGTCTGAAGAGGCACTTATCGGCACTTTCGTGGATGGTCTAAAACCATGGATTGCCAAGGAGCTCAAGCTGAAGCAGCCCACTAGGCTGCAAGAAGCAATGAGGATGGCTGAAATCCTTGAAGAAAGTCATCACTTCGAGAAAAGACATATCAAGGACTAAATGGCTAACAAGGTTTATAAACCCTTGTATTCCACAGGATCTTGGAAAGGAAAGGAGGGGACTACGGGAGATTCAAGGAGCAAAGGGAAGGAAGTCAAGAAGCTTAGTCGTGAGAGCTTGATGAGTACATAAAGAAGGGCTTATGCTTCAAATGTGGTGAAAAGTGGAGCCGTGATCACCAATGCAAGAAAGCCAAGGTCATGTGTATGATCGGGATAGAGGAGGAGCAATTGGGGGAGACAAGTGAGGAAGAGCACGGGCATGAGGAGTCCTCTAGCGATGAGGAAAGTGAGGAAGCCGAGTTGAGCCTCAATGCCATGTCCGGCGTACAAAAGCCCTCAACCATGCGACTTATGGCTTGGGTTGGCAAGCATGAAATGACATTATTGGTGGATAGTGGGTCTACCCATAACTTCATCAATTCCAGCATCCTTTCTAAGGTGGGATTGCATGGGGAAGAAGTAGAGCCATTCGATGTGAAGGTGGCAAACGGGAAAAGCTAAGGTGCGAGATGGTAGTGCGAACTGTGAAGATGAATGTTCAAGGGTCCGTATAGTGGCTGATCTTCACGTACTCTCATTGGTGGGGCTAGATGTTGTCTTGGGCAATGCATGGCTAAGAGGCATTGGCAAGGTCGTCACCGACTATGAGAAGATGACTATGGAGTTCAAGCTTGGAGGGAAGAAAGGACATGGACAGCTCTAGCATCAAAAGAGCCAAGGCCTTGCGAGGCCAATATGTTTGAGAAACTATGCAAGGGTGGGGCTCATTGCTTCGCCATAGTGATGGGCCAAAACCAAGGAGATGAAGGGCAAGAAGAGAAGCATAGTGATGGAAATAAGGAGCTGCCCCAAGGTGTGAAGACGGTTTTAGAAAGACACAAGGAAGTATTGGAGGTACCTACTTCATTACCACCAAGTAGGGAATTTGATCATCGCATTGTGCTGAAAGATGCGAGCAAACCGGTGAATGTGCCACCATACCGGTATGCTCACTTTCAAAAGGGTGAGATCGAAAGACAAGTGGAGGAGATGTTGGCTAGTGGCTTGATTCGACCAAGCACTAGTCCCTTTTCATCACCGGTGTTGCTTGTGAGGAAGAAGGATGGAAGTTGGTGTTTTTGCACCGACTACCGAGCATTGAATGAGGCAACAGTGAGGGATAGATTTCCCATACCAACAGTGGACGAGATGCTTGATGAGTTGCATGGGGCTCATGTGTTCACCAAGCTGGATTTAAGGGCCGGATACCATCAAATCCGGATGAAAGAGGAAGATACCCACAAGACGCATTTAGGACTCATTCTGGCCACTATGAGTACCTAGTGATGCCTTTTGGGCTGTGCAATGCCCCCTCAACTTTCCAAGCAGCTATGAATGCCATATTTAAGCTATTCTTGAGGAAGTTTGTATTAGTATTCTTCGATGACATCTTGGTGTACTCGAAGAATGTGGAGGAACACTTGGAGCAATTGGAGCGAGTATTGATGATCTTGAAGGAGCACCACTTCTTCATCAAGGCTTCCAAATGCGCCTTTATGCAAGAAGAGCTGGAGTACCTTGGCCACATCATATCGGGCCAAGGAGTAAAAGTGGACCAGCGGAACGTGCAAGCTATGGTGGATTGGCCCTTACCCAAGGATGTGTCGGCACTACGAGGATTCCTTGGTTTGACGGGCTACTATCGAAGGTTCGTGCAAGGCTATGGATTGATAGCCAAGCCACTTACCTCCATGCTAAAAAAGGAGGGCTTCGAGTGGACCGAAAATGGAAGGAGAGCTTTTGAGAACCTGAAGAGAGCCATGACCAAGACACCCGTCTTGGCCTTGCCCGACTTCAAGAAACTATTTGAAGTATATACTGATGCAAGTGGAGAAGGGATTGGGGCGGTACTAGCTCAAGAAAGGAGGCCCATAGCTTATATCTCCAAGGCCTTAGGGCCAATGAAGAAAGCATGGAGCACTTATGCAAGAGAAATGTTGGCGGTTATGCATGCGGTGAAGGTATGGAGACCTTACCTCTTGGGAAGAAAGTTTACTATAGTGACCGATCAACAAGCATTAAGACATTTGCTAGAACAAAAGATCGTGATGCCAGAGCAACAGAAGTTTCTTGTGAAGCTTCTGGGATTCGAGTATGACATTATATATCAGCCTGGCAAGGAGAATAAGGTGGCTGATGCGTTGTCAAGGAAGGAGGGAAGTCCAATGATGTGGACTTTGTATGAAGATGAGGCTGAACATATGGCCTTAAGTGGAGTTGAATGGAGGATATGGGACAAGCTTAGAGAGGCCGTGGAGTTGGATGCAAGGTCTCAAGAGATCATAGAGAAGCTTGAGAGTCCATGTAATGGGGTGACCGGATTCAAATGGCGTGATGGGATTATCTACTACAAGTCCTATGTCTATGTGCCCGACGTACCAAACTTGAGGAAGGAGATTCTCACTCACTTCCACCATAGCAAAGAAGGTGGTCATTCGGGATGGCTTAGGACCTATATGAGGATCAAGCATTTCTTCTATTGGGAGGGCCTAAAGAGAAGTGTGAAGAAGTGGGTGGCGAAATGTGACGTGTGTCAAAAGACCAAACATGATACGAAGGCCCCTACGGGTCTCTTGCAGCCCTTACCCATACCAGAAGCTATATGGGAAGACTTGTCCATGGATTTTGTGGAGGGCTTGCCCGCAAGTCAAGGATACGAAGTGATCTTGGTGGTCGTGGATTGCTTAAGTAAGTATGCTCACTTCATACCCCTTAAGCATCCATTTACAATGAAGAGTGTGGCTAAGGCCTTTGTGGACAATGTGGTGAAGCTCCATGGTTTCCCTAGAACCATTATTACGGACCGGGATCGGGTGTTCATGAGCTCCTTTTGGAAGGAAGTGTTTGCACTGCAAGGGAGCAAAATGAAGACAAGTTCTTCATACCATCCGCAGACCGATGGCCAAACAGAGGTGGTCAATCGTACATTGGAACAATACTTGAGATGTTATTGCCATGATGAGCAAGCAAGGTGGATGGACTACATGTCATGGGCGAATATTGGTATAATACAACATACCACTCTTCCATCACACTTAGCCCATTTGAAGTGGTGTATGGAAGGAAGCCTCCTACCTTGGTGGCTTATGAGAGGGGTACGGCTAAGAATGCGAAGTGGAGGAAGCCTTGATAATTAGAGACGAGATACTAGCTAAGGCAAAGAGGGAGCTTAAGAAGGCCCAATCGAGCATGAAGAAATATTATGATAAAAGGATAAGGCTAGAAGGGTTTGAGCCCGGGGACTTTGTGTACTTGAAGCTTCAACCCTATGGCCAAAAGACAATGAAGAGAAAGGCAAGCTACAAGCTAGAGAAAAGGTACTATGGCCATTTAAAGTGGCTGCCCGTGTCGGAGAAGTTGCGTATCGGCTGAATTACCACCAACCTCAAGACTTCATCCAGTGTTTCATGTGTCTCTCCTCAAGAGACGAGTTGGGGATCCTAGCTTGATTGTAGAGGAATTGCCTTCTTTTGATGAGGAAGGTAGAATGCTACTACAGCCCGCAACGATTCTTGAATACAAAATGGTGCCACGTGGGAGGATTAGAAGGAAGATATGGAGAGTATTGGTGCAATGGAGAGGGCTGCCTAGAGAGGAAGCAACCTGGAAGGATTATGATGACATAGCCTTAAGGTTCCCACAATTTACCCTTGAGGACAAGGGTACACTTAATGGAAGGGGGAATGAAAGGATCCCAAGCGAAGATCATGGCCTACACGGCCACGACGGGAAGGATAAGTTGCGAGATGTGGCCCCAGTGACACTTATGGGCGCCCCTAACATACCCACAACAGCCACCTCCGGCGACGGAGCACCATCAGTCTTAGCGGTGACCGAGCGGGATGTAACGAGCATGGCCTGGGAGTCGAGGAGCATCACCACCCATGGAGGAGAATGGCGGCGGTGCCACCGTGTAGGGCGGCGGACGGCAGCGAGATCAAGTGCATTATGAGATATCTTCAGAGATTGATTTTCTTGTGGGAGTGATTGAATAAATCATATCTTCTAGATTTAGGATGTTTCTCTTAAACTCTAGAAGATTAGTTTTTTTCAGTAAGAGATTGATTTCCTTGTGGGGAGTGATTGAATAAATCATATCTTTTAGATTTAGGATGTTCTCCTAAACTCTAGAAGATTAGTTTCCTTTTCAGTTAAGTTGTTTTAGGCATGTATCGTCAAATCTCCTTGATTTTAGGAATTATTTCGAATTGTTTCCTTAGAATCTTAAGATTTGATCTAGATTGATTGATTGAGTTGGTAGGATTTTGGAAGCTTTGAGGATGCCTATATAAGCACTCCTCAAGAGCAATAGGGGAGATGAGTTGTGTTTTGTAAGCTTAGAGAGCTTATGAATGTTGGCCAGGCATAGCACGTTTATGCCAGTAAACTTGGGGGCTGATAACCTGATAACCTCTTAAGTTTGGGCGTGCTTGGGCTAATAACCCTGTACGAGTGTTCTTGTGTTCTGGTGGTTCGAAGGACTAATAATCCTGAGATCCTAATTACCACGCTCGTGTGTTACTGGAAACGGTCGGAAGGATCGATTGTGGTGTTGGAGCGGATCGCGCGGAGAGTTGGTGAATGTTTTGGAGTTCTTGATCGGGGACCCTAACAAAGTCGGGNATAAATCATATCTTCTAGATTTAGGATGTTTCTCCTAAACTCCAGAAGATTAGTTTCCTTTTCAGTTAAGTTGTTTTAGGTATGTATCGTCAAATCTTTTGATTCTAGGAATTGTTTCGAATTGTTTCCTTAGAATCTTGAAGATTTGATCTAGATTTGATTTGACTAGGTTGGTAGGATTTTGGAAGCTCTTGAGGATGCCTATATAAGCACTCCTCAGGAGCAATAGGGGAGGAGTTGTGTTTGGTAAGCTTAGAGGGCTTATGAATGTTGGCCAGGCATAGGCACGTTTATGCCAGTAAACTTGGGGGCTGATAACCTCTTAAGTTTGGGCGTGCTTGGGCTAATAACCCTTGTACGAGTGTTCTTGTGTTCTGGTGGTTCGAAGGACTGATAATCCTGAGACCACGTTCTTTGTAATAACAGTGAGACATTCTTCATTTCTTGTGTGTTAGATCCTAATTACCACGCTCATGTGTTACTGGAAATGGTTCGGAGGATCGATTGTGGTGTTGGAGCGGATCGCACGGAGGAGTTGGTGAATGTTTTGGAGTCCTTGACCGGGGACCCTAACACCTCCCCCCTGCTCGATGCGGTAGAGATCGCATCCTTTTAGCCCTCAGTCCCTCCTTCCAGGTAGAGATCATCCTTTTTAGCCTTGTTAGGACTTGAGAGTTATGCAATATTAATGGCTGAGTGGGTGTATGGGATCATTTATTGATCATTTATCTGCCAAGAGGATATTTCCATTTCATTATGATGATTGGTACTTAGGTGCACCGTGGGGGTATAGATGGCATGTAAGATATAATTTGAAAAATGTTCCAACCCATATACTACGTGCTTATAGGGACCAGTTGGCCATGTTGGATGATAGTGAACAACGGGTATGTCATGTTGTAATATGAATTCAATTAGATGTGATAGTTCTCAAGTTTATGTTGATTATGGATTAATTAAAATTTTTCTATGCAGTTCATATGGTGTCCTTACTCGTCGGTAGTTATCTCTATTTTACCTCCGAGCTGCTTGCTCAGTTCGGATATTTGGATGGCACGGACCCCGCTGATATGTTTTGATGTAGTTGAGTGGCATTTGCCGGATAGAGTGCTTCGTCAATTTGGATGTCGTCAGGCCATACCTTGTCCATGCGATACGTCGTACATCTTCATCAGATTGATCGACGGGGGAGGTCAAATGCTGCATGGGACCGTGCATGGAACTTATATTGCAATATGGAATGCACAACGTCAGCATATTATTATGGGAGAGCCTATAGTAGCCGGAGTCCCATGCACACCCGATTATATGGCTAGTTTAGGAGCATCACCCGAATATGTGTAGGCCATTCTGAGTATAGTACAAGGGGCTACGAAGGGGAAGGAACTTCATATGAGTTTCTGGTACTATTTTGAAATTTTTTTAGGAGTATTTTTTTCTTTCAACTTCATTAGTTTTCATATGAATTTTTGTTGTCATTTTATATGCAGCATGAGAGGTTTCAACAGTTGAGTATGGAGGTCGAGCGGGCTATAGCTGCCCCAGTGGATGATGAGCAGCTACAGATTTTGAGAAGCGCGACGGCGATGGCTTATGGTACATTGTCTATCGTCGGGCATCAGCACGTTCGGATCACACCTGCAGCAGCACTCTACCCGGAGGGGCCGGAGTCTACATGAGCTAATCTTGATCCGACGATGGAGACATTTCATTATACCCCATCGCCTTCTTGCATGCGGTCCTCATTAGCACACGAGTATTTGCACAGGATGGATGCCGGGGAAGGTACATCTGCCAGACGAGATCACACTGCATATCGCATTGATGACATTGCTGATGCAGATATCGCCGAGATCAATGAGGATGTCTTCTGGTCGCATTTGGACGCTGCTATACATGATATTTCCCATCCTACCATGATCCCCACGCAGGAGGGGGTATCTCAAGTGATTGATGAGGATCCTCCACCGTTGGCGACCTATAAGTGACGGACTGGACGTATTCGCCGACCTCCTAGACGTGGATGTGGAACCTAGGTTTCCTAGATTGTTGTACTCAAACCAGCTATTGTAAAAATTCCTTTTTTTCATGTATCAGATAAATTTAATTTTTATGAGTATGTGTTATTCTGTTGGACTTAAATTTTTTTCATGTTTGGCATTGGATGATGTGAGTTTCGATTGAGTTTTGGTACAGTTTTGGCTGAGTTTTGGTCAAGTTTCAGTTGAGTTTCGGTCCAGTTTGGTTAAGTTTTATTTTCAAAGTTGAACTTCTTAATTTACATAAGTTCCTTTAATCTTTTTCATGTACTTATGATTTGTGACTTTAGTTATCTTTCTATTTTGCAATTGGCAATGAGGCAAATGAATGTTCCACAAATGAAAGCAGTTACTTAGTTCTCATACTGGAAACTTAAACCTGCAGCTGGTTCATGATTCATTGTTGGCTTTGAAACTCATTTTGCAAAGAACATTCTTGACAAAAGCAATAGAACAGCAATTGGTAATGTTGAATGATTTCGGACTGAAACTCATTTCTGTGGGCACTCTTTTTTTAAGTAACTATTATGGTAATGTTGAATGATTTCAGACTGAAACTCATTTCTACGGGGGCTCATGTCACTGCAGAAATCGCCACTTGGAGTGGCGATTTAATTTAGATTGAAATCACCACTCAAGTGGTGATTTTACCCTTAGATTTCAATTCAAATGAAATCGCTACTCCAAGTGGCGATTTTCTCAGAAATCCCCTACCTGAGCGCGATCGCGGACTTAAAACCCTATGGGGACTTAAACGCTACGGACCTTCCTTTGCCTCTCTCCCTTCACCCTTCCCTTCGGCCGGAAAATCATCGTCGCCCGTCTCTACCCCCTCCAATGGACCACCCTCCGCGATCCATTGCTTGTACTCCGCCCTAGTTCCTTAAGGTAGAGATTCACATTCCCTCATTTCTCAAACTAATCTTTATATGCATGTTATCATGTAACTGATCTTTATATCCCTCATTCCTCAAGATTCACATTCACATTCCCTTATTCCTCAAATTGATGATCTTTATAGATTTTCTTGACAAAGGAGAAAGCATGAGATGTGTTTTTTGGTCTATGTGTAGAGATAAAAATATGGAAGCATAAATAAACATGAAAAATATTTTTTTTCCTGTATCATATGGATGCACAAGGATATTGGTGTTTTATTTTAGCTATGATATCGTCATGGAAAATTAAGTATTTTATCTTAATATATGCCATATGGATCTTGGAAACTAATATGTGCTAAATGCTACTAAAATATATGCATATTTAAATTTTTGTTTGTTTGTAGCTGATCGAAGATAAATTTTGATCACCTTTTTTCAGATGGAAACTGTACGAGTTCAGCTCTATTATGATGGATCAATTAAACATGGCCAAGAAGGGTTACATTATAATCTACCTCCACGTAAATGTTTGAAATTGAGCACGGAAACATGCTTTGCTGAGTTTGGTTGATCAGGGACATACAGTTCTAACAATTCCAGTACAGAGATATATCAAATTGATGTGAGATCTCCAACATTGCATCAAAAATACGTGCTTCATCCAATTGAGGACGACGACGATGTGGAGCACATGTTGACATTTCCCTCGAAGTTTCCAGAATATCGGTATATTGAACTCTATGTTTTCAAGGATGATGTTCCAGAGCCATATAGTATTGGTCATCTAGAGAATGTTCAGGATAGTTCTCCTATAGCCCAGCAGCAGGAACAGGTTAGGACTCCAGTGGATTTCCCAATGATTGAAGGATTTATGCCAGCAGTGCAGAGTGATGATGTGGTAAACAATCAGTTTAACATTGATAGTCAGGGAATAGAGTCAGACGAGAGTGTAGATGATGACTATTGGCCTAAACATGATGACTCAGATGAAGAGCCAAATGAAGATGAAGAGTCATATGGAGACGATATAGTTATGACACTGGCTTTAGTTCCATTCCTGTATACAGTTATCCAGAACCTATTCCAACTTCGGTACATGATCATCAAGCCTTTGCATATGAACAAGTACAAGAATTTTATAATGAGTTGAATTTGCATGATGGTGGATGTGTTAGTACTCCAAAAGAGTTACCCTTCAATTTTTAATTTTGGGATTCATCAATGACTGAGTTTGCTAAAGGATTATTGTTTAATACTAAAGATGAACTGAAGAGAGCATGTGAAATGTATTACATCAAGAAGCATCGCACATATAATGTGGTGGAGTCAAAGAAATTATTCTAGTCTATGAAATGTGCATCTTCAAGTACTGCCCAAAGTTGTCAATGGAGGTTGCATGCTACAAAGTTGAAGAAGCTTGGATTTTTTGAGATCACAAGGTATGAAGGGCCGCACTCTTGTTTATTCAGTAATTCAACTCGAGATAACAAATATATTAGTTCTCGAGTTATTAGCTATGCTATTTCGACACATTGTTGAGAAAGATCCAAGTGTGAATATTGAAACTATTATAGCAACCATTGCAGAACAATTTCACTATACGGTGTCATATTCCAAAGCTTGCGATAGAAAGCAAAAGGCATTGATTGATATATTTGGTGAATGGAACCGTCATATGCAAAGCTTCCTAGATACATGCTTGCACTGCAGAATGCAAACCCTGGAACAGTTGTATGTTGGGATTTCTACAGTGAAGCAAGTTCTTCTGTACGGGTCCTGAATTATGTATTCTGGGCATTTCATCCATCTGTTGAGGGGTTTCGGTATTGTCGCCCGGTGATTTCTATTGATGGAATACTTCTTTATGGAAAGTACCGGAGGAAGATGCTCATTGCGACAGGCACTGATGCTGATAATAGGATATTTCCACTGGCCTATGCAATTGTAGATGAAGAGTGTACAGCTAGCTGGAGCTGGTTTTTGCTGAGGCTTAGAAGGCATGTTGTGAAAGATAGAAATGTCATTTGTCTTATTTCTGACCGACATCCAGGTATACTAAGTGCCATAGCTGATAATGAAATTGGATGGCTCCACCAAGAGCTTATCATCGATATTGTTTAAGACATGTATGCAGTAAGAATTCTCAAATGTTCGGTTGAAAAGAGCAGTATGGAAAGCAGGGAGCGAACATCAGCTTCAGAAGTTTAACTTTATGATGGAAAGGATTAAAACAGTCAATGCAGAAGCTTGGACTTGGCTATCGGAGTTAGAGTCGGAGAAGTGGACATTGTTACATGACGGGAGCTTTCGCTATGGTACATTGACAACCAATCTCTCGGAGGTTTTTAATTGCGTGTTGAGGGGAGCTAGAAATATGCCAATTACTGCGTGTGTTCAGATGACATTTCGTCGTCTCGTTAAATATTCAATACGAGACACGCAGAAGCCTTAAGGTATGTACAGGAGAACCCTAACAACCTCTTCACTCCTCATATTTCGATTAAGGTTGCTGAAGGTCAGGCCAAAGCTAATGAGTACAGAGTAACTAGATACAACATGCAAAGAGCCACTTATGAAGTTGTGACAAGGAGGTTCAGTGAAGCTCTCAGGGATGGAGGCAACGTTCAGAATATATCTCTCAGTGACCGTATTTGTTCATATGGGAAGTGGACCATATATAAATATCATGTATACATGTGTTAGCAGTGTGCTAGGAGATTGGCATGGACTCAACGGCTCTTGTTGATGAACTATATAGTATTCGCTCCTACATTACTGCCTGGGGTGGGGAGTTCAATCCAGTACCACATGAAGACTACTGGTTGCAAACGCCGTTCACGTGCATACCTGATCGGTATCGTCTCAGGCCGAAGAAAAGAGGAAAGCCAAAGTCAACTCGGATCCATAACGAGATGGATGAGGTTCAGCCTAGAAGAACAAGTCGATGTTCTATTTGTAGGCAAACGGGTCATTCTAGATGTCGTTGTCCTAATGTAACTGCTGGACCTTCAGGATCGTAAATTTATGTACTCTTAAGTAAATTGGGCATTGTTGTGCCTATGATGTACTTATCTCAGGAACATGATGTTGCATGTTATTTGATACAGCTCCTTATGGTTTAAGTTTTATGGATGCATTTATTTTGTTCTAAATTAGATTATATATTTGCAGTGGTTCCAGAGCAATTGATAAGTGGTTCCCAAGCAATTGATAAGTGTTGAAGAAAAAATAACTCACTGATGTTTCATTGTAGAAATCGCTATTCCAAGTGGTGATTTCAGTGACTTACCTGACTTACCTCTCAGTGACTTACCTTCTCTCGTCGGACTCTATTTCAGAGACAGCGGACTTACCTCCCAAAAGCCCAATCATTGGCATGGATATGCATATTCTTTATCTGATATTCTATTATTACTTCCTTTGAGAAGTAATAATAGTTATATGCATGTATCTTCTACGTCAACTCACGAAATTCAACCGAAACTTGACCGAAACTCAGTCGAAACATGACTGAAACTCAACCAAAACTGTACCAAAACTAAACTGAAACTCAACCAAAACGATGATTTTTCGGCCAAAGGAAGTAACGAGAAGGGCGAAGGGAGGGAGGCAAACGAAGTCCGTAGCTCACTCTCGAGTGTTAAGTCCCGTAGGGTAATCGCGCTGGGTGGGTGATATCTGAGAAAATCGCTACTTGGAGTGGCGATTTCTACTCTTTTTGTCAGCAACCTTGCTGACGGAGCCAAGCCGAGGTTATGACGTGAAAGTGAAAAATAACATTTGAAATGACATTTTCTACTTTAGCACCGTTTAGCAATTTTTTTTTTTTTTTTTTTCCATCCTTTTTTAAAATCGATGACTACTTTTAGTTCTTGCTCGGATGATGAGTAATGGCATTGATTTTTTACCATTGTGATCAATGGGAGCTGCTGACTGCTAGTTGTTGCAGGCGATTTGGCTCTCACCAGGTGGCAGGCATAATTTTTTTTATCTTCTGAGCACCAGGTGGCAGGCATAGTTGCCGCTATGTTGCCAGTAACAGGAGGAGGGAGTTTGATCGAGCTATTTTTTAAACTGATGTCCAACACCGGTTTAACATGAATTGAATAAAATGTAACCATTTTGTAGAAATAATGTAAAAAAATAAAATATTACTTGAAATGATGTTTTAAGAAGCTTTAATTTTTGTGCAAAAATATAAATTAATTTTGCATAAAAATAAAAGGTTAAGCGATGCTTGTCATTAAAAATAATATTTTTAAAAACATTATTTTAAATAATATTTTTTTAAATTAAAAATATTATTTAAAATATTATTTTTTAAATTTTAAAAATAATATATTTTATTTTGTTCTTATTAAATCGATGAAAAAAAAATCGGTTTTAGCTCCAGTCTAATCACTCAATGGCTTTGAATCAGCCAGCCATAATTAGGGGTGCAACTCGGGCTCATGAAACTCGGGTTTTCCTCAACCCTAACCCTAACCCTATTTGTAAATGTCAACCCTAACCCTAACCCTAACCCTATTTGTAAAACCTTAACCCTAACCCTATTTTTAAAAATCGGATTCGGGTTGAGTTTCGGGTTGGAATTCGGGTTGATAAAAAAAAATATATGACAATCTGAAACAAACAAACTTAACATTGCACAATAAGCTAAAGTTTGAAACAAATAAGTTTTACATTGTACAAACAAGCATTGTACAAACAAGCTAAAGTTTGAAACAAACAAGCTTCACATTTCAAATTACATGTCTAAAATATACATCTTTTACATAAGACTAAACAAAAAAAATATATTCTTAAACCAAAACATATCCAAAGTAATCCAAATGTTGCACAACATTTCAATAGCCACCATATGCATTGATGAAGTCACCTTTATTATTCGGAAGCAGAAAATATTGAGACGATATAAAGAGCCAGTTAGAAGACCACATAAGTCTGATATGAGAGATCTTTTTCAAGTAGCGAGACTGCATTCGCCATCCAAAGATCTCTGAATTTTTACTCATCACCCCTTTCCCAGATGTTTTAGTTTTCTGCTCATCACCTCTTCCCAGATGCTTCATAAAATTTTGGCAAACTTCATATTAGAAGTTACAAATGTCTCAAAGAAGATAATTAAAAAAAATAAAATACTAGTTTGGCCCACCAACATTACATGATAAAATGAAATGGTTAAAGGTATTGCTCATTTTAAAAGGTAATGAAAGTTCTGGTAGAATGTTCATACCAAGAATCATCACTTCCACAAAACTATTGTCAGCTCTACATACTTTAAACCTAACAAACAAGGCTAAATCATCACTTCAACTTTGCGGGTTCAGATTTTTTTAGGTTCGGGTTGACTGCAATCCTAACCCGGCCCAAGTTGTAAATCGATCCGGGTTCAACCCGGATCCTTTGGGTTCGGGTTAAGCAAATTAGAGTTTGAGTACTGCTGCAAATCGGGTTCCGCGGGCCGAGTTCGGATTGAACCCGACCCAAGTTGCACCCCTAGCCATAATGGATGGCCACCGCAATGTACTCACTAGGACACGAAAGAAAGGACGTAAGAAAATCAAAAAAATCTTTTCCATGAAATAAGTAGCTTTTAGCTACATTCCTCAATATGGCCAAGTACAATAAAGTTGTTCGTAATTATATACAGGTGAGGCTCATGAACCCAAGGCAGGCATAAAAATCTGAGTTAGAACAGTGTCTCAATCCCAGTTCTGTCAAGGCTTACAGCGAAGCAGGCATTTGCAACTCACATACATAGGCAAACTAAACACTAGGGAATTGAGGTCATTTTTTTCCTAATAGATAAAAACAATAAGAAAAAGATCAAACCATCTGACTACTTGTCGGTACTCGCTGTCTTATACTCGCCATGCTGCACACCTAAAAAACCCTCACTGGTCGTGTCATATTTGTGCGTTCACCATTTATTTATTTTCTTTTCACTGTTTGACCTTGTAAAAGATGCAATGAGGCTTGATTGAATTGTCGTTGAGCACCCTCCCTGCAAGTTAAGAGATGCCTCCGTATATTTGGAAAAAAAAAAAAAAAAAAAAATCTACAAGCGCCAGTGTCAACAACATTGATCTGATCGTTGAAAATATATGAGACAATAAAATCATGCCATTGTGACAATGAAGTCACATCGACATTACAAAGTAGACCTGAATTACATATCATGTAAGATAAAACATTCATTTGAAGCAGAAGGATAACTTCTACCTTAAAATTTCAGCTTTCTCAATGGTTCTCTAAAATTATCGCTACAGGTTAGGAGACGCAAGTGGCATTGCATGGGGGGCCAAGATGTTGCCTCCTGCCTTGTATTCCCCCGGACAAAGTTCAGGTGGACAAGTTCCAATTATGAAGTGCTGATACCTTGTTTCCAAATGACAGTTTGATTGTGGCGCAAGCATCACAACAGAAAGCAATATCAGACATAATGGAGGTAGCAATTTCATGTCTAAAGGGATTTCTTCATACAAGACACATAGCTCCTCCATCTGAGTTTCTCCATCACAATACTTGTGCACCTCAGCAAGTAGCCTAGCAGGATCCACTTTGAGGATGCCTGTACTTTGAAAAGCAACTCGATAACCCACCTACTGGCAAAAAATGGCAGAAGATAAACGGTGATCCGTACATGCTTGCTGATCATCAGGGCCTGTGTATTCTATAAAAAGAAAGCTATACGAAGATCATATTATATTATCGGGGATGGACACTCTTTTATGCTAGTCATGGTGCTTAGCTCCACTTGCTGAGACTCTATTCTCCTTAAAATTCCAGATGCATCACTTACTGAAGAAGCCAAAGTATCTTCTCTGGTGAGGTGCCGCTGCCTTATTTTTGCAATAGCCTGACTTACATCTGCTATTGAGGGGCGCCTCCTTGGGATCTTGTGCAAGCACCTAAAAGCGGTGTCAGCCAGAAGCCTGACTTCTGCAGGATTGCTTTTGCCAACAAGCTTCCTATCAAGTATCTCATCCCAATCAGGTTTCCCTTCACTACCAATCGCTGCCTGAAAAGTTAAAAACTTGAAATGGTGAATTAAAACAAAATACTACTCATATGTAAACAAATAAAACTACATTTAATGTTAATTATGAAATAGAGAATCATGATATGGAAAAGCATGATCTACTATTTGTAATAGCCAAAGTTGAATAGCAATGAAATCAACATATTTCCTCTGAATAAAATTCTATAGATTCTAATTTACCCAGTGTTATTCAAAGCATTCCACAAATTTAAGCGCAAAGGGTTCTTCAAGCCTACGAGCAAGGTGCATTGTGTAGGTTACTGCTTGGGTGAAGTGAGGCTTATATTTTTGAAATAAATGATAGAGTAATTTATTAAGCAAGATTTATAACATATAATAAAAAAGTTATAAAAATATAATAATAAAATATTTAGCCTATTTGCTCAATAGAAAATGTCCTTTTTCTTAGTTGAAATTTATGGTTCTTTGATGTCTTTTCTTGATGGTATAATTTTTATCTTCCAAGTTTTAGGTTTTTTATAGAATAAAAAGATAACTGCGTATGAGATCAAACATCATAAAGTCAATATAGTTTAATAAATATGATATACTTAAAAAACAATCATAAATATAATAAAAAAGTTGCACATTTCTTGCTCTTAAATCAGATCATAAGCGCACACCTTTTTCATCTCATATATGCTTACATTGAAAATGCCTTACCTAGGGTACAAGAAGTACCCAACTCTTGGTGCCTTGCACCTTCACACCTGAGGGAAGCACAAGGATGCCTTTGACAACATTGAATTTGGTAAAGTTTATAGTTTATGACTCAAATACTCAAGCACACAACCCATATGCAAATAGTATCAGTGACCACATTTCACTCATCTAATCCATACCGAAATATTTATTACATCCCTAGGAATAGATGAATAAAATAATAAAAAATAAAATTGGCAGGGTACTCCAAGATTTAATGTAGTTTATCCAAAATTCTGTCTATATTTATAGGGCAGTGATGTACACACTATTATCAATAGAGTGCAAGGCTTTTATAAGAGTTTACTAAGAGAATGACCCAGAGAAAACACAAGATAAATGCAAGAAATCTTGCCAAGAAATCTAATAGAAAAAGATGTCATTGAGAATTATTGTGATATGAAGATTGAAAAATAATTCTCCTCTCTCCATCTTCTTTTCCTTCTCTTCCTCTCTTCTCATTCTTTCTCTTTTCCACCCATGCTCATAGCCAAGTCTTGGACCTCAAATCTACACAACCATTGTGACCCTTTTTATAATCCAAGAGAAGCTACTCTTTCTATATTATTACGGGAAACCCAAGAGAGGCAACACCTCACTTTTCCTTATCTGTGATGCCTAATAGAAATAGAGTGGGCTGCATATTCCACTCTCTTTATGAGTGACATTAATTCTACTTGGACTCTTTTTTTATTTCCTACGTGGCAAGAAAAGTCACTAATCCCAACAATCTCCACCTTGACTTCTATTGTCAAGCCAACCAAAAGATCCAACAGAACCCCTCAGTCTAGGTAACGGCTAGCTCAACTCCAAGCTAGCAATGATCCTGGATGGCTGCATGTCTTCAGCTATACCATCCTGAGCATCACATCTCTACCTCAATGTACACACCATCGAAACTATACCTGAAATAGTGTGTGATCAATCAGCATGCATTGCAACACTTCTTGCTTTTCAATAACATCATGATGCCATGTGTCACTTTTAGAGCCCCACCTTATGCTGAACACCGAGAACTTCTGGAGTCTAGTGCAAAAAGAAAAAGAAAAAAAAAAAGAGAGATTCCTGCTCATTTTCACCGCCCCCCCCCCCTTGTACGTAGCACCTCATCAAACATTTGGATTTTCAGTCTCTACATCACTGATCTCACAAACTGAACCACCAGCCAACTTAAAAATACCTTCGCCTCAAAGAAGTTGAACCATCTTGTCTAAAGCAAAAAATAATAAGAACTACCAAGATCCAAAATCCAAGCAATGTTAAAAGTGCCCATACCTTTGGAGCTTGTAAGAATCCCTCCGAAGGTAGTGTCATCAATAGGACCAGATGTTATCACAGCTTTGAAGAACCAACACCATTTTTTTGTGCATGCTACAAACACACGCATTTAATATAGCCATCCTCCTTATTAGGGTTTTTGGTCTTGATGGAACGTTCCTTGGGACACCGAGACTGGTTGCTTTCAAGTGTCGAGATGTGATCGTTCCATCATCATCCCAGTGCCTCAATGGGTGCATTTTAGGATACCCATTGTTCTTAAGTGTCGGGACGGGACAGTGGTGCAACATGTTCCATGAAAAATAGGAATAATCCCATTCCATAAGATTTAAAACCTTGCTCCTTAGACAACAATGCACTTGGCCTATATCTCTAGGCTCGGATCTTGATTGTGCAGTACTAGATCCTTTCTCTAATGATCTTGTTCTTGCCATCAACGTGCCACTTGAAAAGCCCACTTGATTACTTTTCCATCAAGCCTTCTTAGTAAGCAATAGTGACACCACCAAGTTCATGCTAAGTTGTTGCATTATTGAAGCTCATGATCAAATCATTGCATGAGTCAAGCATCAAGTAATGGCTTCTTTCCCATCATCTTGGATCATAATCTCAGCCACTATTGACTGGCTAATCAATGCATTAAAGCGATATAGATGATCTTACAATGAAGTTCCCTGACGCATCCTCAACAACTACTTTTGAAGAAAAATCATATTTAGCATAAATCATTCCTCATACATGCTGTGCAACTTCTCCCACAATCCTCTAGCAATGGTCTCTAAGAAACATCAAACAGAGTAACACATCAAGTGTCAGATGAAGAATGACAGTCATCACCGTCCCTCTTGGTGAACTCTTCATCCATCATCACAGCACGTTCCTTCTCTTTGCCTTGAAGCATCAACATAGCCTGCAACTTTAACTTCTATGGCGCAAAATTGGTGCTATTAAACCTTAGAATTTCAAATTTCGTCAAACTTCCTACATCATTAACAATCTATTTTTTTCTCTCTCAACTATTATAACCCTAGGAATAGGTGAATAAAATAATAGACAAATAAAAGAGAATCAAATTGCCATGACACACTAGGGTTTAATATAGTTCATCCAAAATTCAAGTTACATCCACAACAGAGTCAGAGATCTAGGATAATAAACAGTACGGATTCTTACAAGAGTTCACCAAGAGAAAAAAATTTAGAGAAAATATAACTCAACTCAACTAAGCCTTAATTTCAAATTAGTTAGGGTCAGCGACATAAATACTTTTTTTCCATTCAAATTAGTTTAGGGCCATACTTTTTGATATATATTAAGGTATTAAGTACTTTATTACTACTTCATCCCATATGATTTTCAGTCTACCTCTACCCGTCTTCGTTCCTCCTACCTACATGCATTAAATCACTCAATACTGGTAGATCCCTTAGGCTATATTGTATCTATCCAAACCATCTAAGTCATCGTTCCTCAATTTGTCCTCAATTAGTGTTACTTCTATATTTTTACAAATAATTTCATTTCTTTATCTTTTCTAGTGTTCTACACATCTATATCAATATTTTTATTTAGGATACCAATCTTATGCATATGTTGTTTTCTATTTGCGTAACATTCTGTACTATAAAGTATAACTAGTTGTATAATCCTATAAATTTTTTTCCTTCAACTTGTTAGGTGGCCTATGGTCACATAATATCCTAGTTGCACAACCTAGAGAAATATAAGAAAAATAAATACAAAAAAGATCATGCCAAGAAATCTAATAGAGAAGAAGCATGTCTCTAAGAGATTGATGATAAGTCAAGATTGGAAAAATAAAATTTACTCCTCTCTCTCTCTCTCTCTCTCTCTCTCATTCTCCTTCTCTTCCCTTCTTTTCTTTCTTTTTCTCCTCTCCTCCCATGCTCAGTTGACTCTTGGAACTCTTTCTACACCACTACAAAAGACATCCAACATGGGCCCTTTTTATAATTCAAGAGAAACAACTCTTACTATTTATTATAGGAATCTAAAGAGAGTGCTGCCTCACTTTTCCTCATATGTGAGGCCTAGGTTATTGAAACAAAGAGGGACTCATATTCTGCTCTCCTGATGAGCGATATTAGAGTCCTGCCTTGACTCTTTTTGTTTCCAACATGGGAAGAGAAACGGCTGATCCCAACAATATTATGTATTCAGTTGCTCTCTAAGAGTTGACTTTAATCCATTTTATTAATGCAGATTTTACTGGATAAACATGTGCATGCAATTATATACAACCTAGGCTTGATGAAAAGTTATTATATTTGCATCTATGTTATAACAACTTATATCGTGCATCATGGTAGTCACTCATGATAGACATCTCATCAAAATCAATTGGAGGTGGATGAGAGATATCAGGGCCCTAGCAGCTCACCTAGGTAAAACACAATGATTGAAACCTACAAGATTTATTTAAAAGCACTGATAGTTATGGAATCTCCATGAGAAACTTACAAGATTTATGTACTCCATTAGACCTTGTTGTGGATTTATGGCTGTTATGAGTTCAAACAGTATTATGCCAAAGCTATATATGTCACTCTTCTTTGTGAATTTGTTGGTTGACATGTAGTCTGGATCCATATAGCCATATGTGCCCTTAAGACCTGAATATCTGCTATCAAAAACCTCCTCCTTGGACAGCCCAAAATCAGCAACCTGGATAGATTGGCATCACCAATGATTAAATACATGAAATGGATGCCAAAATAAAGGTAGAAAATTGTATCAGAACTTCAACAAAACTATCAAAGAAACATGGCATGAAATCATGCCATTGAATCATCTGCATGTGAAAAATTGGTCCCATAGACAATGCGTAGTGAATGCATGCAAACATGCTACAAGGACGTGATGACATTACAACCAATAAACATTAAAAATAATTATCATTTTCCTTCAAAAAAAGGAGAAGTGTTCTCTCAATTCTTAAATATCAGCACACGTCACAGGCTCTGGCATTCAACAAATGCAATTTAGAAAAAAAGGAATGGACATGATAGTCCACTAAATGGTTGGTAGATGCATGCTAATCAAGAAGTATTTTCCATCATCAAAGCTCATGGTAATAATTGATGCATGATAAATAAAAAAGTGTACCGCTCAAGAAGATAAGACATGAAGGAATGTGGGACAATCGATGGTCATGAGAAGGTCAACCAGGTCTAAACATTGTTAAAAATTATCCCACTGTTCAAACTTAACCTAGAACCAAACAGCTTCAACCAAAAGAAAAGATTAAATATGTACAGTTGGCCCAGTCAAGTGGGACTAACTAGATCATGTAAGATCATTGAAAAATCAAAAAGCAGTTCTTGAGAGTCGTTTTCTAAACCGGTGTCTTTTGGCACCAGTTTTAGAAGAAGAGGATGGAAAACAAAGATTTTATAAAAATGATGTTAAAGTGAAAAACACCATTTGAAATGGCGTTTTGCATTCCACCTCATCCCTCCCTGCTGGCCCCGTCAGCGGAAAGCTTCCGCTGGCGTGGCGGAGGTTCGAGTGAAAATCACCACTTCAAGTAACGATTTCTCTCGCTTTTCCACCTCCCAGGAGCTGACATTGCTCCTGGTTTTAAACCCCAGCCTTCTGCTTCCAGGAGGCTGACGTCAGCGAAGGGGGGTCGTTGGTGAAGATGAGAGAGACAGAGAGAGAGAGAGGTGGTGGCGCGGTCGATGTCAGCGAAGAGGGAAGAAGTGGCCAATGGCAGCGCTGTGACGGCAACGAAGGAGGCGGTTGGAGACAGGAACGGAGGAAGAAAGCGAGGGAGGGAGGGACGCAGACAGCGGAGGAAAAGGAAAACAAAAAAAAAAGGGATGGAGGGTGAAAGACTCTGGAAAGTGGTCGGGGTTTCTGGATTTTTTAATAAAAAAAACAGGGTATCAAAAAAATAAGACAAGTGTATAATCCAATATTTTATTTATTAATAAGAAGTCAGAGGCAGTCGGACTACTAACGAGAACACGCGCGCTGCTAAAAGATAAAGAAAAAGAATGAGGAACGAGGAAAGAGGAGAGTGTAGCTCAACAAAAAAAAAAAGAAAAAAGTTCATCAGTCCCATATGAGAAGGCAAACGCTTCGGCCCATGTTAGCGCGCATGAAAAGCTTATAGTTTACGTAATTAATTTAGCAATTTATAATTCTTGAAGCTGATCCCCAGAGCAACGCATCAAAATAAAAATTTGCTTGGGAAGAAATTTAAGCCATAAAAACCCTCTCCTATAAATCAAAAATGAAATCCGGTTCGGCTAAAAGAAAAAAAAAAAAAAAGATAGAGGAAAAGAAACAGAAATCCTACTTTTGTTCTTGATCATTTATTTATAGGCATTGGAAGTTAGTTAATTATATATTAACTTAAGATTAAACCTTCATGAAAAGAAGTGGTACATAATGTTATTATTATGTTAATGAATTAGTGTTTAATCTTTTTACACATATCCTCATCAATTTTGTATCATTAATAATTAATTTAATCTTCAAGAATTGTTCATGATAATGACCTTCCAACAATTTAGATTAAATTTATTGATTAATAAATGTACAAATAATCGTAGAGGTGGGTTAGATTTAGGTGAGTTCAGCATCAGTTTTGTTCCAAGATGAAAACCTTTTGTATACTAGACATGTCCAAGAACCATCTACCAAATTCAAAACCCTAATATGGTCTACACTGATATTCTTTATATGGTTGAAGTTGTACAACCAACAGTGCATCCTACCTTGGCAATGAACCATAATCCGATACCCTGGCATACTGCCCTTCTATGGGATTAACATTAGTGGGCATTCTTATGTCCAGTAAATAGCATATGCTCATATAGTACCAGACATCCTTCAGCTGAACCTTGTCAATTGTTGTCATTATTGTTGTTGTTTTAGTGGCTTGTTTATTCACTTGTGTCTAGGCCAATATAGCTTATGTCCTTGGTATTGAATTAAACATTTATTTTGAATTTCATCAATTTGACTCCATGATACTAAATTATTTTATGTCTAATGTTATCGTAGTGCTGGGATAGAAGTTCTCAATGCTGCAGGGAAAACTATGGCAAGAATGCTGGGTAACGATGAATCTGATTTTAAAGTTCTAGGAAACATTTCTGGGAGGTTGATGCCATGACGAGCATGAGATTCTCATTTGTTCTTCTAAAATGATGCACATTATTTGTTGTTATCATTGGCAATCTTTATCAAGAAAATTAAGAAGATTTTATTTTATGCTATACGTACAGACTTGTAATGGTCCAAGGAGAGCCATGTCTGATACTTGACAAAAAAGAAGAGAAACTTTGAGTGGTAAGTTTTTATATCTTATACCTCGGACTTATTTTTCTGCAATAAAAAAATTGAAACAGGAAGACATGGCATCCTAGTTCGATGTGAGGGTGTGATTTTTCTACTTTGCCAGGAACAGTTTCTTACAAAAAAAAAAAAACTCAATGAAATAGACAATTATATCTTCATGCTCACTCCCCCCATGCTGAATTACTTGTCATTATTGGTCTATGTATTCTGTACATTTAAATTTCTTTTCTTGCTCAATAATGGGTTAATATACAGAAATTACAACTACATATAATAAACAATTTCTCTTTTTTTATATACTTTGCTACGGATAATGTCAGCTTGCATGTTGCAATGTTAAAGCAGATACAGATCATGCGACGTTGGGTTACTTTCGTAAAGATACATTTTGATTATTTTAAGGATGTCTGGTTTGGTTTTGTGGGTTTGCTGGTTGAATTTTTTAATGTAAAAAGGCATATTAGCTCTTTGCTTTTATAATTTTTGTAAGGCAGTAATGTCTTTATATATGGCATGCTAGACCTTTCACTTCGTAAGAAGTTCCAGAAACCCCGACCACTTTCCAGAGTCTTCCACCCTCCATCCCTTTTTTATTTTCCTTTTCCTCCGCTGTCCGCGTCCCTCCCTCGCTTTCTTCCTCTGTTCCCGTCTCCGACCGCCTCCTTCGTCGGCATCACCGCGCTGTCGTTGGCCACTTCTTCCCTCTTCGCTGATGTCGACCGCGCCACCACCTCTCTCTCTCTCTATCTCACGTCTTCACCAGCGACCCCCCTTCGCTGACGTCGGCCTCCTGGGAGCAGGGGGCTGGGGTTTAAAATCAGGAGCAATGTCAGCTCCTGGGAGGATGGTGGAAAACCGAGAGAAATCGCCACTTGGAGTGGCAATTTCTGTGAAGTGAAATCGTCACTTGAAGCGGCGATTTCTGCTCGGACCTCCGCCACGCCAGCGGAAACTTTCCGCTGACGGTGCAAAGCAGAGAGGGATGAGGTGGAAGTGGAAAACGCCATTTCAAATGAGGTTTTCCACTTTAACACCATTTTTACAAAATCTTTGTTTCCCACCCTCTTCTTCTAAAACCAGTGCCAAAAGACACCGGTTTAAAAAATGACTCCAGTTCTTGATGTAAAGTTCAGTACTCAGCCTGATTGAGCTAGACATGGACCTGCTCTGTCCAAGATCAACAAATGTAGGGTCAGGATGGCATCCACATTGTAAATTAAAACCAGTTTAGGTCACATCAGCATGACTTGATCCACATGCACCCACCCTATGCGGCCAAGCAATGATGTGAATGCATGGATCTGGAGCATCCATCATGTGTAAGATTCCTGGTGAAACCATACCTCGCATAAAAACACACACATATTTGTCATCAACACCATCTTTTTTTGCATCAACATCAACCTTACATTGCACAGATGGAGGGATATATTAACAGGAAGCTGAAGGAGTTACGAGTACTTCTGAAAATGTCAGGGAGTCAAGTCTTTAGGTAGGCAGGTACATGACACAAGTATACAGGGAAGGGGTAATTTTTTGGAATACACATAATCTGCATTATGCAGTCCTATACCTGATGTAATGCACATGTCTGATCATTTAAAAAGGAAAGATTACCCTCATCACTTTCATCGGAAAGGTAGAGAAGATCACTTGAAATTGTTGTAGCTAGCAAACCTAACTCCACTAAATATGCATTAATGCATATAGTAAATAAAATTGCACATTCATTTTTATTGAAAATTGAAATGCCTATCATCAAACAAAATAACGTTCTAGTATGGGAAATACTTAGTGCACATATCATTGAAAACAACAGTTTTGCAGATAGTAAATACTTATCCTGATCAATTTTTCCTAATACTAGAGTGCTGTGTAACTGCCAAGCCACCACTCTTTTATCACAGCAAGAATGATCAAGGTTATGAAAGGGCATCCTTTGAGATCATTTAAGTGGAGAGAAATCTTATTGTCGCAAGGACCGTTGACAAGGATTTGTTTCGCTATGAGACACAAGAGAACAAATATCGATGATGGAACTTAGATAAAGTTCCTCATGTGCTTGTTGTACAGTTTTTTTCTTAATAAGAGACGTACACTATCATCCTAATTTAAAAAATGACGTGTTTATATGATTTTCTAGTGAAGTTTAAGAGACGTGATGATGGTACACGTATTGTTTGTTAAGTGGAGAATTGCACTGCAAGCACCTAAGGAACCATATCAAAGTTTTGTGCAACAAATGTATGCTAACTCCATGTCATACAAGAATAATTAGAGAATGTTTCCTCTTACCAGTGGTGCATCAAGCAATTGAGCATAAAAAAGCAAAGAATGCACAATGCTAACTGTTCTATAATGTCTCACCTTGGCTCTCATTGACTTGTCCAAAAGTATATTAGCCGATTTTAAATCCCGATGAATGACAGGTGGGACAGCCTGTTTCAAAAACCATTATCATGATTAATTGGAATGAGCATATAATTAACAGCTTGCAATATTAAAGAAGAGAGATATCCAGCATACCCCTTCGTGAAGATACTCAATTCCGTGTGAAACATCATGTGCAATTTGTAGTCTTTCTACCCAGCCCAATTCACGTGGGCCATCACCTATGAACATGTGATAGAACATGGTTTCTAGTTCAAAGTTCCACAACAATAAGAAAAAGAAAATAATAAAACTGCATTACATGATTGATTAACTTTAAACAGTAAAGTATCATAATTCATAAACTTTTACAGACAAAAACATGGACCCATGGTCAATCCAATCCATGAAAAACTATTTAAGTCCATCAGTTTTTTGTTCTTCCTTTTTTGGGGGGGGCAAAGTAAGATGGTTGGTAGCCCAACCAAAAACAAACTGAGAATTGGATCAAACCTAGCCTCTTATATCCACAACAAGAGAATTTACCAACTCGACCAGTTGACAACCTCTTTTATGCCAATCAGATCACTTGCCAATATTTTGGCATATAATTGAAAAATGAAACTTAATCATGAATGCATTCTGTAGAACAGGCATTACCCTAAATGCTGATTTTTCCACTAAGTCACAGACAACAATGGTTTTCAATTTTTTCTAATTAGGATTTTTGAATCATTAAAAATGCATCTTGATATTTAGACATCTTAAATTTTGCAGATATTCATATGTGTTAGGTTTCATAATCATTTGTACACAATGTGTGCTATTAAAGGTTTTTAATTTTTATGGCGTCTCTCTAAACACTTAATTTAGTTGTCCTGTCAGGCACAAAGCATCCTCTGAACTCATGTCATCAGGATCAAAGCAGTAACAACTATACCACATTTGAAAGTCCATGGTTAAAATGTAGCATGGCATTGAAGCAATCTCCATATTGTTTACCGATGGTTAACAAGCTTATGCACCATTCTCCAATCATCATATTTAGCATATAATCATGAGAGTTCAGAACCATTGATGTACAGCTATTACAAACCCAAACATTCAGCTTGATCAGTTGACCGTGACGGGTGCTAAATATTATAGAAGCATAAGCTTGATTTTAACAATTTAGTCTAATAAAGAATGCAGATCAACAAACACTAGCTCATTATATTTTAAGATAGAATGGTAAACTTACCATATAAGAGATTCGCCAAACTCCCATTACTCATGAATTCATAGACAAGCATGCGCTGACTTTTATCTACACAATATCCAACCAAATTCACAAGATTCCTGTGGTGCAACCTACTAAGCAAAACTACCTACGCATGGACAAAAATTAAAGAGAGGAAAGTTATGGTCAAAACTTGGAAATTGACAGGCTAAATTAGCAATAAATTCTCAGGTACACAACTAAGTTATAAAACACTCAAAACATTACTAAAGCATGAATATATTTCAGCATGAAGAAGATGGTTTATTTAACTGCTTAACATAGTTCTGGCAATATCCATATTTATTGGCAATTGGTATAAAAAAGGGAGAGAGCAAAGCTCTGAATAAGCCTCTGAATTCAACAGGCTAAGTTAAACTTAAATTGCAAGCAGTAAAACATTCAAGAAAGTAGCTACTAAAAGGTATGCAATGTCTATCTTTGTGCTAAGTCATGACTATTTTCATATTCTCAAGAGATTTTGAGGTCTCACGATTTCAATTCAAAACATATCACAACAAATAAATGATAATGTTATAAAACATTATTCTATTCGTCATTTTATTTCAGGAATCATGGCTTTGCTAACTTTGCCATTGAAATATATGTGAACTAAACTTTCTTGTTTTTTGTGACATCCTTTTTGTAACTTCACTGTATTTGTGAAATTAAGATCATATAACATCAAATTATTTCCAAATAATAGACATAAATAAGCCAAGATAGGATTTTGCATGAATTCAATTAACAAAATTCATTGGCAAACTTGAATGAAAGAGATTCATAACACTATGAAGGGTCTAGATATATTGGGTGAAATAAACCTTTAGCTTCCCTCTAAATGCCTATAAAACTAGGTTTTAACTATCTGTGGCTTTTGGCTATGTTGATTTATTTTAGAACTAAAACCAAGGCTATTAATAATTTTTTTGTTCATTTTTTTATCATGAAAATTTGCATTTATTATGAAGTTGCATGTTTTGTATTCGAAATAAACTGAAAATTTTCCACTTCTACCACAATTCTTGACCCTTTGAAGTGTCAAAACCTTCTGTTCTTCGTTAGAGAAAATTAGAAGTATCGTGACGTATATTTGCATCTTTTTCCCTTGATACTGCAAATTAGTTAAAGGGAGATCAAAGTCCATATCAATGTCCATGATCACATTGAACGATCATGCATTATGCTATGATGTTGAGCGTTACACTTCATCACACAGGTGCAGTCTCAACACCATGGACCAAACAATGTACTCCTGGTCCTGTACTTCAACCAATATGGAGAAAGACATGCTCCACATCCAATTAACACATTTGTTGGCCGCAACAAATATAATAACATAACCCACCAAGTTTGAACACGAAGAGAATTTTGTAGTTCAAACCATAAATTTTTGCACATTTTTTTAGCCACAAGTTTGTGCTAAAATGTAGACTAATCATTCTATAAGACTTTTAACATCTTAGGATACATTTTAAGAGGGTAAACTTGGGCAATGGTAAGGTTGTTGTATTGTAACCTAGAGGTTGAGTTTGAAACACGGAAATAGCCTCTCTTCACATGAGCAAGACTGCATACATTTGATCCTCCATAAATCTCACAATAGCAGGGACCTTGTGCAATGGACCACCCTATCTAAGGATACATTTTAGAAAGATATTAAGTTGATATGGTTTGTCCCATGCATCTCCTCCTAAACCTTATTGTTGCACAAAACATACACATCTTATACATTTTGTGAATGAGAAAGAGGTGGAAACTTCGGTGGTATGAGTTTACGATAAGCCTTCCATCAAGTATAGCAGATGAAATCCTACTAATAAGATAGCAAGTTGTAACGATTGCCCATGACATCTTAGAACAATAATATTCATCATAATTGTCACATCAACTTCAGGTATTGGCAATGTTTACTTCCAACTATATTTTGTTCCAGAATGAAAGAACTAAACAGTCCAGCCGCTAGCATCAATTACTGCATACTAGGAAATTTGGAAGATATCTAATCTATGGCTTCATTGGATCTCAGTCTTAATATTTGTATGATAGAGTTTTATTTAGCATGAAACAATTTGAAGATGTTAAATAACTTGTGTCTGTTTTTCAAAGAATTTATCAGTGTTGACTAGGAGATTATGCAACATAACATCGATGCCTAAAAGAGTTTAGAACTCACAAATGGCATCCAGACTTAAGTGAAAAGGAAGCATCACTGTGACATCTTTTATAGGAGGAAACAATTCCTCACCATGTGAACTTAGCACTGAATACAAGATAGCAATAAAATGTTTCAGATTTTAAAGTCCATAATGCCGTGGCTACGTGAAGAATGCACAAAAATGAAGATTTAATATTTGATGTCAGTCCACGATAAGGCTAGAAAGTTAATAGGCATAACTTTTCCTCCAAGATAGAATACCCTTGACAGATAAGAACAGGATGCTATTAGTTTGCTAACAGGTTACGAGCAATCTTCTTTAAATTAAAATAAAGCTTCTGGATAATTTACTTTTTGGCTTCTTAACCTGCTTAATAAGATTTAAAAGTGGCTTTTAAAGCAAAATAGCAGGTATTCTAATAAAAGTGCATTTCCAGAGTATAAATTGAACAGTGCACCTCTGTCTGGAATTCTCTCTCCCCTTGCCTTGAATCAACTGCAAGAACCTTGACAGCTACCACCTCGCTTGTAGGCATTACAGCTTTATAGACTGGACCAAAAGATCCCTCTCCTAAAATAGTTGTAAAGTTCTGTGTGGCTTTCTGGATGTCCCTAGATGACAGAATGCACTGCATTAATTTTCATAGATTAAACCACTATACATACCACAGATCCACCGATAATATTTGTTATTCTAGGCATAACATTTGGACTTTTGCAAGGCATGGACAATAATAAAATTTAAATTATTCTAGTAATCATGTATCTCATTTCACAAATCAAATATTAGTTGATTTAAGTGATTTGACAAGAAAAGGATTAAGATTACGTTGTGTCAATAGCTCACCACGATTCAAGATTGGAAATATGGAACCTGCATTATTCTAATCCTAACCACAGTTCTTTGTGTCTGAAAGGCGCATCTATAGTATATTATGGAAGTAGCCAATCATATCGCGCCACATAAAATATATCACTCTGGAAAATTATTATTGATGGCACAGGGTACATATGGTTGTACCATCTATGCCAGTTTGTACAGCTGCAGATTGAATCAATATGCAACAGTGCAGACAGGTACATTGTCATATGAGGTTGCATGCTAAAATCTTTTAGCGTCATAACCTACCATCTTGAATAGCCTTATTTCTATTCAAGACCATTTGGAATTCTTACCTACCAACAATTTTTTCCCTTTCTAGATTTGAAGACTCAAATCTTTGGATTGGATTCACCAACAATAAAAGATTGTTGTTGCACATCAGACCAAAAGTTAGAAGCTAAGTCAAGTAGGCAAACCTACATCAGGAGCTTCCCAAAATATTATCAGTATATGGACTCCTTACAATACCAACAAAGTGTAAACTACACCCATTATATGGTGTTTATATGTAAGTTCAATACAAAACCCAATATATTTCCTGTCAGGAATTTTGAGTTTATTTGTATTATAAGCATGCACATAGTCATGTAATGTGAGGTTGTACTGAAAAAATCACTAGAAATTATGCAATAAACAATAGCATCACTATATCTTGGATGATTTATGGTCCTATATTTCTAAGGAATAGTTAAAAACATCTTAACTGTCTAAAGCATGTAACATCGGCTTTCAACAGAAAAAGGCATGGTACTTTAGCCCCTGTGAAGGATGAGATTGGCCATCTATATTGTACTTTATCTATGACAAATATCATGATGGCCTTACAGCACAGTACAAGGGGTGTGACTGCACCGTCCATGATGGATCTATGTGTATAGAAGCAATGGAACCTGTACATATTGATATGCAGCAAAACTAGCTTCTACCATGCTTTCTTGTTTTTAACTTTGTCCGACTAATCTTGAACAGCCTCATTTCCATGCATGACAACCTGGACTCTGCCCATATAGTTTTTTGCTTTCATTTTAGGGTTTGAAGGCGCAATCCACACATTGGAAATGATTACAGAAAAATCCATAATTTTACATTCAACCAAAGGTTCTAAATAAAGGTAATTATGATTATAAGTTTCCCAAAATACCAGGGATAGAGGAACCTCCAAGTTTCAACAATATGCACAAGACTTTAGAGTTAATTATCAGCTTATTCATGTTGTTAATGTGGAAATATAGCTGTATAGTAATAACTTGCATGACAAACTGATTGAAGCGTCAAAAATCACACGTTAAACAACAAGCAACATAAATATCCGAGATGATTTGCTGGTGCAGATTTCTAGAGATTAATAAAAATTTAAAACCTGTGTTTATTTCATCAAAAACATGGATGTTAAATAGTATAAAGCAATTACATTATCCTGTACTGGATCATAATAATATAGCATACTTAATATGTCAAAATGTGAATCTAGCAATAGACTTGTGAACCTTCACGTACTGGTCCATCCGAGTATCAACAAGGTTCAGTAGGGTAGGTGTACATTGCCAGCCCCAAGCACAGATATAATATACCTTTATCCATTTGTAGCTTTAACCATTCCAATAAATATAAACCTGTGGAAGCAACCCAAATACTAGGTTTAACCCATTTGTAGCTTAGCCCATCATCCTTCACTCTCAAATTCAAAGAGAATGACGGTGCCATAGTACCGTTTCACTTGTTAATAATGATTTTGTAATGAAGTAGAGAGAACATAACCTGGGCTTTTAATACCATAAAGTGATAGAGTCTTGACAAAATACCTTCCCACATTAGCCCCTGAATTACCTTTTTCAACAGACTCCAGTATCCTTATAATTTATAGACCACATCAAGTATTACAGACAGTGGTAAGTAGGTCATCTACTAGGGTTAACATTTAATCAAACAGTTCATTGACTTATACACGTTAAATTGCTAATTTGAACAAGAGAACTGTCCTTTACCTTCTATTTGAAGCCATACGCATTCAATTTGACTAATGACTCTTGCACCATTTGCCATAGAATTCTTAAGTCTTGTTCAGCCTAGGACCATGAACTTCATAGAAAACATATAATTAGCTTTAATCCTGAAGTTTTCTTACTTTGGAAACATTTACATCTATTCCTTCAATATAGTTGCCCTCCTGCCTCTAACAAGTGTTTTCCCTCAGAATCCATTTTTTTCTTAATGCACATTCTTTTCTCCTAATTCCCTAGCTACCCCTTTCTTCATTTAAGTGTGAACTATGATCCTTTTACGTAAAACTTTATAACCCTCAATTGATGCACAAAACAGAACTAATAACTCTGTTATGAACCTGATACAGGATAACTAGAAGTATAGAGGATTTAGACTTTAAAGCAACAATAGACGTGGGGTGGTAGCGCTCCTACAAGCAAAATACAAGCTAGGGGATGGCACCAAAGTGAACATTGCAATTTGAAGGCCACTTTGGAGTTCCTATCAGATCAGTAACTAAGCCCAAACATAATTAAGAAAGTAGGAATCTTATTAGAAAACTTTATAAGAAGCATGTTTATATAGAAAAAGCTAAACTCACATACTAGCTAGAGATTTCTAGCAAGGCCTTAAATCTTATAGGATGAGTTGTCTTAGTTTCTCCAATGAACGAGACATAGTGTTGTCCTACCCCATCCCAATACTTGAGATGGGGATGTTCTAGGATGTACTGGTTGAGATGCCGGACAATGGCGAGACAGTGTCATCTCAAAACTTGAGATGGTAACCTATCCCAACATCCCATAAAACATTTTATTAGGATTTAAAACCATGATTTCTAGAAGAATTATATGAAGAAAAAAGTTTAACTACAAAAGTCAAGATGATTGAAAAAGTTAAAAATGGCCCAAGGGTTAGGTTTTAAAATTTCAGTACTGATTTCGTGCATTTGTAATTTTTTACTATGATGATGATGAAGAAAAGAGCACTAAAATGTAGCTACCACAGAAACAGCACCATCATATAAGCATAGGATGTCAGTTGTCAACTTGTGGAATCATTATACGAAGAGCACAAAATTAAATCATACCAAATCAGCATTTAGATTGGTGCATTATAACACCTATTAGATCTGAGTATTCTCAGTTCAGCTTGCATGACAGGATTTGGGTTGGCCCAGTATAAGATTTCTGCCCAATAGGTCAGGCCCTGTCATTTTTAATCCAAATAACGTCGAGGCAAGTCTCAATCTGACTAAAATGTATATAGGCATGGTCTGACCCAACCCTAGTTTTGAAGAAAATATTAGTTATATCATTTAATATTATATAATATATAATTATCAATCCATACCCTCTCCTACCTGAAACCCTCTTCACCAACCCTATCCGTTCAGCCTTCAATTCTCTCACACATGCCCTTATTCTACCACCTACCTCACCTTTGCCTCTAACTGTCATCTATTACTGGTTTGCAATTGGTCTCCTGACTCTTGCCTCTGAGACCGCCATCTGGGCCATTGCTCCTTCCCCATCTCCTCTCACACAAACAGACACCCTCACCTCCCTCACCTTCGCTTCGAACTGTCATCCATTACTGGTTTGCAATTGGTCCCCTGACTCTTGCCTCTGAGACCACCATCGGGGCCATTGGCTCCTTCCCCATCTCTTCTCACACAAACAGACACCCTATCCATGCACATATCCTTCATCCGTACCAACCCTGGCTGCATCTGCAATCACCACAGCTAAAGTCACCACTATTGTGGCTAGCATTTGTGTTCTCCTATATCATCCTGTAGGGAAGTGCTAATTCAAACACAGGTAGCAGAATAAAATGTAAAAAAAAATATAAAAAAAATGAACAGGAAAAACACTTGAATGATCCTAAGGAAACAAGATAAGCATAGCAGTAGACCCTTGACTAAAATATAAAATAAATAAAGAAAACTTTGAACACAAATTGTATTTTAGTTATAAAATCTGGATCCCGCAAGCCTCATAGAGGAACTTAAAACACTTTGAAACTCAATAGCCATCTTCTTCAAACCAACTAAAAAAGTTAAGGACTTCTATACAACAGTCAGTCTAAAAATAAGCATTAAAAACACTGTCAGAATGATCCCCACCTCTCAAGGAAATCTAAGAGCTTTTGCATCAGCTACTCTCTCTTAAATTCTTTACTCATTTCTTAAGGTTGCTTTTTATCTACTTAACTATCTTCCATGTATTAATGGCAAAGATACTATCTATATACTTTGTACAATCTTCTCCTCCTTTTAATTGGTGAGATAGAAAACAGTTTATTTTTCCCACCAAAAAAAAAAGGAGAAACAATATACAATCCAAGATAAGTCCTATCCCATGCGGTACATGCACAAGAATTCATATTTGCAATGCAAGTTTCAACACACTTAAGCATGCATCTTGTAAACAAAAGTCTGCATAAGAAAAATTGTCAAAGGGCATATGTTCATGGCTTGCTGTTGCTGACACATATTTAAACAGTGATTCAATTAAAGAGAAGAAAAAGTATCTAGTAAAAGATATACTTGTATGAATATCTTGGAATTCCTGATGCAGAAGCAATTAGATCTTTCTTTTGGTGCCCCCACTGACCCCAGGAACTTTTCCTTTTCCCTGTCTGGTGCAAGCCATCATCAGAAACTGAGAGTGATACACTATAATCAATGCTTGTATCAATGCCATTTGCACGTATGGGAAGAGATGCTGCACTAGATTCATTTAGTTCCTGCCTGACATGAGAACGCTTTCTATAAATCCTGATAGCAATAAATGCACAAGATGCCACCAAGATCCCAATGGCCACACCAACAGACAACCCAATAATAATGATCTTAGTTTGGCTTTCCATTCCTTGATCCCTTTTGATGGTCAAAGGCTGAAAACATTTTGATGGGCTAACAGGATGTCAAGTTTTCTGTCAAAACATACATTTTGATATCAGTTATAATCATATGTTCATGTGCTTTTAAATGGACAATAGCCAGTTACACTTTAATATATTGATTAATTAATACATCACATGTTCAAAAATATTCTGGCTAACAACAATCTAGGTTATGTATGACAGAAGACTGTTTCCACTAATAAGAGACTAAACAACATCCTAAAACTGAAAAAAATTGCCAACTTTCACAACCATGCAGGAATCACAAATGAACAAACCATACATACATACACTGAGCTACTGAATATCTCATATGTTAATGAAGGAAACCCTAGGTGAAATTCCAGGCCTGAAATCAAAACAAAACCCTAAGTCCCTAGCCCTAGGTGAAGTTTAGGTAATCCAGCCACTCTGTCTTTAGGTAAAGTTTATATTTGAAGTCATAATTTCAGAAACCTACACACAAGCCTCCTCAACCAAAGTCTTTCATTAGGCTGTCTTGCATGAATGGAGGAGAGGGATAACAAGAAGAAAGAAAATAGTGGATGCACAATCCATTCTACCCAGCTATGCACTAACACATTTGCTTACTTATGGAGGAAGCCATTATGACATCATTGACCTAAAATGCCTCAAAATGAAAATCAGTTATTTTTTAAGTGCATAGTTACAAAAAGTTAGGCCAAACATATGGGCCCAATCGGAGCCCTGTTCTACTCAACTCAACTCATCTAAGCCTTTTTTCAACTACATGGGGTCGGCTACATGAATCTACTTCCTTCACTCTGCTTTATTCAGGACTAAGTCGATATTCAAATTATAAATGGTTATATCTCTCTTAATTATTTCGTTTATGTTAGTTTAGGTCTACCTCTACCTCTATCATTACCATGGACTGTTAAAAGATCACTCTTTCTAACTGGAGCATCTAAAGGTCTTCGTTGTATATGTCCAAACTACCGTAACTGATTTTCTCTCATTTTATCTTCAATTAGGGCTACTTTTATCATTGCTATATATTTATAATTCTATCTTTTAAAGTTTTACCACATACTCATCTTAATATGCGCATTTCTGTTACACTTAATTTATTCACATGTTGTTTCAGCACTGCCCAACACTTTGTTTCATATAGCATAGCTGGCCTAATAGCGATTTTATAAAATTTTTCTTTCAATTTTAATGGAATGCATCGATCATACAATACTCCCGAAGCACACCTCACTTAATATATCTTGTTTTAACTCTATGATTCACATCTTCACCTATTTCACCTTCTTATTGAATAATTAATTTTAAATAATTAAAATTTTCACTTGTTGGTATCTTTTGGCAAATGGAGCCCACTTATAAAGCTAAAATTAAGTTGGACCCAATGAACTAGTAAAAGAAGCAAACAGATACTATAATTGTTACCATCATCTACCTTTAACTGCTCAACTTCAATTCTATACAAGCGCATGAATAGTTGAATGTTTTCTATTTATGGATCTTTCATGTCTTCTCTATCTTTGTTTGATGTTTACAGTTTCCTGAAATAAATGTCTCTACTCAAATTTTAACCTCCTGTACCATTGTTCATACTCACTTTGCAATTTGTCAATTATGATGTAATAGCAATCAACTTTTTATTGCCTCCAATTGTCATTTCCATTTGTATACATATTTCTAACCACACTGTTTATGTTTGCTTTCATATGTTGGATCTTCAAGTTAACAAAATGCTAAGTAATTTAGTATGAAGTACATTGCAAAATTCTATCGAACTAAATTTAAAAAAATGCTTCAAAATTGCAAAAACAATTCTAATTGAGGTGGCTAAAATGCACATTCCAGAGTTCCATGGAAGATAAGCCTCCTCAACAAAAGCTTATGCTATCCCTTTTGCAACAAAATCCTCCTCCTCACATCCTTATATAAATAAATGGCACTAAAAAAAATAACCCTTTTTTGTCAATAATAGGAAAGAATAAAAGAAATAGTGGAATTGAATTGCATAAACATAACATGTAACTATCCCAAAACAGACTATTCTAGAGATTTAAAGCACCACCAAATCCCATAAGAAGAAAGGATCATCAAAAATCATCGATGGCTTGCTTGTCATCCATGAAAAAAAAGGAGTAACTTTCATCATTAAAAATACATCGATTCAGCACATAAATCTGTTTAAAATCCCCCTAGCCTAAATCTAGACCTCTTAAATCATTCTCTGATCAATCCCAAAGGCAAGACCCCATCAATCCCAATCGCAATCCCAATCCCATTAGTAACCAAAAGCACCCACAAAACCACCGTAAACCCTCCCAAAAGACATCATCCCGATACACCTTCCAATCCAAAACAAAGAAAACATCAACTATCAAAGAGATAATAAACTGTCATATCCAAGAAGAGGGCAGGGCGGGGGAACTCCACATAAATCGCCAAAAATAATACCTTTTGACCCGGGGAAAACGCCAGCTCCCTGTTGCAATTCCTGCAAACTAATGCAAAGACTCTCAATCTCCATTAAACCTACCTTCCTCTTCCTCCTCGTCCTCCTTTTTAGAAAGGAGAAAGACGGGATGTTAGGGTGGACTCCGTTACAGCCAGAGAGAGAGAGAGAGAGAGAGAGGGAGTCAAGGGGAGAGGGCGGAAGCAAGCCAGAGGACTAAAAAGTAAAAAAACCACGCGGAATTCTTTAATGCCATTCGGCGGTACGATATACCCGTGACGTTTTCTTTTGCCAAAGTTTCGAGTTCTACATCATCTCTCGGTCTTTTGAAAAGGGGCCTGATTTCCGTGGTTTTATCAAGGGGTTCAGGTTTAGTTAAAATGGTTCCAGGAATCTGCCTGCTGCCGCCTTGAGGTGCCGATTGTTACGAAGCCCGCCGCGCCCTCGCAATCGTTTCCACTGGTTGTTTAGAGAATGTCTTGACAGTCTTGTTCTTGACTAGGTAAAAACGAGTCGAAAGAATTTTAAATAAAGGGGAGGGCGTCTCGGACGCCGTCCTAGGGCACGTCTTTGGTTCCCAATAGTACTAAACTGTACAGCTCGTGATACGGCACGATCTAAGCCCATAAGAATCATACTAAGCATGATCTAAAAAAAAACATGTCATGTTGAGCTCAAAAAAAAAATTTATTGATTCGATATGATATGGCCCATGATGAGTCTGGATCGGCTCATCGGACCGTACTGGCATAGCCCAGGCATGCCAGGGTGCGCTGTGCGTAAACACAGCTGCTGTGCCTAGGCACAGCCGTCTAGGCCCAATACGGCTCAGGCTCGGCACGGACCGTGGTCCAAAATGGGTCACGGGCCATGCCGAGTCTGAATTTTTTTATCATACTGTCTAGTACGATTCGTTTGTTACTGAGTCATGCCAAGCACGATACTATAATTTTAGAGACCATGCCATACCATGCCAAGTATGACCCAATGCCCGTCTCTAATTTCCATATGCAAGAATATAATATAATGTGACGAGAATATCTCACTAAAGATGAAATGTTAGAGGATGAGGTATCCAACGACCTACATTCATCTGAAATCGCATGCAACGCTGAGGCCATAACTTTGAGTAGCTGATTCGAATTAAATTTTTTAATTTTTTTAAAAAATTAAATCATAGCTTAAAAATATCATCAGATTATTTTTTAAAATATTTTTTGATTCTAAAAATTTGAATGAACCTAAAGAAATATTCAAATATATATATTTTTTAAATTTATCTTAGATTTTTTTAATTTTTTTTTTATTCTCTAAATGCTCAAAACTTATAAACTTTAATTTCTACTATTTTTAAGTTTAAAAAATTTAAAAACACCATTCAAACATATTCTTGAAAATTAAACATCAATAAAATATAACTCGATTTTTTTAGATACAAACTATATTTTTAAAAATGGTATTCTGGATCACGTTGCCGATCGTGTTGGCTAGAAGAGTTTTCTGTACCTTTTGTTGTTCTCTCTGTCGTAGTTGATGATGTTATCGTGCGTCTCGTTTCGAGTATGATGGAAGAAGAATCTCGTTGCCGTGCATCGCAAGGATTGGCCATGCAACGAGTTAGCGCCATCGCTTGGAAGACTTTGACCCCGCGCCCCCGGTTCGAAGGTTGGTTTCAATGCATTCCTCATTGGCCAATTATAAGACACTGCTCGTCTAAATTCTCTCTTTTAACTACGTCACTTATTGCTCCAGGTGTTGCTAGAAACATGATATGTTCCTTTGAATGATGAAAAAACGACCATAAAATGAGTTTTTTTTTTTTCCCTAAGGATGCAACTGTTGTTGTATCGCTTGTGATCACTAAAGGCACAAGGTGGGTACGAACATTTTTTTTTGTTAAGAAAGATTAGGTCATCCTTTTGCTCGTAGAGGAAGGAAGAGACTCATCCAGCTTCCTTGAAAACAATTGGAGCTTCCATCGTAAGCTTCTAAAGAGTTTCTGATCTCTCCTTGCATTTTTTTTATTTTGAATTGATACTAATTCAAAGACTTAAAGAGAATTTTATGTATCTTTATTTTGGGTTTGGGCTTGAGAAAATGTCAAATGTATAAGTCCACTTTGTGTATACTTGTCTAAGTGGTGAGTCTGATTAGAGTGAGATTAGGTCATTTTTTAGAGAAAAAAAAAAAAGCGCCGTTCGAGAGAGAGAGGAAGAAGTCCTTCCCATATATACTCAGAGCAGCCACCGTAAAATCATTACTGCAGATTCGTTCACCGTTGGATGGGCTGAAATTTTGATAGCAGGTTCGGACATCTGGTTTTTCATTCTGAACGGTTGATCAGTGAAACAAGGTCTGAGGTGCGAGAAACTCATATCGAAAAGTAGCTTATTTTTAGGGTTTGTTAAACTTCTTGGTTCTCTATTGTAAGCTTCTTAGCTTTATTGTTTGGTTGGCTACGAGCACTCATTTATATTCTTGTTTGAGACTCTCTTGTACCCTTATTTGATCATAGTGGAGCTATTTCTTTGGTCTGAATGACCCGTGGTTTTTACCCTTGCATTGAGGGGTTTTCCATGTTAAAAATCTTGGTGTCTCTTGTGTGTTTGTGATATTCAATTGCTGCCATATTTTTGTTATTGCTCCTCATAGATTCTTGCAAGTTGGGGGAATATATCTCCACTGCATATTATGATTTGTTATTACTGTGTTGTTATTTCCCATCAAAGTGGTATCAGAGCTCTTTGGTTGGGGGCTATTTGACTTGCTTGAATGATGGAGGCAAATACAAATAAGATAGTTTGTTTGAATGTCACTAATTATCATTTGTGGAAGGGCAAAATGAAGGATTTGCTATTTGTGAAGAATTTGCATCTTCCTATGTTTGCTACTAAGAAGCCGGATTCCAAGTCTGATGAGGAATGGAAATTTGAACATTAGCAGGTTTGTGGTTTTATTCGACAGTATGTAGAAGATAATGTTTATAATCACATTGCTAATGAGACACATGCTAGAGCATTGTGGGAGAAGATTGAATCATTGTATGCCTCTAAATCAGGGAATAATAAATTATATTTGTTGAAATCTCTGATGAATTTGAGGTATAAGGAGGGGACTTCTATTTTAGATCACTTGAATAAATTTCAAGGGCTCCTAGATCAATTGTTAGGAATGGGTATCAAGTTTGATGATGAAGTGTTGGGACTATGGCTATTGAATACTCTACCAGAGTCTTGGGAGACATTTCGGGTTTCAATTACAAACTCAGCCCCTAATGGTATTGTTACTTTGCAAATGGCAAAGGATGGTGCTCTTAATGAGGAGATGAGAAGGAATGCACAGGGTACTTCATCTCAGTCCGAGGTGCTTGTCACTGAAAATAGGGGGAGAAGTCAGAGAAAAGAACCAAAGGATGGTAGAGAGAAGAGCAGAAGCAAGTCCAAGTCAAGATACAAGAATGTGGAGTGCCATTATTGTCACAAAATAGGGCACATACAGAAGAATTATTTTCTGAGGAAAAGAGAGAACAAAAGCAAGAAGGGTAAGCAGAAAGAGAAGGATCGTAATGATGATGATCGTGTTACCACTGCTACCGGTGATGATCTTATTATTCTCCGTGACCATGAGTCAGTTAATCTTGTATCGGATGAGAGCATGTGGATAATTGATAGTGGCGCTACACTGCATGTTACACCAAGGAAGGAGTTCTTCACGTCTTACACTTCTGATGACTTTGGAGTGTTAAAATGGGTAATGATGGTATGTCTAAGATGATTGGTGTTGGTGATGTTTGCCTGCAAACCAACATGGGAATGCAGCTACTGCTTCGAGGAGTCAAACATGCTCCGGATGTTCGCTTTAATTTGATTTTTGTGCAGATGTTGATGATGGTGGTTATGATAATCACTTTGGTTCTAGAAAGTGGAAACTCACCAAAGGTAACTTGATTATGGCTAGAGGAGAGAAAATTTCTAAACTGTATTGGACAAAAGCTTTGGTTGCTAAAGACAGTGTGAATGTTGTGGATATGGAGGCATCTTTGTGGCACCGAAGGCTTAGTCATATCAGTGAAAAAGGGCTGAACTGCTTAGTTAAAAAGGATGTGCTTCTAGGATTTAAGAGTGCAAAGTTGGAGAAGTGTTCTCATTGCATGGCTGGTAAACAAAACATAGTATCCTTTAAGAAGCATCCTCCCTCAAGGAAGTCAGAGTTGCTTGAATTGGTGTATTCTGATGTTTGTGGTCCATTGAAGGTAAAATCCTTTAGTGGTGCACTTTATTTTGTTACCTTTATTGATGATTGTTTCAGAAAACTATGGGTCTATGCATTGAAGACAAAAGACCAGGTGTTGGAGAAGTTCAAACAGTTTCAGGCTTTAGTTGAGAGGCAGTCAGGCAAGAAGCTGAAATGTATTCGTACTGACAATGGTGGTGAGTATTATGGACCCTTTGATGTCTATTGCAAGCAGTAGGGTATTACACATAAAAAGACTCCTCCTAAAACTCCTCAGCTGAATGGTTTAACAAAAAGGATGAATAGGACATTGATTGAGAGAGTGAGGTGTATGCTCTCTGAAGCAAAATTGCCCAAACACTTTTGGGGTGAGGCACTGTACACGGCAGTGCATGTTATTAATCTTAGTCCTACAGTTGCTTTGGACAGTGAGGCGCCAGACAAAATTTGGTTTGACAAGAATGTCAGATATGATCATTTGCGAGTCTTCGGTTGCAAAGCATTTGTGCATGTTCCAAAGGATGAGAGATCCAAGTTGGATGCTAAGACGAGACAGTGCATTTTTATAGGTTATGGTCAAGATGAATTTGATTACGGTTTTATGATCCTATTGAGAAAAAGCTTATTAGAAGTCGTGATGTGGAGTTCATTGAAGACCAAACCATTGAAGACATTGATAAGGTGGAGAAGACTACACCCGAAAAAGGTAATAATCTGATTGATGTCGATCCATTTCGGTTGCATGTTCACAATCTGGATAATGCTAAGAGTAGTGTTCAACAAGATGAGCAACATGATTATGTTGATGATCAACAGCTTGGAGATGAGTTAGATGTTCCAACTAATGATGCTGAAGAAGAACATGGGATATCATAAGATGATAATCTTAGTTATGCTCCTGAACCACCTCAAAGTCAACTCAGGAGGTTTAACAGGCAGAGACAACCATCTACAAGGTATTTGTCTGATGAGTATGTGACCTTGACTGATGGGGGAGAACCTGAGTGTTTTGAAGAGGCCATTGAGAGTGAAGAAAAACAAAAGTGGTTGGATGCAATGCGAGATGAGATGCAATCTTTGCATGACAATCACACTTATGATTTGGTGAAGTTACCTAAAGGCAAGAGGGCCTTAGAAAATAGGTGGATTTATAGGGTGAAACATGATAGTAATGCTGCAACTCCAAGGTATAAAGCTAGATTAATGGTAAAAGGCTTTAGATAGAGAAAGGTGTTGATTTTAATGAGATTTTTCACCTATGGTGAAGATGTCTTCTATTAGAACCGTGTTGAGTTTGGCTGCTATTCTTGATTTGGAGGTAGAGCAAATGGATGAAAACTGCTTTCCTTCATGGTGATTTTGAGGAAGAGATTTATATGAAGCAATCTGATGGCTTTCAAGTTGAAGGCAAGGAAGACTATGTGTGTAGGCTAAGAAAGAGCCTATATGGTTTAAAGCAGGCTCCAAGGCAATGGTACAAGAAGTTTGAGTCTGTCATATGTGAGCAAGGCTACAAGAAGACTACTTCTGACCATTGTGTCTTTGTTAAAAAGTTTTCTGATGATGACTTCATTATCCTATTATATGTTGATGGCATGCTTATTGTTGGGAAAAATGTTTCTAGGATTGATAGGTTAAAGAAGCAGTTGGGCAAGTCATTTGCAATGAAGGACATGGGACCTGCTAAGCAGATTCTTGGTATAAGAATCATGCGTGATAGAATGAAGAAGATACTTTGGCTATCACATGAACACTATATTGAAATGGTGCTGCAAAGATTCCAGATGAAAAATGCTAAGGCTGTAAGCACTCCTCTTGCTACGCATTTTAAGCTGAGTGCTAAACAAAGTCCTTCAAATGAAGTTAAGAAATTAGATATGGAAGGTGTTCCTTATGCTTCTGTTGTGGGTAGTTTGATGTATGCAATGGTGTGCACAAGACCAGACATAGCACATGCTGTTGGTACTGTCAGTAGATTTCTATCAAACCTAGGTAGAGAGCATTGGAATGCAGTGAAATAGATTTTAAGGTATCTTCGTGGTACAATTGGTATAGGGCTTTGTTTTGGAGGTGATGAGCCTACATTGGTGGGGTACTCAGACTCAGATATAGCTGGAGATATTGATTCCAGAAAGTCCACTTCGGACTATATGATTAAATTTGTAGGGGGAGCTGTGGCTTGGGAGTCTAAGTTGCAGAGGTGTGTAGCATTGTCAACTACAGAGGCATAGTTCATTACCATTACTGAAGCATGCAAGGAGTTACTATGGGTGAAGAAATTCTTACAGGAGCTAGGCTTTGTTCAGAACCAATATCTGTTGTTTGTTGACAGTCAAAGTGCTATCCATCTTGGTAAGAATCCAACTTTCCATTCGAGGTCCAAACATATTGATGTGAGGTATCATTGGATACATGATGTTTTGGATGTAAGCTGTTGGAGTTGGCTAAAATTCATACTGATAATAATGGTGCCGATATGATGACTAAAGCATTACCAAGAGGAAAGTTTGAAACTTGTTGTGAGATCGCCAGTTTGGCGGTTATCTCCACATAGTTGTGAGGGGGAGATATATTGGGTTTGGGCTTCCTTCCTATGTGGTGAAAAGGCCCAAATGTGTAAGCCTACTTTGTATCATACTTGTCTAAGTGGTGAGTCTGATTAGGGTGAGATTAGGTCATTTTTGAGAGAAAAAGAGAGCCGTCATTCGAGAGAGAAGAGAAGAAGAAGCCCTTTCCGCACATACTCAGAGCAGCCACCGTAAAATTGCTACTAAAGATTCGTTCACCATTGGATTGGGCTGAAATTTTGAAAACAAGTTTAGGACATCTGGTTCTTCATTTTGAACGGTTGGATCGATGAAAAAAGGTCTGAGGTGCGAGAAACTCAGGTCGGACAGTAGCTCTGTTTTTGGGATTTGTTAAAATTCTTGATTCTCTATTGTAAGCTTCTTAGCTTTATTATTTGGTTGGTTGTGAGCACTCATTTGTGTTCTTGTTTAAGACTCTCTTGTACCCTTATTTGATCATAGTGGAGCTATTTCTTTGGTCTGGATGACCTGTGGTTTTTACCCTTGCTTTGAGGGGTTTTTCACGTTAAAAATCTTGGTGTCTCTTGTGTGTTTGTGATATTCAATTGCTGCCATATTTTTGTTATTGCTCCTCACAGATTCTTAAAAGTTGGGGAAATATATCTCCGCTGCATATTGTGATTTGTTGTTACTGTGTTGTTGTTTCCCCATCATATATTAGGCTATGATTGGATCTTTGGAGGAAAAGGAAGGGGAGAGTAAAAAAAAGTAAAGGGATGAAAGGAAAAGGAAGGGTTGTTCTCTTTCTCTTGTTTAGAAAAGATGGAAGGGAAAGAAAGGGTAATATCATTATCTTGTTTGGATAAAGAGGGAAGAAAAGAAAGAAAAGAGTTGTGTGACAATTATACCCTTCATAATAAGGAATGAATCATGGAAATGGAAGAATGAAGAATAAAAAATGAAGGAATATTTTGGTCTTCCATAAAGTATGACTTAAACTTTTTCTCCTCTCCCATCTTACCCCCGATTTAGGGGTTAACAAATTTACTCTCGCTTAGGGTCTGTTTGGATTGGGGTGAATGGAGGGAAGGGAAAGAAAAAGGAGGAAAAAAGCTATAAGTTATCTTGTTTGGAAGGATGATGAAAGAGAGAGGGGAAAGGGAACCGATTACCCCTCTTTCCCTTCAATGAGAGTAAATTTGTTAACCTCAAATCGGGGATAAGCTGCGGGAGAGAAAAAGTTTTAAGTCATACTTTCTTGAAAGACCAAAATATCATTCTCTATATTTATATCATTTTGATGATTCATTCTCTAGTCTAGGGTTTTTCTTCTTCAACTCACTGCTGCCTTCCGTTGCCTTTCTCTTCGTCACCGAGCATTTGACGATTCATTCTCTAGTCTAGGGTTTTTCTTATTCTTCAACTCACTACTACCTTTCGTTGCCTTTTTCTTCGTCACCAAGCACCACCTTGAAACAGATCGTTATGTCCATTAAAATCCTCTGTTCAATCCTTTTCTTCCTCTATCGTTCGCTACCTTTGTTATCCTCTCCTAATCTTCTTTTTAGTTTAACTTTATTTTATTTTCTTCCAACCTATTTGCTTGCTGGTGGGGAGAGATTTGAACGAACTAGTTCTGTTATATTCTACAATTTACTAATGTACAACGATGTATGTCCAATATATCGGTTGGAGGAAGCATTTGCTTCTCGCATGACCTGGCCTGACTTCATCCATTTCTGTGCACTGTTCCAACTGCCTAAAATAAGTAAGACAATCACATCCCTTGATCTTATCTGATGGATGGGAGTTTCATCGTTTGATCCAAGGTTCTGGACGAATGGGGATGACATTGACAAACATTTGGATCTATCCATGGTCCTTGTGGTGGTCCTCTGATGGACCCGATTGTGGAGTCCATCATTAAGAGGGAGAAAGGTGAGGTCATGAATAGTTTGCTATGGATAACTATCAACCGATTGAATAATTTCAAATTGCTATTGGTTCATTCTTATTTGAACCCTATAAAAAAATAAAAAAATAGTCATTGAATTGTAAAAGTTAAATATATTTAAACAGGATATTTTGAAGCTTATCTTTTAAATTTTAAGTTTCTCTAATATCTCATTATGATATAAGCTTATGAAAATCAAAATTTTTGATATATACCATCCTTCCAAAAAAGAAAAAAAAAATATTAGATACATACCATCATTTAAAAAAAATCAATTTTCATTTCAAGATTTTAATATACCTTTATAAAATAAATAGAGATGGATATCATGCATTCTGTGTTGTTTCACGAACGTAATCATAATATTAATGAGGAAGAAGAGGTAAATCATAACTTTCACTGTTCTCATGCTTTTGTGGCTATTGCTTCGCATCAAAAAAAAATAAACCATCCTTTATTTTGTAATCATGAAAAAAGTTTTGTCAAAATCTCTTTTGCCCTTTAACCTTATCAACAATACAGTAAACACCATCCCTATATTTTGTAAATATAAAAAAACCTTGCTTTTTTCTCCAGACTTTGATGAAACCTGCATTAATATCCCAAAATCAAAAACATATAATTATCCTTTAATAACATAGGAATTTTTTGTGTCAAAAATAATGTTAAGAATAATAGATATTATGAACAACTATAATGAGAAATAAAAAATAGTTACAAAAAATAAAATAGTTCTTTGTCCATGCTACTAGTTCTATTTAATGAATTTTAGTTAAATTTTGAATTATAAATATTATTTTATTTAGCTGATGGTTTAAATGCCGAAGAATTACTGGTTTTTGTTATACAATGATTGGTAAAACAAAAGGATGGCCACAGAACTAAAATTTGAACCAAAATTAAAGGCGACTGAATAAAAGGGTATAATTATCACATATCTTTTTCCTTCATTCCCCTCCCCTTCTATCTAAACAAGATAATTCATATTACCTTCCTTTTCCCTCCCCTCCTATCCAAACAAGAGAAGAAGAACAACCTTTCTCTTCCTTCCCTTTACATCCCTTTCCTTCCTTTTATTCTTCCCTTTCTTCCCTTCCAAACATCCAGGGAAAAAGGAGGTGAACCGGTTACTCCCATTTCCTTCCCCTCTTTCTTTCACCCTTCTTTCACCCTCTTTCTTTCACCATTCCCCCAAACAAAGTAACTTACGACCTTTCTCCTTCTTTTCCTTCCTTTTCCATCCATTCCCTCCCATCTTGGGAAAGTGCAGAGTCCGTTAGATGAGTTAGTTTTACCGACTCCTTCCTTTGATCTTATGAACAATCGAATTAGTAAGACCTTAATCCTTTATCTTTCTATTTTAAGTTTTTTAAGGCCTTTAATTTCTTTGGTAGGCTATTAGCGATTGGGATCTTTAGACTCTTCCCTTGTTAAGCCCTATTATATTCTTTTTCTAAGGAGCTTTCCTGGGTTTCATATTGGGACTAGAGTTTCGCCAAAAATTAAGGCCAGTAATGACCAATAGATGGAGATGATTCCAGCTGCTAGGATCTTTTGGTATAACCATAGATTAAAATTATTCCCCTTATTCTTAACCTATCTTATGAAACAACAATCAGTTGCTTGGTCGCTTGGGACTGTCATGGCTGGTTAGTCTTAGCTGGTGGTTGAATGACAGTCTTTGGTAGCCAATGATCACTAGAAATAAGATGGGAACTAGTCTCTCTCTAAGCTAATTGAAGCTCTACAATACAAACCCAATTTGAAAATATTAATAGGTATAAGTCTTCGTTTTAATTGGGGTTGGTCAGTTAGGGAGCCAAATGTTAATTATTGAATTATCTAATCTTGAGGATTTAAAATTTAAAATTGATTAATGTAGGTGAACAATAGCCCTGGCTTAATATGACTTAGCCCAATGATTAGTGAATCAAAGTAAATAACTTAATCATTAGTTAGAGTATTTTTATAAAATTGCTCATGATTGTTAAAATTAGTTTATAAGTTTATGAACTAGTGTAGGAATATCTAGACTATATAAGTGTTACATGATATATATAATTTCCTTGAGATCAAATTATCTTGAAGTATTAGTGTTTAATAATTATTTTGAAATGTTGTATATGGAATTAAAAGTTAATTTCTTGCATAGCATGTTTATTGAAAAATTTGGATCTAATAACTAGGTTATGATCACTTATTATTATTGCTTTTTGCTGCAAAATTTTATTATAAAAATGATTTATTATCTTGCTATGAAATTATATGATGACTGAAAATATGGATAAATAAATTAATGAATACAAATAATTGAAATTATTAATAAATGAAATATGATTGAGGTATATAATATTATAAACTCTTAAGTCTACTACATATGATTGCTGATTTATACTAGGACCCACTTTCACATAAGATATAAGCAATGATTTGACCTTCAACTGCAATATTATGTTTGGTGCATTGGCTCTATCATAGAGATTGTATGTGACTATAGTTCAATAACTATAGAGCTCTTAATGACATAAACATCAAACTATAAATGAGAGTTTTAAATTTATATTATTGTTATGCATTATAGAAACAAATGTTTTTACATCATTATACTTACTCGATTCACCTAATTTGTGTTTATAGTTAGTTACTAAGCATTAGCTCATAAAAAAAATCTCATGTACAAAGACTTAAAATTGAGATACTGTTAGAAGCTAACCAAGCTCTTAATAGATTTGATATTAGATTACAAGATTGAGTCAGCTTTAATTTAGATGATAGTATTTTTATGTCGATCATTTATATTAACATTGTAGCATTTGATTTATTTGACATTATTTTTGACTAGTTGTATTCAAGGGATAATTAGAATATTAATTTAGTTACATTTAAATAATGTCATGTTCTTACAATATATCTTGCATGCTATGGTATTTATTTTGGATAAGGATGCAATAAATTATATTGTTCTATATCCATCCTTAGGTTTATCCTTGGGTTTGGGGCATGGGATTCTCATTTGCCTTGTTTGGAGCAAAAGATTACAATAATAGAATATTGGTCTCTAGGGTTTACTCTCGTCTCTAGAATCCCTATAGTTGGAGTAGCTTCAGAGCTTTTCCTCATTTGTTTAACTATCATCATCGCTAGATGTACCAATTTGAAAATTTTGACGTGATGACCAATACAACATTGACTCTTAGAAATTTAGCAATCATCAATATATTTTTACTTCCTTTACGTAGAAAGCCTATGCATCCAAGAAAGTCAAAGTGTTATTATGATCTCCATATCGAATAATATATAAAAGATTTCTTAGCAAGGAAAGGATGAAGGGTTCGTTCTAGGTATGTATTATGTAGTGCTATTTATTTGTTCATCAAATGTGCTATTTCGAGGTTAATCTTGAAGGTCATTAATGATGATGTTCGCTCAAGTGGCCTACCATCTGCATTCATAGTCTATGATCAGTGTAGAGAAAGAAAAGGGTGTCAGTCAATTGGAGAAGATGCTAGGATAAGTTAGCGATAATATTTATATAACATGCATAAAAATAGAAAAACTTGAGAATCTTTTTTTTAAAAACACCTAGACATCTATTTTTCATAAAATCATAGCTTCCTTTTAACTTCTAGGGAAACCTTTGCTCAGAAAAAAACCTTGAATTCTCATAAGAGGATTTCTAACCTCCTTTCCCCTTTGAATCTCCTATAATTTTCTCTAATTTCAATAATAAATAATAAAATTTAGTAGGAGAATTTTCTTGCCTCACTATTTGTTTTTTAAAAAATAATAAAATGATCCTCCACAATATTATCTTAATCCAAATAATCTATTTGAAATAAAAAATCTTAATAAAAGAAATTACTAAAGAGATACTATTCATATGAATCAGTTTGATGCGATATCCAACTCACTCCATATAAAAAATATAAGACATTATATCTAGCCCACTTGAAAAATAGTTACATGAATTTGAATGCAATTGATATGAGCCATTTTTTAACAGGATAGATTGGACAGAGTCAATCCAATTTTCTCATGTTCATCGCTAATTAAGAGAGAATTGAATCTAGGTTTATAGATTAAAACCCAACATCAAGTTCAGTGTTCATGGGCAACCAAAATCTATGTTTAAGTATAAGATGACTAGAAAATAATCTATCCATACCCCTTAGCCTGCTAACACAACAAACCAAGGGCTAAGATCCTTTATGGTGCACTGCAGAATGTGGTACACATCTCATCTCCTCATCCATTTATGACTGGTTGAAAATTGTTTTGATTTACTGGTGGAGCTCACCATGAGTGAAAGATAGCAGCTGGTGGATAGATGAGGGCTGAGATGTTGTTTACCACACCTTTACAAAGTACTGCAGAGGATCCCAGCCCAATAAACCCATCATCAACCTAATCCAGTTAACAAAATATAGAATTGATTGGTATCCTGGCCTTTTGTTCAACCCTAATTTCTATCAAAATAGATGAAACTTAAGTGTGGTGCATTTTGTGCAAGTCCAGGTGTTCTGCCTATCTCTCTCCACCTTTTCAAGCACTACTACCTTTGCTTCCATGTAAGCACCGAATGATGGCAGAGGAAAGAGGTGGAGAAAGATAGGAACAAAATTAGTGGGCATGCACCCAGTGTACTGTACCTAAGTTTTGTCATATGGATACATCTATCCAGATACACTGCATTATTACTGTAGTCCTTTCTTTAGATTTTGTTTCACTCCCAGAGATGAGACAGGTGTTGGCCTGCTTAAGCTGGGCTCAAGAGGAATTTGAATCAAGCCTAGCTTAAACCATATTGGAGCTAGGCTCGTTTCCTAGCTGAAGAACAAGCTCAAGGAAGCCTATTATCCAGTCTAGCCTGAGCTTCTACTTATTGTGGTGAGCTAAGTGAGCTTGCTGTCATGCAGAGCCTTCAATACTTGACCTAAAAACAAGCGTAATTTCGGCTCGCTTTCATGAGGAAGGAATGTTTTCTAGGATTTCTCTCAAGCTTCAATTGTGGAATGGTAGATGAGGTGGTTGAGACTTGAGAATATTATATGAAGACCTAGGGATGCCAATGAGAGCCAAGGCACAACCCAAGGCTGAAATGACCAAGTCTTGCCCCAGGATACCAAGCACTTTGTTCTCAACTGGGATCAGAACTGGACCAAGTTGAGACCTGTAGAGATTCCCAGACTGAATCCAACGTACTCTCATTCAGAATTCAACATCTCAGGCCTAGGATCAGGACCTCAGGCTCATTACAAGTTGATCTACATTCCATACCTTGGTTGATATTTTTCGTCTCGAGGAAACATTGTGATCAGAGGCCACCAGCCCAACTATAAAACTTCAGTCTGATGATTGAAGGCTATGCTGCAGGAAACTACTGGGACCAAATTATTATGTGCAAGGTTTGATAGGGTTTTGAAGTTGAGGTATGATCGCCAATCAACTCTTTGGTTTTGGAACCTTATTTGTGTCCTAAATCCTAATGACTTATTTTGGACTGATTACAGCTGCAGGAAGGTGACTGATGCTTGAAGAGTTAGCAACTAAATTAGAACCTCATAGAACATGACCACATTAGCTTGTAAACTTCATTCAATTAATTGATACATTAAACATAGAAATAGGTTACATTGAGCATGTATCATTTATCAAATAAATAGTGCAGATATATATAAATGTTTACAAAACTCTGATCACTCACTCAATTGTCAACTTCCAGTGCTTCACATTCACAAAAGAAATGTTGAGGCCAAAATTTAATGAGCTACACAGCCATATTAGTCATGCCCCATGATCTCTCTGCAAGTCGAACGCATTCGCCAAACCTAAAACAGTCGATGAGGTGATCAATCGCCATTCCTGCTGCTTGCATGAACGAGTAAACAATCACTGGTCCAACCAGGCGGAAACCCCTTCGGACCAAGTCCTTGCTAATGGCTTCTGATTTTGGAGTCCTAAAAGGGATGCTTCTTGGATACTTGTATTTGTTAACCATAGGTTTGTGGTTCACATGACCCCATATGTATCCACTAAAGGACCCAAATTCTTTAGCAATCTGAAAAAAAATAAAAGAAAGATTAGCAAATATGAAATTGTCATAGAAGAAGAATTCTTCACTTGCAGGTAGAGAATCATGTTCAAGTTATTCTTTTCGAATTAGGTGACACGGGTCCTACATGGATAATTAGATGCCATCTACTAGTTCTAAACTATTCATACATATAAATTGAAGACCCCTCGTATTAAAGTGGTCAGGTATAGGATAGTTTAAATAATGTACATTTCTTGGCCACTCTATGCACAAGCTAGCCAGTGTCATCTTAATTATATGATTTTTAATGTGCAAGTGCTTAGAGGTAGTAGATCACATTTAAGGTTCATCGCTGTGGAGCTCTTGTCATCTAATTTGAAAAAGAACTTATAGGAGACACCGAAGAGAAGAAAATATTGATTTCAACATGGTCGGCACCTTCTTTGCACCTTAAGTTGGAGCTACTTCATGGTACCAAAAAAAAACTTGGACTTTCTTCAGTAAAAATTATTCTGGGATCTAACTTTGGGAAACCTTTAGTCTACATGTGATGAGAGGCTCGGTGCTTTGCACCAGTACCCACCATGAGAGATGGTGAGCAAAATATGAAGGGCTTTTCTTGGTACTATGTTTGGGGCCCCAAGGATTACTTAATATTACATCCTTGCCAACCTGGACTACTCTAAAGCATGGAACATACATTGGGCCAGTGCATTGTTCTCATCAATTCTTCTGCCAGCTTTCCTCATCCGAACAGTATTTTTTTCTTTTTTGTTGGACCATGGGTAATGTTGAAAGGCTAATCTTAAATGCCCCCTTACCAACCAAAGCTCATAAGTAATTTTCATAGGCTTAGAGGACACCAAGTGTTGAACAATTTCTGGAAAAAAGAGGTATCGCAATTGGTTGGTGGAGAATATCTACATGGCAAATGCTAAAGCTAACTTGTTCATTTGTCACCTTATCTACTTCACTTATCACATTTTCCAGTGGCCAATTAAGCTCTACATTATATGGCCAAGGTGGGCAAAATCTTTCCTTCCATTCTAAGGCAGAGCCAGGGAGAATTCCATCATCATAACTTTCAAGAACTTAATTAGTTGTTTGGGTTAACTTTTGAATTATAAATGTTAATCCCGTAGGCCATTTGAATGTTATCAGCTGAATACTTTTTTGTGATACTGAAAATTATCAGAATCTGATAACTTGCCTTCTGTACACACTTTGCATTGTCCACAATGCATCTCACCCTGCACTCTGCTAACATGAGCTCTTTGTTGGAACATATCTCAGTGATGTCATTTTCTTCCATCTTGGCAACAACATTATGATCAAACTCGGCGAAAACTTCTCTACAACAACCAAACTTATCATAAAAACAGTAATTTGACAAGGTTTTATTCGAAGTGTACTTAAGAAAAGAAATAGACCTGTATTGCTCCCTTCTCTTGAGAATCTCGGTCCAGTTGTGATCGATGAGCAAGCCAGATAAAGCAAGCAGCTCGAAGAGTCGGCTACAAGACATTGTGATCAGTATGACTCTTTTTAGTTATAACATAGTTGGTAAACTAAAATTAATCATTATGAGGAAAGAAAATTATAATGCTTACTTGTCATTGTACACAGGGACACCCCAACATTCATCATGAAAAGAAACATAAACTTCATCTGCAGTAGAAACATAAAAAATGGAATGATAAATATTCTCATTTTTACCTGAGTTCTTAAAGCTACACAAAATTTTCTCACTGATATATAATCTATGAATTCTTAGCCAATTAGTTCATTGGGGAGAATCTTTAAACTAATTTTGGATTACTGATGTATGTGGTGAGATTAATATGTAGAAACAGCAATGGCTTACCACTGAATTTGGTAATCCAATTGCATCTCTTCAAGCTCCCAGTCTCCCCACATCCCAACTCCTCCTCCTTGACAACATCATCAGCTAAATCTTCACTGCTTGCGAAAGACTCGAACTCTCCACTTCCAAACCTTCCTTTCCCAGCTCCACAAATGAATCTCCTTTCCCAGGAGCTGAAAATCCCATGAAACGAGAGCTGGATCTTCCTGTCCCAACTGGAGATAGAGCTGTTAAGAGAAGAATCATTTGAATTCTGAGACAGAGAGAGTGATGAGAGTGTGAGACTTGAGCTGCTCCTCTGAATGCTAAGTGGGTACACCCTCTGCAGGTGTTTGGACAGTGAGCTCTTGCCTTGCATCCTCCTCTCCACTTGCCGGGGGCTTGGGCTCCTCTCCAAAACATGCCTTCCAAGGCTTGGGGTAGGCATGATTTAGGAGAGCAGTCAAGCAATTGAAGTGGGAGGAGATAAGAGGATTTTGTTCACATTTGGAATTGTAGGTGGGGGTCTTATAAATAAATGGTTTCTGATTCTGGTGCAATGTCACAGCTGGTTTGGTGGGATATGGATTTCATAGCAGATCAGTGAAAGCTTCTCTGGCTTTGAGCAAGATGGGTGACAACTATCAGAGTTACAGTCATCATGCCCAGTCCCTAACTTGTTTAGCATGTAACTGTGATTATACTCAAAAGATTTTTGATGGCTGGAGAACCGATGAATTGCTCATTGTCGCCAAAAAAGAAAATGAAAACAATGAACATCCTTGGATCATTTTCTGATGACAGTTGAAAATTTAGTAATGTGGTAACCTATCACTGTTTTCAGCAATCGTGCATGGTATTCACTACGCTTGCAACTTTAGAATATGATGCAAATTTTAATACGAAACATAAGCCTGAAGCATAATCTAGAGGCACGATTAGCTTTAGACCTTTTCAGCAAGTTTCATGATTCTCTGGCGTGTATCTTTGGGAACCAGCAAACTTGCTAATAGAGACACTGGATCTATCGAAGAACTTTGCATACCTATTCTTCCTTCTTTTATGTTTTTTCTTTGAAAAAACAAAAATAACTAGTTGATGATCGAAAATGTTCCAGAAAATGTGTATTAAAACAAGCATGCCAATATTATTAATGCTTTCATTTTATTCTTATACTTTTCTGGATATTATTAATACATTTTGCTTGTAGCATGATCAAATTGATCTGAAAGTTCATTTAGAATTGCGAAGAACATGAATATAGAAAACAAATTACATAGACGAAACGGGAATATATTTTGGTTGAAGTGTTTATCTCAGTAAATGTTGTTGGGTCAATTGCCAAGCTTAAGTCCTACTCATTGTGTGCATATAGGACCCGCTGCCACAATCGACAAGGATATCCCATCCTTCATTTGTTCTGTAGGGCTACAAAATATAGGTGAGAAAGCTTTTTCCATCAACTCTTTTGAATGGGGAGAAAAAGAAGAAGAATTTCTTCTGTTTTGGTGGCTGGAATTCCATTAAATAATGGGGTGACCATAGGTGGCTATTATTTACTTTGAAAATTAAGGCAGAGGACATAACAAGTAAACGCAAAAGACGAGAAGACAGGGCTAAATGGGATGGGGATGATGATGATTACACTCACAAGAAAATTTTGTATACCATTGTTGCTTTACTCTCTCATAGTGAAATTTTTGAACTTGGATATCAATTAACATGAGTTTGATATGTAGATACTGGCAGGTAGAAGAATTAAGATAAACGGCCAGAAGTGTTAAGGGCATTTCATGTTTTTAATCCCTTCTTTCAAACATTTTTCATTGCTTCAATGAAGTTGATTGGGCTTTTGCCCAATCTTTCTCCAGAAAAGTTTGGCACATGCAATTTTCCATAAAATTTTTTGGACACATGGACCAGATCATGATTCCCCAAAATATTTAACTTGATGAAAGCTTTTATTCAAATTCACAAACATAACCACAGGCTAATTTATTAAACGTTCTTTTGAATATTTATTTAGTGGATTTTCTTCTAGTCTGTCTAAAACGAAAAGAGAAAATTTTTTTTATTAAGTTGGCATATTTTATTTTTATAAAACAAAAAAGCTACTTAGTTTTGCTTATTTAATAAGTGCTTTTAAGGCCATGTTACCCAACACAATTGTTTTTTTCTTTAAAAAAATCATTTTTCTGTTCTAGTTAACTAAATTATTCTTTCAATGAACCTCAGCAAGCCCTTTGGCTATTGAGAGAGAGGATCATGTACAGTATCTTGAACAAAGCAAATATATGACAAATAGATCCATTGTTTGAACAATCAGGGAAAAGAAAGCAACAAAGTATTTAATCAATAATTTATAAATATATAGTTAAGGAACCGTCAGCAAGATTTGTGTTCCACCATGCTCTTGGAAGAGGTCCAACCTAGCAGTATAGCATTATCATTATATTTTATAAATATATAAATGCAGCTTAGATGAGAAAATCCAAATAACTTTAAAACAAATCAAGCTTTTTTTTTTTTTTGTTGCTTGAGTGATACGAAAACTCTAATGTTAGAATTGGCAACTCACTAGCAGTGAATCACACCTCTACTTGAATTAGAGCACCACAGCTCCACACATAACATTGTTTACGTAATGTTAAATAGATTTAAGGTTTCTAGAAACTAAATTATTGATCATCTTAGCAGGTGCCTGCATTGAGCTTCGAAATGAATTGAAGCTTCAATTTGTCTCAGTTTGAGCCAAGCTAAATGGAAAACTTTTAATTATAAAAAGCTATGATTTCCTAAGATCTTGTCCTGTATACAACAGTAGATGCACTGGAATCTTCATTGTTGCAGTAAATGTAGTTAAATAAAGATTTCTAGGCATTTATTCTGAAATTTGTTAATAAAAAAAATTCATTCGAGGCAAGAAAAAAAAAATAATTGAGAAATGTTCTCTTCATTGATAATTGACATAATATTGGCCAATATATCACAATTATTTATAACGTATAGCCTGAAGATATTTGACTGAACTGTCTTCCACTTGGATATCTTTATCCCAACTCATGTGTCCCTTGTAAGAAGTAGAATTCATCTAGTGCTTTGTAATGGAAGTATAGAAGATCTATATAGGTGGCAAAGATCAATTTTCAGAGCAGCAGTGCTGAGATTAAGCTCCTGGCTTACCTTACAGCTTGACATGGAGAGATGGTAACATAGAGAAATTTGTTGGAAACTAAACTTGATTTAGTTTATGTAGCATCTTACTTAGAAGAAGTCCAAAAGTTAAGACATGAGGAGTCATGTAGAAGTATGATGATATTTATGTGGGAATATGAACAATCATGTAGTAACTACAATTAAATTCTTTGAAATATGGAGTCATGAATTAGATAGCATTAAATAAGTTGTATGATGCCTAAATAAAGGATTTAGGGATGCATATCAAGTCATCATCTTTTGCTCCACTATTTTTCTCTCCATAATCCAGTATTCCCTCAAAATTCACAACAGCCTCTACAGATTCTTGTCCTCTCATGGTACCTGATCTCTTTGAAATATATACAATCCTCTTTTGGCTAGGATATGAGAATAGATTTCATACTACATACAATCTAAGACAAGCTGGGTATCTATTTAACTAGTTTCCTTTCTGCAACGATTGGGATGAGTCAATCAACCACTTGCTGCCATACTGTGGCCTCACAAAGAAAAATGGTCAATTCTGCTTGGTTTGTTGAATATTTGAATTTAGTTTTGGGTGGGTTTGGTGGTGCGGGGGGGGGGGGGGGGGTGTTGGGGGGGTGCGGTGAAGAATGAAGAGCGCAATCGGGAGAATATATTGATATAGAAGATGGAACTTAATTATCTTCTATATCTAATAATATACACACCCAACTGCATGTTTTGTGTAACTTGAAGTTTTAAACTATTAAATTTGAGCCTAATAATTTATATCAATTCATTTACCTTTTATTCATTATTTTATGTGAGATTAAAACCCACATATGAACTGTTGGAAAATAATTTTTGATTTTGCAAAAAATCCTTTCTAGAAATGATAGAAAATTTAACTAAAAATTTAATTCAAAAAATAAATGAAATATAAAAAGAATCTTACTGGTCGAGGCGTTTAGACATTACCCTAAAGACAAGTTTTTGCCCCCTCGTGTGGGTTATAGGCGATTTATCCTTAAGGTACAATGACCCGGCTCGATCTGATTCTCCTATCATGAGCACGATCGTGTGAAGGTGCAAACCCAATAAAACCTTCCTAAAAGATAATATAATATAATAATAAAAAATTAAATAAACCTTTCACCAGTAGCTTGTTGAGACACAAAACTCTAAACTCTTGTAACATCAGGATATCCAAAACAATGATTTGAATCCTTCTATATGTATTCTTTTTTAATTACAATGAAAGTCCTAGCAATTTTTGGTGGAAAGAAAAACTTGTCCTTAGGTTCATGATTCTTTTGAAGCTGGTCCTCTAATGAGTCAAAGAAAGAAAAAGATCTAATCCTAAAGGTGAACCTTCTGAACTTAGAAAAAGTTCAAGGATAAGGAAAGAAAAAGATCTTGGTGAAGGTTTCTTTACTTTCCTAGTCGAAGGCGAACCTTCTTCTTTTTCAGAGGCGATGTCTTCTCCTGATGCTCCTTTTTGGAAGGAAGCTATCCTTTCTGAATTTAATTCAATCTTACAAAATGAAACTTGGATCTTATCTGATTTACCCCTGGAAGCAAACCTTTAGGGTGTAAGTGGGTATTTAAGAAGAAATTTAGACCTGATGGTTCAATAGAAAAGTATAAGGCTAGATTAGTAGCCAAAGGGTATAACCAAAAGAAAGGGTTAGATTTCTTTGATACATATTCTCCTGTAGCTAGAATAACAACCCTTAGATCACTTCTTGCTATTGCTTCCATTCATAAGTTAATCATTTATCAAATGGATGTGAAGACTGCGTTCCTAAATGGAGATCTTGAGGAGGAGATCTATATGGAACGCCTGAAGGTTTTGTTGTAAAGGGACAAGAAGACAAGGTTTGTAAACTTATCAAGTCCCTTTATGGTCTTAAACAGGCTCCTAAACAATGGCATGAGAAATTTGATCAAATTATTCTATCTTTTGGATTTCAAATCAATAATCATGATAAGTGTGTGTATTCTAAGATCGTCGATAATGATTGTGTAATCCTTTGCTTATATGTCGATGATATTTTAATTTTTGGAACATCTCTTGAAATTATTTCAAGTGTTAAATCTTTCCTCTCTTCTAAGTTTGATATGAAAGATTTAGGTGAAGCGATGTAATCCTAGGGATGAAGCTTATCAAGTCCCATGAAGGGATAGCTCTCTCTCTTTCTCATTCTATAGAAAAAATGATCAAGAAGTTTGGTTATTCCAATCTTAAATCAATATCTACTCCTTTTGATCCTAGCTTTCACCTAAAGAAAAATTTAGGTGACCCAATTAATCAATTAAAGTATTCTCAAATTATAGGATCTCTCTTGTATGTAGCAAACAGGATAAGACCTGATATTGCCTATGCTGTAGGAAGGCTAGTAGATATAATCAAAATCCTGATCAATCTCATTGGGTAGCCTTAGAAAGAGTGTTCCGATATTTAAAGGGAACACTTAATCTCTCTTTGATGTTCACTGAATACCCTGAGGTGGTTGAGGGTTACAGTGATGCTAATTGGGTCACTGATTCTCATGATTTAAAATCAACCATCGGATATTTTTTCTTCTTGGCGGTGCTGCTATTGCTTGGGGATCCACTAGGCAAACTATTATTTCTAGAAGCACCATGGAGGCCGAGTTGATAGCTCTGGATACCACCTGTAATGAGACAGAGTGGATAAAAAATCTAATATCAGAGCTACCTTTGGTACCTAAGCCAGTTCTAGCTATATCAATCCATTGTGATAATAAGGCCGCAATTGAACTGACAAATCAAAAGAGTACCAATAAAAGATGAATCGCCATATACGGCTTCGTCATAAGTCTATAAGACAACATAAGAAAAATGATGTTATCTCTTTGGAATTTGTCAAATCTGAGAAGAATTTGGCAGATCAATTAACCAAGGATTATCTAGGAGTGGAGTCCTAGATTCATCGAGGGGATGGGGCTTAAGCCATTATTTGGTCACCAGCAGTGGATACCCAACCTCTGTGATTGGAGATCCCATGAATGAGGTTCAATGTGGTAGAAACGAAGCTGATTGAGTGATCGTGTTAGAGCACAAATTTTAAATTTTTTCAACCCATCCCTATGATGAGTGCTCTTATAAAGTAACAAAGTAAATTTGTGTAAAGTTGAGTGATTCTCTTAGGCTGTATTTGGATGTCAAAAAGTTATTCCAAGAATAGGAATATGTATTCCAGCAGAATAGCTTATTCCTCTTGTTATTCCAGATTTTTGTTTGGATGAAAATCTGGTATTCCATGTTATTCCAATATAATTAATGCAGTGTTATTCGAAATAGTGTTTGGATGACATGGGAATAAGCAGGTATTCCACTTGAAATAGATGAAGTATTCTTCTAAAATTCCAAAAATACCCCTTGACCATTTGATGGGAAAAATGTTTATCATTTTATTTTTTCTTACGTTGACTTTATTAAATTATTTGTTATTAGTAAATAAAATCCTAAAAAATATCTACATAGCAAACTTAATTAATGATTGCATTATAAAAATTAATATAGCTTTAAATAAACATATTTGTTAAAATTTTTCATAATAACTGAGTAATTTTATATTAATTAATAAATTAATTAAGAATTTTTAAAAATCCCAAACATACCCCTGGAATCAGGAAAATAGTTTATCAATTTTTCCTTTAATGTAATTATGAGAATAATTTAATTTTCCTTTTAATAAAAAAATAATAAATTATTTTTGATAAATTAATAAAGGATACGAAATTATAATCTATTAATAAATTAAGTATATTAGTAAAATAACATGCATAAATTTTAAAAATTATTTAATAATGTTCCAAGAATTATACTATTTATGAGTGTTCTACTTTACTTGAATTTTTTAATACCAATCTTCAAGTTTCAAAAAATATGTCTCACCCGTTCCTAATCTATAGCTTATAATCAATTATTTTGTTAAAATTTGATGTTTTAAATGATTAAATTTATTTAAATTAATTTAAGTTATTGTCAAATAATATTATTAATAAAGCAAGAAAAATAAGTTTTTACAATTACTGATCTTGATAATTACAGAAGCGTTTGGATTTTTTTGGGAATCCGTCTACTTGGCCTGGTTTTCAACAATTTGCAAATGGTTGGCAACCTTGAGCCAATAGCACATTCATGATAGATTGTGATGAAAAATATTTGTCGACCAGTCAATACAATACTAAATATTACTCCAAATACAACTAGGGTGAGTGATTGTAACAGTCACTGAAAGTAGGTGTCTTTAGAGACAACCACATCATCCTCATGCTTAAAATGGATACTTATTAAATGTTCACCAAAACATTGAAGTGTAGCCTTACAAAACAAGCAATACGACATTCTAACATAACATCGGCTAACAAGCTTTAACTGGTGAAGCAATACTTGAAGACTCCGGCATCATCACGAACAAGAATGTCTGGAATAGAGTTTCCTTCCAACAGCTCCAATCTTGCACTAGTAGCAGTTGAACTGTAGCTGCTTCCTTTTCATCAAGCCCGGCTTTGTCAACACCCATCCAACCCTTTGGGATCCCATCCTATTATGGGAAGAGGATGAAGACCCACAGGACAAGTGCTAGGGAGGAGGATGAAGACCGAACTGAGAAGCAGCCACTGATTTTTTCAATCCTCTTCGTCCACGCGGAGAGAAGACTTGGAAGACCTCTCGGGAGCATCCACAGAGAGAGAAGGCCAAAGGGGAAGGGCAAGCCACAGAAGTCGGCCTCCCTTTGTTGGGAAACCCTAATCGTGAGAGGAAAGGAAGGAAGAATAAGGCGGTGAAAAATATCGGCCTTTTTAACATCCCCCGGCTGCCCCTGGAATAACAACAGTGGCGGAAAATGTTATTCCATGGGGTGCCATGGAATTAGACGAGGGGATAAGCTGCGTTGATGGGAATAAGGAAAGCTGTGGGGCCCACGAGCGCTATAAAACATTGTTTGGGGGAATAAACTGGAATAAAGCTCTATTCCAGGTGGGAATAGGGCATCCAAACACAGTCTTAATGGATCCGAGATAGGTTATCTGTAGGGTATTAGTCACAAATACCCTTGGAGGATTCACCTATATGAGAATTGTCATATTAGGCCGTGATTAAAGGTTTGGACTAACCTTAAGAAATTCTTATAAAAAATTAAGGTACCAAGCGCAAGGCCTTTAATATGCGTTGACCGCTTAAACCCAATTGATCCATACTATATGTGTGATTAGTAGAAGTCTGAGTTAAGGACCTAGTTGAAGGTCTAATCCACTATGATTCCTTCAAATGTATACAATCAATACTAAGTGAGATTCAAGTTCACATGACACCTCACCTGTTGCGCAGTATAAAATACCCTAAAATTAATGTTATACTATTTATTTATTTTTTTATTTAAAAACTTTTGTGAGTGGTTGTTGACTTTTTGCCATTTAAAAAGTAAAAAGTTTTAAAATAAAACTAAAAAAATAAATAAAGGACCCATGCGAGCATTAAAATGCTCGCGTGAGATGTTGGGAAAAAATGCTCGCCAGCGAGCGTTCGCAGAACGCTCACCAGCGAGTGTTCCATGCTTTAATTCCACGAACGCTCGAGCATTCGCTCAAGCGTTCCGCGTTTCTTCAATTCCGAAAGGAATGGTACAAAGGCCAAACGATCAAATTATATATATATATATATATATATATATATAGGGAAAAGAAAAAAAATACAGATAGAAGGATTCAAATCATTGTTTTGAAGATCCTGCTATTACAAGAGCTTAGAGTTGTGTCTCAACAAGCTAAAGGTTTATTTAATTTTTTATTGTTACATTTATATTATTTCTTTAGGCATCTGAAGGTTTCATTGGGTTTGCACCTCTATATGATCGTGCTCGTGATAGAAGGATCGGATCGAGTTGGGTCATTATACCTTGAGAACAAATCGCCTATAACCCGTATAAGGGGGCAAAACTTATCCTTAGGGTAGTATCTAATACGTCTCAACCAGCAAGATTCTTTTTATAGTTTATTTATTTTTTAAATTAAATTTTTAGTTTAATTTTTTATCATTTTCTAGAAAGGATTTTTTTGCAAAATAAAACAATTTTCTAACATGAACTTCAACGTTCTCCCTCTTTATCTGTAAGCCAATTTAAGTTCCTCGGATTCTAATTCATTGCTACAATCTAAATTTGATATCTGATCACAGTAGGCGGTAATCAAAGGATTTGATTAAGTAAAACAAGAGGGATTATAATCAAAGGCTAATTGAATAAATCATGGATTGAGATTAACGATAATCAAGGAATTTTGATTTATTATAATTTCCTTATGTATAGTAGGTGGTAATCAGAGATTCTGGATTTTAATGTAGTGAATCATGGGAGATTATAAGCATATGCTAATTGAAATTATGGGAGATCGTAATAAAATACTGATTGAATAAATCATAGAGATTGTAATCAAATGCTAATTGGGCAAATCAGGGATTAATTGGCAGTAAGCGAGGGATGCTGATTTTTTTGTAATTTTCTTATGCATACGTATATTATGAGTATAAATACACATAACCCAAGTCCTTTAAAACATAAGAAAAGCATAGAGTTTCTTTTCTCATTCATTCTCTTGATTATTCCCCGTGTTCTTCTAACATGGTATTAGAGCCATTTTCTTTCATGGTCTCTTTCTCCATAGTTTTTTTTTTTTTTTCCCCTCTTGCTCTAAAGCTTTTCCTTTTTTATTCCTATATTTCCACATAATGTCTTAGAAGACCATTACTATCAATCAAAGATTAGCTCATTCTCTGTTGATTCAGCCCAACCCATCACTAGAAACCTCCTTTTGATGTGATGCTAACCTAGTTTTGTTCTGGCAATCCAAATCTAATCTAAATTAGTTTCAGATTGAGTTCTATTTGCCACATGTTAGTTTCCATGCATGTCACATCAGCCTTAGTTTTAGCCCCTACATATGTTACGTGTCAGATCTCTAACATGCCATATTAGCACCCAATTCTGTCACGTCATTAGGTGATATCAGTAGTGATATCAACAACCGATCATGTTCTGTTGTTCTCTCGATTTTGTCTATTTGCTATATTTTTGCAATAGATCAAGGGGATACTTTTATGATCAAACTTGATGGAAAAAATTACTCTCTTTAAGAATTTTAATTTCAAACTTCTGTAGAAGGTAAAGAATTATTGGAAATTTTGGATGAATTTATAAAGAAACCATCAAATGACACCAAGGAAGCAAAGTCGAAGATAAACAATTCTCAGTTTATATCCTAGCTTTTGACATTGTGAATCAAGAAATTGTTTTAAGTATGCATTCTTTCAAAACTGCATCAAAGATATGGAAACACCTATGTTGAGTGTACACTCAATTTAGTCATAGTAAGGATTATAATTTGGAATAGATAATTTCCAAATACAAGCAAGATAACAAAATATTCACACTTTCTATTATGGCCTTGTTGCATTATGGTTCGAAAAATATTTGAATGCCAGTACCACTAGGTTTACTGGAACTTTTGCTATAGTAATGAAAGAATGTAAGAAAATTAGAGTTGTCTAACTCCTTACGAAGCCCCAATCAGAATTTAAAATTATTCAAGCCAACATTTTGAATTGAGAAACAATTCTAGAATCAGAGATCATTCTCTCTTAACTTCTTTATGAAAAAACTTTCCTTCACACACAAGCTTCTCTTGATGCTTACTCTAACTTCTCTACAATCATGGTTGCCAATGGAACTTCTCCTGAACCTCGAGATGCTAGTCACCCTTAATATTATGAATGTAAGGAATTGGGTCATATGGTCTCACGTTGCAAAAAGAAAAACCTTTGTATTTACTATAAGAAGCCCAGCCATATCATTACTAAGGTCACAAACCGTCAGCCAAGGTATCAAAGATGATCCAAGAGTTTGTGACAATTGCTCTTCCAAGTGCTATTTTTCATGCTCTTATTGTTACTATATTATCAGGTACAAAAATAGATCCTGGAGTTTGGCATATAGATTCTGTTGTATCTAATTATATAACTAGAATGCCCCAACATGTTTGTTTTCTTGAAACTCATTCATCATCTGATTATATAATCACTGCAACTCAATTCAAGTAGATTCATGTTTTAGGAGATTTGATGGAGTTTTACGTTGGTTGTCAGCTACCTAACACAATCCTCCTCCTTTACCTGACCTTGGGTATATAATCACTGCAAATGGCTCTAAATTACTAATCTCAAGCATTAGGACGGCCTCTATTTCCTCCTTTCCAACCACTGCAAGCATTTTTCTTGATTTTTTATGTTTCTCATTTATTTACAAATCTTTTATCTACTTTAAGTAATCTCTCATCCATAGCTCCCTCTGTCCCTTTTATTTTCCTTGACCCTAATCCCCCTTTTAACGTTCAACATGTCATGCTCCTATTACTGCTAGACATGGATATTTTCTAAAATAATGTGATGAATTATATACCTTACTCTCTATGCTAAATTCTATCTCTTACCTAAATCTTATACTCAAGTAGCAAGACAAAAGTGTTGGTAGAAAGCTATAGAAGAGGAACTGCATGCACTTGAGGAGATCATACCTAGGATCTTGTAAATCTCTCCTCATGAGTATATATTATTGATATAAATAGGTCTACTTTATCGAGCTTAAAAAAGATAGGTCACTTGAGAGATACAAAGCTCGATTGGTTGCCCAAGGGCACAAGAAGAAATATGGGTCAGACCATAGAGAAACTTTTGCCCAATAGTTAAGATGACAATGGTCCGTACACTACTAATAGTTGCTTCTGTTAGTTGATGGCATCTTAACTGGATGGATGTGAAAATACATTTATTTATAATGACCTTAAGGAGCATGTTTATATGAAAATCCCTCCTAGATATTCAGTGTTTGCTTGCAATCTTATCTTTTGCTTTTAGAAGTCTTTATATGGTTTGAAGAAAGCCCCCCATGCCTAATCTAAGTTGGTTTTTTTCAGAGTGGTTCATATCACTCCTTATTTCTCTGGCATTCTTTCAGGGAGAGAATTGTAACATCCTGAAAACCTAATAATTTATTGAATATATTAATGATATTTTTCATTTGAAATGAAAGTCAGAAAGTTTCAGTGAAATGTGGGTGTGTTGGCCTTTTGATAAATGTAAAGAGAAGAAATTTTGGAGTAAATAAGTATATTTCTGAATGTTAATGAGTTTGATTTAAGAAATTGAGAGACTTAAGTTTTAATGGGTTTAAATCACAAGAAAAATCAAGTTTAGTTTGAGTTTTATCCTAAAATGATGTTTTTAGTGGTTGGAGTCGACCTAATTGGAGTGGAGTCGACTCTGGCACGGTTTTAAACTTTCGGCACGCTTTGGAGTCGCTGCGAGTCGACCCCTATTTTTCTGGAGTCGACCTATTTCTGCTGGAGCCGACTCCAAATCTGTTCGAGCCGACTCCAAGACGGCAGGTTTTTCTGAGTTAAATCTTGAGAATTTCATATTTAATCCGTTTCAAGTCCGATTTGGATGCCGTTTGAACCGTTGGATTTCTAAAATCGAGTTCTTCAAGCTGGTAAAGTCTTTTCTTAGAAATGTTACATAAAAGTATCGATTTAAGTAAAAAATGATAATCTGGGCTATAAATCGATTAAAAAAATGCTATATCAGGGGCAAAATGGGAAAAGGCTCGATGTCAATTGCTAATTGTGTTAAGGGCAACTTGGGAAAGAAAATCTAAGGGCAAAATATCATGGTTATAAGTGAGCCACGTGTTTTCCAAAAAGCGTGCGTTAAGAGTGTTTGAGGGCAAAAGGGAATTTGGCATGCCTTAACCCTTAAGTTTCCAATGACTTGGTCCCCAAGTCATTAGAGAAAAAGGGAAACGTGGGTTCAGCCAGAGAAAAGAAAGAAAGAAAGAAAGAGAGAAAGAAGAGAGAAAAGAGAGGAAGAGGAAGAAGAAGAAGGAGAAGAAAGAGAAAGGGAAAGGGAAGCTTGGGGTTTGTGCTCGACTCCAGGTAAGCTATAGCTTCCCTAGATCTTGTATGACTTTAGATTTTCTTAGATTATTATTTTGAGGTAATAGTAGAAGTAATCTTGAGTAGAGAAAGGGTGGAAGAAAATAATGAGATATTAGAGGATAGATCATGTATGCATGCATGGTTCGTGGGAAAACCTCGTGTGGAGGTAATCCTAATAGCTATCGTATCTGTATGTTGACGTAGGTCAAGAGGGTTATTCCAGGGAGCCGGAATACCAGAGTTGAGTACCAGTCGAGGAGTAACCTACTAAGGTGAGTGGGTTTCTCATCTAGCAATGAGAAGTTAATTTGAGCTAGTATAATGAGATTAATACCTAGTTATGGTATGTTATGTTTAGCAGAGTATTATGTATGTTTTAAATATGAGAAATGAGAACCTAGTATGATATGATATGATTCTAAGCATATAATGAGTTTTGAGCATGAGAGCACAGCATAAGCATGAGTTTCGATGGGGATTTTTAATGTATACATGGCATATTTGCATGATAAAGCTTTACAAATGATGTATGTATCATACTGAGCATCAGGCAGCTAGGGGGCTGATCACCCTTTAGACTGTACTGTAGCATGAGCATTGCACACTACTATCGAGCCGGCACCTCCTTGCGAACAGATCGTACGATGAACCCCAGAATCAGGGGTGAGTGCACGCTTAACCAGGCCAGTGGGGCTGGTTGTGAGCAGCCCGTGGGGGCATGAATCATAGCTCAGTGGAGCTGATTACTATATATAGCCCGTGGGGCAGAGAGAAAACCCGAGGTTCCAGGGTTAAGGAACAAAGCACTTTGCCAGGTGAACCGCACGGGTAAGGGGTGCTATTTGTGCGGGGATCCTGTTGCTAGTCACGCACCCGATGAGAGTACACCTACAGGAGGGCGACTGTAGGGTGGTACCTCAGAGGCATTACACACAGCCCAGCATCATGAGATCTAAAAGCATATGTTGTGATATAAAAGGGCCAATGGGCCAAATAGTTATCCCGAGAGGGAGAGCTTACTTGAGATGCCAGTGGGCAAGCAGATCCTGGAGTCTGGGTTGTAGATAAAGAATGCATATCTTCATATTGTAATGCATGGATTTTTATCTTAATGAGTTATCTTTCAGTGAAAAGTTATTATAGAGTATTTCAGTACTGATATGTTATTTGAAGAATAAGCTACATTTTATTTTATCTGATATCATGTTAAAAATGTACTTTGAGTTGTACAAGCTAAATATATCAGCATACGATTGAATAAGAGGTTATGGTTCTCTATTTCTCCATAGTTAGATGGTTATCCAGTCACTGGGACTTAGGTCTCATCCCTCTATGATTTAAATGTTCTTTCAGATCAGTGAGTATTTCTGCCAGGATCACAAGCAGGACAGACCCTTAGCTGGTGAAGCTTGCTTGGATGCAAGTGTATAAATGCTAGCCTTGTATATTGAGAGTGGTGGTTTGATATTGTATTTTGTATATGTGTATGTGTACAGTGAGATGTAATGATGTTTTAGACCTTTTTGGATATGAATACGAGACTTATGTTTTGGAGAAAATTATGAGCATGATGTGTGCACTTAGGATTTTGATGTCGATTGTGAATGTGATCTTGTAAACTGCCTGAGGAATGTCATGAAAAATATTATCTGAGCAGGTTGATGCTTAGTGTTGATTGAGTGATTTGTGTATATAATTGAGATGAAAATGAAAAGTTTTTAACAGGATGTGTTTTCGTGTGTCTGCCACTTATGATAATTAGTTGGGGTTCTCTAGCTCTTTATGGAGCGCTACATAAAGACTAGTAAAACTCTATCCGATTACCACAAGTGTGCAGGTGTGCTGTCGGTGGCCCCAGAGAGGAGGGGGAGCTGACAAGTTTTGGTATCAGAGCCCTAGGTTATTAGGTCCTAGGGGAATAAGTATGAGTATGAGTCTAGGATGATTGAATGTTTATGATTATAGCTATTGAATGATGAAACTGATGTAATGAATAATGTCTTGTAGGACGATTACTACAAAGGCATCTAGAGAGACAGAGCAATCTTCAGGCAGGGATAGAAGCAAAGGTCAAAGTAGACTCAGAAGGTCAGTTAGAAGAAGTCAAATTGATAGAATGGCTTCTAGTGATTCCACCGAGCCAGTATCTAATGAGGCTAGAGTGAGGGCATCTTCAGAGCAGATGCCAGAGTCTTCTTCACAGTCTATTACCCCTGTGCCAGTAGACCCATCTCGAGTACAGACTCAGGGGCCTAGTATGTCAGAGTTGGTAGGCATGATTACTCAGGCTGTGGTAGCAGCTGTGGGTGCTAGTTCTAGCCTTCCATCTAAAAATACGGAGGTTGTGAGGAATGTGGAAAGAGCCAGAAAGTTAGGGGCTCTGGAGTTCCAGGGAACTACTGATCCTATTCAGGCCGGGGCATGGCTGCAGAGGATCGAGAGAGTATTTGATGTGATGGGATGCTCTGAGGAGCAGAGGCTGAGTATTGCCACCTTTTTACTGGAGGGTAGAGCCCAGAGTTGGTGGAGATCTATTCAGGGCAGGCAGCCCCAGGGAGTGGAGTTGACATGGGAAAATTTTAGAAGAGAATTTCATCAGCAATATTATTCTGAGATTTATAGGGATCAGAAGAGGAGGGATTTCCTTTGTCTGACTCAGGGGAGGATGTCCGTGGCAGATTATGAAGCCACTTTTGTGGAGTTATCTCAGTTTGCTAGGGCCTTGGTGGCTGATGAGAGGGAGAGATGTCGACTATTCCAGGATGGATTGAATCTCCCTATTAAAGCCAAGACCTGTATGCAGACCTACAATAGTTACTCTGAGTTGGTGCAGGGAGCACTCAAAGCCGAGGAGATTGAAAAAGAATATATGAGTAGGAGGCAGGATAGAATGAAAAGAAGTGCTCCTAGTTATTCTTCTGCTCCGGGAGGGACTCAGCCATTTAAGAAACCCCAGAGGACTGGACAGTTTTATTCTGGGTTTAGAGCCCCTGGTGATGTGGGCAGAAGATCAGTATCTGTGTCAGCATCTAGCCCAGTTCAAAGAAAGCCTTATGGGGGTGTGCCTCAGGTTGCCACCAGCAGGGTGTCTGGTGATGTAGGGGAGCAGGGTCGTCCTTCTGGTGGAGGGAGAAATATACCTCCATGTAATGTATGTGGAAAACTTCATTTGGGAGAATGTAAGAGGGGCAATAAGGGATGTTATATTTGTGGTGATCTAGGTCACCTGAAGAGAGATTGCCCTAGGAGAGGGCAGCAGGCTGGTGGGCTTCCTCAGGGGCCAGTAATGCCAAGGGGACAGCCTAGTAGGAGGGGTGATGGTAGTGTTGTGGCTTCAGCCAGTCAGGTGGGGCCTAATGTTAATCAGCCAGGAGGGTCATCCAGTATTCCGAGGGCCGAGGCCAGAGTGTTTGCCATGACCAGGCAGGAGGCTCAGATTGATCCTGATGTGGTGACAGGTATGCTACCCATCGATAATCATGATGCTTATATTTTAATTGATTCTGGATCTACGCATTCATTTATCTCATGTGAGTTTGCTAAGCATCTAGTTAGAGATGTGGGCCAGTTGGGTAGTCAGTTGGTAGTATCTATGCCCGTAGGGAGGCCTTTTATAGCAGACCAAGTGTATAGAGGTTGTGATATTTCTGTGGAGGGTCAGAAATTAGCAGCAGATTTGATTCCTTTGAGGTTGAAAGAGTTTGATGCCATTTTGGGGATGGATTGGCTATCTGTGCATAGAGCCAGAGTAGATTGCTTAAGGAAGGAGGTGATGTTACAAACTTCTGATGATAGAGAGGTCTGTTTTGTTGGTGATAGGAGGGGGTTACCCTCAGGAGTGATTTCAGCTCTGTCAGCCAATAAATGCTAGCAAAGAGATGTGAAGCCTATTTAGCTTGTGCAGTGAGCCTAGAGGGCAATGGTTTAGAGCTGACGAATATCCCTGTGGTAAGGGATTTTTCAGATGTATTTCCTGAGGAGCTGCCAGGGTTACCTCCTGACAGAGGATTTGATTTCAGTATAGATCTAGCCCCAGATACCAGACCAATAGCCAGGGCACCTTATAGAATGGCTCCAGTTGAATTGAAAGAATTGAAAAGTCAGTTACAAGAATTATTGGATAAAGGGTTTATTAGACCCAGTATATCACCATGGGGTGCACCAGTGTTGTTTGTGAAGAAAAAGGATGGTACCTTGAGGTTGTGTATAGACTATAGACAGTTGAACAAGGTGACCATTAGAAACAATTATCCATTGCCAAGGATCGATGATTTGTTTGATCAGCTGCAGGGGGCAGCAGTGTTTTCAAAGATTGATCTGAGATCTGGGTATCATCAATTGAGAATAAAGAATGAGGATATATCTAAAACTGCTTTCAGGACCAGATATGGTCATTATGAGTTCTTGGTGATGCCATTTGGCTTGACAAATGCTCCAGCTGCTTTTATGGGTCTGATGAATCAAGTATTTCAAGAGTATCTAGATAAATTTGTGATAGTATTCATTGATGACATCTTGATTTATTCTAGAAGTAGTGAAGAGCATGAACAGCATCTGAGGACAGTTTTGCAGATATTAAGAGAAAAGCAATTATATGCAAAGTTTAGTAAAAGTGAATTTTGGCTGGATGAGGTAAAGTTCTTGGGACATGTAGTTTCAGCCAAAGGTATTATGGTAGATCCTCAAAAGATTGAAGCTATAGTGAATTGGGTATCACCTACCAATCAGACTGAGGTGAGGAGTTTCTTGGGGCTAGCAGGATATTATAGAAGATTTATAGAAAATTTCTCGATTTTGGCTTCTCCTATGACTAAGCTGCTTAGAAAGAATATCAAGTTTGATTGGTCTAATGAATGCCAGAAGAGTATGGATGAATTGAAAAAGAGATTAACCTCAGCCCCAATCCTAATACTACCTGATAGTGCCAGTGATTATGTGATCTATAGTGATGCCTCATTGAAGGGTTTGGGGTGTGTTTTAATGCAGAATGGGAAAGTGTGGCTTATATATCTAGACAGTTGAGATCCCATGAAAAGAATTACCCCACCCATGATTTGGAGTTAGCTGCTGTTATATTTGCATTGAAGGTTTGGAGGCACTACTTGTATGGAAGAAGATGCCAGATATTTACTGATCATAAGAGCTTGAAATATATTCTGACCCAGAAGGAATTGAATTTAAGGCAGAGAAGATGGATTGAATTGATTAAAGACTATGATTGCACTATTGAGTATCACCCAGGGAAAGCTAATGTTGTGGCTGATGCCTTGAGTCGAAAGTCTATGGCCACATTGGCTTCTATCAGAACCGTACAGCTACCCTTGATGATTGAGTTAAGGAGGTTAGATGCAGAGCTAGCTGTAGAAGAATCAGGAGCCTTGTTGGCTACTTTCAGAGTGAGACCCCAAATGCTAGAAGAAATAAGAGAAGCTCAGTTGCTAGATCTACATTTGCTTAAAGCTAGAGATTTAATTCAGAGTGGGTCTCAGTCAGAGTTTTCTGTTAGAGGTGATGGAGTGTTATTATTCAAGGGCAGAGTTTGTGTGCCAGCTGTGGAATCAGTGAAAGATCAGATTTTAAGGGAAGCACATAGCTCAGCTTATTCAATGCATCCAGGTAGTACTAAGATGTATAGAACTATCAAACAGAATTACTGGTGGAATGGTATGAAAAAGGAGATAGCTGAGTATGTATCTAAGTGTTTGGTGTGTCAGCAGATTAAGGCTGAACATCAGTGTCCAGCTGGAAAGCTTCAGCCTCTGTTTGTGCCAGAGTGGAAATGGGAGCATATAACTATGGATTTCGTTGTAGGACTCCCAAAGACCAGAAGGGGCAATGATGCTATATGGGTGATAGTTGATAGATTGACTAAGTCTGCTCATTTTCTGCCTATTAAGATTGTCTTTACCTTGGATAGATTAGCAGAATTATATGTGCATGAAATTGTGAGTAGGCATGGTGTGCCAGTATCGATAGTATCAGATAGAGATCCAAGGTTCACATCTCAATTTTGGGCAGAATTACAGAAAGCTTTGGGGACTAAATTGAGGTTCAGTACAGCATTTCATCCCCAAACCGATGGTCAGTCAGAAAGAACCATCCAGACACTGGAGGATATGCTGAGAGCTTGTGTCATGGAATTTTCTGGTAGCTGGGATGATCATCTACCTTTAATAGAGTTTGCTTACAATAACAGCTACCATTCTAGCATTGATATGGCACCATATGAGGCCTTGTATGGGAGAAAATGTAGAACTCCAGTGTGTTGGGATGAGGAGGGAGAGAGAAGGCTGTTAGGCCCTGAGTTAGTGCAGCTTACAGCAGATCAAGTTAAAATTATAAGAGCTAAATTAAAGGCAGCCCAGGATAGACAGAAGAGCTATGCAGATAAAAAGCATAGAGAGGTAAAGTTTGAGGTTGGAGATAGAGTCTTTCTGAAGGTATCTCCTTGGCGAGGTATTATGAGATTTGGAAAGAAAGGCAAGTTGAGTCCCAGGTATATTGGACCCTATGAAATTCTGGAAAGAGTTGGGACACTAGCTTATAGATTGGCTTTACCTCCAGAGTTATCTCAGATTCATAATGTATTTCATGTATCAATGCTTAGGAGGTATGTGCCGGATTCCTCTCATGTGATTCAGTCTGAGACTATAGAGTTACAGGGGGATTTATCATTTGCAACAGAACCAGTGAAGATCTTGAGTAGGGAGATTAAGCAGCTCCGCAGTAAAAGAATTCCATTAGTTAAGGTGCAATGGTTAAATCATCAAAAAGAGGAGGCTACATGGGAGCGAGAGGATGAGATGAGATTGAAGTACCCCCATCTATTTGAAAATATATCTAGCTAAATTTCGGGGACGAAATTTCTTAAGAGGGGGAGAATTGTAACATCCTGAAAACCTTGTAATTTATGGCATTTTCATTTGAAATGAAAGTCAGAAAGTTTCAGTGAAATGTGGGTGTGTTGGCCTTTTGATAAATGTAAAGAGAAGAAATTTTGGAGTAAATAAGTATATTTCTGAATGTTAATGAGTTTGATTTAAGAAATTGAGAGACTTAAGTTTTAATGGGTTTAAATCACAAGAAAAATCAAGTTTAGTTTGAGTTTTATCCTAAAATGATGTTTTTAGTGGTTGGAGTCGACCTAATTGGAGTGGAGTCGACTCTGGCACGGTTTTAAACTTTCGGCACGCTTTGGAGAGTCGACCTATTTTTCTAGGAGTCGACACCTATTTCTGCTGGAGCCGACTCCAAATCTGTTCGAGCCGACTCCAAGACGGCAGGTTTTTCTGAGTTAAATCTTGAGAAATTCATATTTAATCCGTTTCAAGTCCGATTTGGATGCCGTTTGAACCGTTGGATTTCTAAAATCGAGTTCTTCAAGCTGGTAAAGTCTTTTCTTAGAAATGTTACATAAAAGTATCGATTTAAGTAAAAATGATAATCTGGGCTATAAATCGATTAAAAAAATGCTATATCAGGGGCAAAATGGGAAAAGGCTCGATGTCAATTGCTAATTGTGTTAAGGGCAACTTGGGAAAGAAAATCTAAGGGCAAAATATCATGGTTATAAGTGAGCCACGTGTTTTCCAAAAAGCGTGCGTTAAGAGTGTTTGAGGGCAAAAGGGAATTTGGCATGCCTTAACCCTTAAGTTTCCAATGACTTGGTCCCCAAGTCATTAGAGAAAAAGGGAAACGTGGGTTCAGCCAGAGAAAAGAAAGAAAGAAAGAGAAGAAGAAGAAAAAAGAGGAAGAGGAAGAAGAAGAAGAGAGAAAAGGAAGGAAAGGGAAGCTTGGGGTTTGTGCTCGACTCCAGGTAAGCTATAGCTTCCCTAGATCTTGTATGACTTTAGATTTTCTTAGATTATTGTATTTTGAGGTAATAGTAGAAGTAATCTTGAGTAGAGAAAGGGTGGAAGAAAATAATGAGATATTAGAGGATAGATCATGTATGCATGCATGGTTCGTGGGAAAACCTCGTGTGGAGGTAATCCTAATAGCTATCGTATCTGTATGTTGACGTAGGTCAAGAGGGTTATTCCAGGGAGCCGGAATACCAGAGTTGAGTACCAGTTGAGTCGAGGAGTAACCTACTAAGGTGAGTGGGTTTCTCATCTAGCAATGAGAAGTTAATTTGAGCTAGTATAATGAGATTAATACCTAGTTATGGTATGTTATGTTTAGCAGTATTATGTATGTTTTAAATATGAGAAATGAGAACCTAGTATATGATATTCTGATAAATGAGTTTTGAGCATGAGTTTTAAGCATAAAGAAATAAGCATGAGTTTTGAGCATGAGGAGCATGAGTTTAATGTATACATGGCATATTTGCATGATAAAGCTTTACAAATGATGTGATGTATCATACTGAGCATCAGGCAGCTAGGGGGCTGATCACCCTTTAGACTGTACTGTAGCATGAGCATTGCACACTACTATCGAGCCGGCACCTCCTTGCGAACAGATCGTACGATGAACCCCAGAATCAGGGGTGAGTGCACGCTTAACCAGGCCAGTGGGGCTGGTTGTGAGCAGCCCGTGGGGGCATGAATCATAGCTCAGTGGAGCTGATTACTATATATAGCCCGTGGGGGCAGAGAGAAAACCCGAGGTTCCAGGGTTAAGGAACAAAGCACTTTGCCAGGTGAACCGCACGGGTAAGGGGTGCTATTTGTGCGGGGATCCTGTTGCTAGTCACGCACCCGATGAGAGTACACCTACAGAAGGGCGACTGTAGGGTGGTACCTCAGAGGCATTACACACACAGCCCAGCATCATGAGATCTAAAAGCATATGTTGTGATATAAAAAGGGCCAATGGGCCAAATAGTTATCCCGAGAGGGAGAGCTTACTTGAGATGCCAGTGGGCAAGCAGATCCGATGGGAGTCTGGGTTGTAGATAAAGAATGCATATCTTCATATTGTAATGCATGGATTTTTATCTTAATGAGTTATCTTTCAGTGAAAGTTATTATAGAGTATTTCAGTACTGATATGTTATTTGAAGAATAAGCTACATTTTATTTTATCTGATATCATGTTAAAATGTACTTTGAGTTGTACAAGCTAAATAGTTCAGCATACGATTGAAATAAGAGGTTATGGTTCTCTATTTCTCCATAGTTAGATGGTTATCCAGTCACTGGGACTTAGGTCTCATCCCTCTATGATTTAAATGTTCTTTCAGATCAGTGAGTATTTCTGCCAGGATCACAAGATAAGCAGGACAGGACCCTTAGCTGGTGAAGCTTGCTTGGATGCAAGGGTGTATAAATGCTAGCCTTGTATATTGAGAGAGTGTGGTTTGATATTGTATTTTGTATATGTGTATGTGTACAGTGAGATGTAATGATGTTTTAGACCTTTTTGGATATGAATACGAGACTTATGTTTTGGAGAAAATTATGAGCATGATGTGTGCACTTAGGATTTTGATGTCGATTGTGAATGTGATCTTGTAAACTGCCTGAGGAATGTCATGAAAAATATTATCTGAGCAGGTTGATGCTTAGTGTTGATTGAGTGATTTGTGTATATAATTGAGATGAAAATGAAAAGTTTTTAACAGGATGTGTTTTCGTGTGTCTGCCACTTATGATAATTAGTTGGGGTTCTCTAGCTCTTTATGGAGCGCTACATAAAGACTAGTAAAACTCTATCCGATTACCATAGGTGTGCAGGTGTGCTGTCGGTGGCCCAAGAGAGAAGGGGGAGCTGACAATCACAATGCAACTCCTTTATGTCAATGACATGACCAATAGTGGAAATGATGTTGAAGATAATCATCAACTTAAACTTTTCCTCTAGTCTTCCTTTCATATAAAGAATCTTGGTGCCTTGACATATTTTCCAAGATTAGAGATCAATTATTTTAGTACCAGCATCCATCTTTGCCAACACAAATACACTGAAAATCTAATTCAGCTTGGTCATCTCTTTGATAACAAAGTTAATTATACACCCATTGAGATTAACACATAATAAAACAAAGAAGAAATGAACCTCGTTTAAATTGTACTTTATATCAAAGATTAGTTAAGAGTTTTATCTATTCAACTATGAACCAATCAAACATCTCCTAGTTGTCTAGGTCCTCAACCAGTTTGTATTTAATCCTCTCCAAATTTATTATAGTGTGCTGCTTTGGGTTATCCGACATACCCATGGTTCTATTAACCACGATTTGTTCTTTCCCTCCAACTTATATCTTTCCTTATCACGTTTTGATGATGTTGATTAAGTTGGTTGCCCTAACTCTCGGATGTCCATTGCTAGATGGTGCATGTTCTTTAATGGATCATTGGTTTCATAGAAATGTAAGAAATAAGATTATATATCTAAATCTTCTTTAGAGGCTATATACATATCCATGTTCGCTGCATGTTCAGTGATCATTTAGCTTCACTATCTTTTTGCTAAACTTTGTATACAAATTACTGCTTCTTATTCTCTTTATACCGATAATTTTAGTTCTATTCAAATTGCTATTAATCCTGTTTTTTCATAAGCACAATAAGCATATTAAGGTGAATTGCCATTACATTTGAGATTTAGTTTAGAATTATGTGGTTTCCCTCACTAAAATTTCATTTTATATTCAGCTACCTAATTTCTTCACCAATTCTATGACTCAGACATTATCATTATCTTCTTTCCAAATTGATGCTTTCTTCCACCCAACATCAATTTGAGGGGATGTAGATGATAACTAAGAGATTTTGATTAAGTGAATCACGAGGGATTGTAATCAAAGGTTGATTGAGCATATTATAGATTGATTAGTTATAATCAAGGAATTTTGATTTGCTATATTTTCTTTACGTACGATAATCCATGAATAAGAGATTTTAGCTTCTGAATTAGTGAATCATGAGGATTATATTCATATGCTAATTAGACAAATCATGAAAACTGCAATCAAATACTAATTGGGCAAATTATGGATTGATTGGCAATAACTAAGGGGTTCTGATTTTTTTTTTTAAAAATTCCTTATGCATAGATACACTATGGGTATTAATACCCATAACTTTTGTACTTTAAAGCATAAGAAAATTATAGAGATTTCTTTGCCCATTTATTCTATTAATTATTTCACATGCTCTTTTAACAATCACTCTTATATGCATTAATTTAATAAGTTTAGTTACAATCATTTTTTAAATATTTTTTTTTAAAATCAAGCTCTAATTGTAGCTATCCAAGGCCACCATTTAAAACCTTCAGCTCTAACCTAATGCCCTCATACTCTTAGACTTTTGATTATTTACGATGTCATTTATATACAACCAAAAGCATGTAAAAAAAAAAGTAATTTAATTTTTCCTCTTCCCTAATCCGCTACAACTATCTAACGTTACCATCATAATCTTTTGAAGCAATCCTTTTATCTGAACTATTCTATCAAAGATAAGAACCACCATAATCCCTTTAAGCAACCCTTCTATTTAGATATCTCACCAAATTCAAAAAAAAAAAAATTTATAGTTAAAAATATGACAGGGATTGCAATGAAAAAACATCATCCCACGGATTCATCCTTCAATTTACTCCTTGGGCTGGCTTTTTTTCTCCTAAAAGAGATTTCCTATTTTCCATTACAATATTATAATAACATTATAATATTTGCAATAAAAATTATGTAATATTATAATTTTTTATATCATATATCCTGCATTCATAGTCTCGCACTGTGCTCTAGGAACGAAAGTTATATTATCAAAAGATAAAGAGAGAAAGGCCTTTAATGACGCCTTATACGTGGCATCATGCGTGCACTCTAAAGTTATATTTTAAAATTTAGATTAAGCAATAAATCAGCTTGATATTAGATCGTAGGTCAATCGATTTGATTGGATAAACAATTTGATGACATTATAATTAATTTTTAATTAATAATATAAAAAATAAAGTATAAATATCATTCCAAGTGAAAAATTAAAATCTTAAAAAAATTAATCCTATTTTATTTATCGAAACTAAAAATCTAAAAACCAGGATTGAACCGATCCTTCAAAACCCGATTGATTTAATAATTTTTTTAATTTTTATTTTTATTTTATAAAAATTAATTTTAATAATAAAATTGAATCATACTTATGATTAAATTTTTGTTAAACTAATTTGATCAATCGATCCGATCCAATTTTTAAAACCATACTCTAAACACACGTACCTTTCCTGTCTTCTTTGGCCCTACCTGGGCGTTATATTAAAATTATTATAGAGGATGACATGGATTTACGAGTACTTTGGTTAACAAAGAAGATAATCGATGAGCCAACTCTTTCTTATTACCTGTTTTTAAGAAAAATCCGATGTCGAATGAAGGCTCGTCAATCACTGGTCACTGGTCAATGGCAGCTAATTAAATTACTACATTAACCTTATTCGTGTGCCCCACCTGCCACCTGCCAACCCAACTACTCCCTCTTCATTCAACGCAAAAGAAACTTGGGCCCCTACTACTCCATCCACCAAACATTACAACGATGTGGCAGGTTTGGAATGCTTATCTAACCAAAAAGTCCACACGTTCAGTGAGTGATCATATATATATATATATATTATAGATTCTGCATCCAATTAATCTTGTCTTTATTTTGTGTTAATGCTTCAGCTCAAGGGGCCAAGGGCCTACCTTCCAACCATCGCACCATAGGTCATGCATTGCGTGATCCTCGATGCTTTCTCTTTTCACATGTAAGACAATATACATACCTCTTCAAATCGAAGCCATCACTGCTGATCTCCAATCAAATTCTAGGACATATATGTCCCAAGTTAACTCCTTCTTGAGTCCTATTTGTTACTTCTCTCCAACCAAAATTCACATTTTATTTACTTTTATTTGTATGGTATGCCAGCATCCGAATATCATACCCTAAATTTGAGATAGATTTAAAATGTAACAATTTACCGCAAACCCTCAGCATGCAAGATGCCTATCACTACATATCAGTATTTAATTCAACTAAATAAAAATTAAACTTTTATTTAATAATTAAATCTAATATTAACAAAATGTTCATAATAACATGCTTTAATATCACTGAAATTGATAAATATTTATAAATTATCAATATGGTTAAATTTTAAAACTAATGAGAAAACTAAAGAGCTTGATAGATGATTGTTTGCTTCTACTCAAGTCCTTATTTTATTTTTTTTGTCTAAAATACAAAAATAAAAATAGAGTTTGTTTTATATGTATGTCTATGTTTATGCTTTTTTCACTCTTAAGTCTTTGAACATGTAACTTTTTTTTTAAGATAATAATGGTATGTAAAAAAACTTCTTAGTACTTGACTTAGGATTCAATTGCCTACATCAACATACATAAGTTAAACAAGATAACTTAAGCTCTTCATCTAGTAGATCATATTTATTTTATAACAACTATTTTTCCTTTGACTTCATCACATAATCTTTGTAAGTGGAACTTTAAATTCATTTAGGTGGTGAAGAGGATTATGATTTGAGAAAGTAAGAATAAATAATTTATCTTATTTGATAAATATTAGACTCCATTTGTTTCTATTTCTTACATATATATATATATATATGTAACACAAGATAATAAATTGCATAGATGATGTTATGCAATTTAAAAAGTATTTTAAGTTTGGCTAAACTACAGTATTAATTTTTAAACTTAAAAAGCTATATTATTTTGATCTCTAAACTTCAAAAAGTTACAAAATTAATCCTTAACTTTTCTTTTTATTTCATTTTGATCCTTGCCGTTAAACAAAAAAATATCATTAATTTTTTATCCAACATGACGTATACGTTGCAGCACGCATGGTATACATATAGTTAAATTAATTTAAATTATGATTAATCTATTAACCTATTAATTTAATATTTAATAATTAATAAAAATAAAAATAATTTATCACTTCCCGCCTTCTCCCTCCTTTCTTCTGTCGCAACCTCCTCTATTCCCTTGTCGCAGCCCAAGCGTCGGCCACCCCTCCCTCCTCCGTCCCCCATGGAGACACCAAAAACGTGCAGACCATAGTTTCTTCTTGCTAAAGTGGATGTAATTTTAATTTTCCTTTTAAAACAAGAGAACCGCCCACCCATAACGTTGACTACTCCCCATTAGAAAACCGACTTCTATAAGTGTAGTTTGTGTGAAGGATGTGAATGGGATTAGTCCCACATGGAATAACTAGAGAATTAGATACTTATTTATGTATATTGGTGGACTCTTCTTTCTCTTGTGGATGAGTTGGGCCCAAATAATTTCTGTGGTTCTTTTTTTTTTTTGAAATAATTTTCGGTTATACTTCAACATATGTATCTCTTGAATACAACCCTTCCCAATCCGACCGTTTTAAATTCTCTATAAAGATAAGGATGTTCTCAATAGAAGATTATCGCTTGCAAATGATAATTTTGAATTTGTTGTATACTAAAGTATTTTGTGGATTCTCATTTGCAATCTATAGTGGAGGCAAATAAACACTAAAGAAAAGTGTTCATTCATGCCTCAAATTCCAGATTCTCCGTACAGTTCTCTATAACAACTTCTCTCTCTCTAGCGTTAATGCCGTCCACTGGAGGTGAGGGGGATTAGAAAAATCTCGACCTCCAGGTCTCCTCTATCGTCTAATCTGACATAACCCCAATCCACTGGATGGTTCGAGTGCAACTCCTCGTGCGAAGCCACGCCCCCGTCGTCCGTCGACATCGTCTCCATTAGTTTCGCCAATCACAACGTACCGCTACGTCGCCAACGTCGTTACCATCAGCGCCCACGCCGCCCCCTCCTCCCCCATGCTGCCGCCGTCGCCGCCGCCTCCTCCTTCCCCCTGTCCGACGATGGGGATCGGAGGAGCTTCACCCCATTTGGTACATCTAGACCGTCAGGCTCGATGAGGCAACGCGCGATAAGATCCATTGCAGTCGCCGAGTACAAGGCCAGCAATGGGCTCCTCGGTGCCACGGATTGCTCAGTGTGCTTCGGGGAGTTCCAGGACGGCGAGCTCATTCGGCTACTCCCCAAGTGCGGCCACGCCTTTTTTTTTTTTTTTTTGTTACAAGCGGGCGATTACATCACTCTTGTGCGAGTCGATTCTGAGCTATCAGAATACAAGATTTGAGTAAAGATAATAGGACAAGAAACACCAACCAGCCATACCCACTGACAGGAATAATGAATAACCATAGAAGCTATATATGCCGGGCCACGCCTTTCATGTTTCCTGCATCGATCGATTATACCTGGCTCCGAGCCCACGTCAACTGCCCCCTATATATGCCGGGCCGACATCGTCGATCCAGCGGCGGATCCTGCCGGCACTACTTCTTTAATTTCCTCCTGGCAGTGCCACTCCCGTTACAATCTCGGTCGAGGCCTGGCCTCGAGTTCCTTCGCCCCCACGGACAATCCCAATGTTGGAATCCAAGCACCGGAGGGCGATCACGGGGGGCAAGACAGGGAAGAAGAGGATAGAGGGCTGGAGACCAGAATTGGATCTGGAATTTTGACTGTCCAGTTGCCGAAAAGCTCCGAGCTTCGGGTGCAAGGCCATTTGGTGGAAGGTGGGTTTCAGCTGATCGGCCGATCGGCTTCAGCTACGATCTTAAACTCTGATCGTATCCGTATTTATATTCGAATTATATCATATTTAGATATTTATTTTACAGTTCAATTAGATCTAGATACAAATTTAGATATCTAATCCAAAAATTAATCAAATACGAATATGAAAATGAATTTATCTTTTTTTAAGATACAGATACGGATATTCGTTTTGTATATAATTTTTTAATTTTATATTATTAAATAACGGCGGTGGAGCGCTTTATTTACGGCCGTTTTTTGAATTAAAAAAAAAAAGGGAAGGCGAAGAGGCTTCAAATGCTGATCGCGTGCGTGAGGGGAAGAGTCTTCGTCCTCTTCCCACACCATTTCTTTTTTCTTCTTCATCTTCCTGACTTCCTCTGTTTTCCCTCAAATCATTGTTAGCCACCGGATTGTACAAGCACTCTCCTGAGTCCTCACCATTGTCCTCATCAGGTAAGCTTCCTTTCCGAATGTTCTGGTGCGAAGTCAGCACATGCCGCATGGTCTGGGAGAAGATAGTGATGATGGTTTCATGGTTTTGGATGGTTATGACTGCATCCACTATTGGATCATGTGAGAGGATATAGCAAGTGATGTTCTTCCAAACAGAATGAATCCTTACATAGTAAAGATAAATGGGTGAAGGGATCACCTTTCCAGTTTCTACCACTGTTTCTGGCCCATCCATCCTCCATCCACTGCCCAATAAATGAATTCAAAACTGATGGCAGTGGTCATTAATTGGTTTCATCCTGCTAATGTTGGTCTTTCGTCATACAGTGCTTCTTTTTCTTGACCCCATTAGGAGTATTGTTCGCATGACTTATTTTTTATATATGGGTTCCCCACTTCATGGCATGCCTATGCTTCAATGCATGATAGATGCCAAGGAGCCCTATGGTGTGCCATACCTAGCCATATGATAGGGATCAAATGGTCGTTTGTCCTCTTAAGGATCATGGATTCAATATCCTTGTCATGGTGTACTGGATTTTTTTATAGGTCCAGGTTTACAGAGAAGGCTGCCTATAGCCCATCAAAATGATCCTAGTAGGAGGTTAGGTTATAGGTTTGGTCTTGAAAATTTTACAGCAGAGTTGGATTGAGAAAGACAACGTGGCTTTGCTCTCAAGTCCATCTGGACTTGACTGAGGCCTAGAATTAGAACGAAGACCAGAGTTTGGATCATAAACTTAGACCCAGATCTCTTACTAGATTAGTGATAACATGGTAAAAATGTGTGGTTTGTTGAATTTTTGTGCCAACTTGAGGGGACCTAAACAAAGATTATGGAAAATGTCTACTTTAATGAACCATAAAAATTTAACATCATTTTACACCTAAACTGTACTGGATTAAACAACAACACAATGACTATATGTCGATATCTAGACCCAAAGCCATGGATGAACTCTTAGCAGACCAAATTGCAAACTTCAGATCTATCAACCTCATTAAGAGTTATTGCTTTAGATTAGCTTCTCTTTCCTTTTTCCCTTCTGATGAAAAAAAAAGGATGAATAACTGCTGCCTTGGATTCATTCCAAGTACCAAACGGCAGTTAGAAATTTCAAAAAATAGGTCATTGACTCATTTCAAATTTAAATGGGTTCTAACTGAATGCGAAATTTTGCTGGGTGTTAAATCACCAAAAACTTGTCAAGTTTTGGGGCTCAATAACACATTTTACCCACCAAAAATTAAAGATGGGGAGCAGTTGTAACAGGAGAAGGTATACTCTTATGAAACAAACGGTAGGTGATGGAAGATTAGATTTGAAATTCAAAGGGGACCTTTAGAGTTGTCTCATCTCACAGGGCATAAACATGGAATCTGGAAAATGACTGGTTGAGTGTGTTAACTTTTTTTTTTTTTTTGGATGATGAAATTCTCATTGACTTGTATGATCCAATAATACTAAAGAAGACTATGACATACTAATATACTATGATATACATATATGAGCATTGTTTAAGAGTGATACCTGATTTAGTAAATCATGTAGGTTCTTTCTTTTGTTCATGGATTTTCTTATTATATTTTTTTTGTATTTTGAATGCAGTTGTTATATATCATGTCTTCTAGTGGAACTATTAAAGATGCAAATAGCAAATCAACTGAGCCTACAAATCAAACAGAGAGGAAAAGACAAAAGAAAAAGCTAACATCTAAAATTTGGGATGAATTTAAATAATATGAATTAGAAAAGGAAGGTGATAAAAAAAATTTAAAAAAGAAGAAGCAAGATGTAATCACTGCAAAGAATATTTAATGGAGGCAGTAGTATGGGGACAACATATTTGAAAAATCATCTTGATAAGTGTCATTCATTTTTGAAAAATGCTAATGTCAAAGGCCAACAAATGTTACAAACATCATTGCAAAAAGAGGATGGCACTTGTTCTTTGGGCACCTATACATATGATGGAGATGTTAGTCGTAAGAAGCTTATACGGATGTTTGTTATGCATGAATACCCATTTTCTATGATTGAGCATGAAGGATTTATTAATTTTATTAAGTCTTTAAGACCATCTTTTGAATTAAAGAGTCGCATAACTCTTAGAAAAGGGATTATGAAAACATATTTAGAGGAGAAGAAATATGTTTGGTCTACTTTCATGTTGGATAAGTGCAACTATAGATTTGTGGACTTCTAAACAAAATAAGTCTTATTTATGTGTAACAACACATTTCATTGATGATGATTGTAATTTGAAAAAGAAAATAATTTATTTTATGCATATGGGAGGAAGACAACTGAAATTAATTTGTGTAATACGTTTATCAAAAATATAATTGATTGAAACATTGATCGTAAGTTATTTATATTAACATTGGATAATGATCGTGCCAATGATGCGTGTGTCAGAGAAATCATGGATATGCTTCAAGGAACACTTAATGGCCAGTTCTTTCATGTAAGATATGCTGCACATATTATTAATTTAGTTGTGTAGAATGAACTAAAAAATTAATATGGCAATTAAAAATATCAGAAAAATGATGAATAGGGCTAAAGAATGTAATTTGGATATGTAAAGGTTTGCCAATTGATGTCCCAATATGGTGGAACTCTACGTACATGATGCTTAGGGATGCTTGTTATTATAAAGAGGCTTTTAAAAGATTGCAGTGTCTTGATCTATACAAATTTGATATGTGCCCAACAAATGATATTGGATAGAGGTAAAAGTATTTTGTCAAGCTTTGAAAAACTTCTATAACATCATCGAGCTCCTTTCAGGCATAAAATATCCAAATGCAAATATCTTTTTTCAAGAATTTTTGTGAAATTCAATTGCAAATTGTTGAATAGTGTACAAATCCTAAGGATCGATTTTTTCTCTTTATGGCATTATCAATAAAGGAGAAGTTTGATAAATATTGGCAACAATCTAATCTCATGCTAGCAGTGGGTTCATTCTTAGATTCTCGTTACAAAATGAAGATGGTAGGATTTTATTACTCACATATTTACTCTTTAAATGAAGAAAAAAGGTCAATGATGTTCAAAATGTTATTCAGAACCATTATAGTGAGTATGAAAGAAAGTTTCCTTCGTTTTCTATTCCAATTACTCATGATATTGGTTCATCGAGAGATAGCAGATATATTTCTGATGAGTTTGATGAGATGGAAGGAAGAAAAGGAAAGTTTGTATAATTTATGAAGAAGAATGCACAGCAACAATAAATTAGAGCATATTTGGATATATATATATGGAGGAATCTATTTGGCTATGGTTGAAGGTGATGCTTTTGATATTTTAGGCTGGTGGAAATCTAATGGTTCAAAGTATCCTGTCTTATCTCGGATTGCAAGAGATATTTTTGGTAATTTAGTATCTACTGTAGCTTCAGAATCAGCATTTAGTACAGGTGGACGAGTGATAGATGCATTTCGAAGTTCATTAGATTCTGATATTGTTGAAGCTGTGATTTGCCTTCAAGATTGACTGAGATCTGAGAAAAAAGGTAACTTATTATATTTTATACAATATTTTGTTAGATTTAACTTATTTATAATATTTTACTATTTTTTAAAATTTCATTTCAGGTCATATTTCATCTGTTGTTCATGATCTTAATTCTCCTGCTATGTTGGATAACTAACTATTCTATCTCCATTGAAGATTCAAACAAATCAATATCAACTCATATATTATAATAAGGTAAATGCAAATGATGTATAGTTTTTAAAAAATAAATTATTATTTTTATTTATATATATTAAACTTTTATAATAATAATAATAATATTATTATTATTTCAGATTAGAGCATTGAAGATTGTTATATGATGTTATTCAATGATTTATGAACTTTTTACTTAATAGTTTATGAAATACTTCTTAATACATTTGAGTTTATGAGATGCATTTAAGATTTATCTTTGAATGATATTAACTATGGTGGATAGTGATATTTTTGGTACTATTTATGCATTTAAATAAAGGATGAGAATGATAACATTAAGTGCACTCCAACATATTCAAGGATGAAAATATTGATCAAGATTCATCGATGGGCCAATTGAATGGTATGATCTAAAATAATATTATGGTTCTTGTTACGATGAAGTAAAAATACAGAAGAATCAAGAAGAAAGTAAGTATATTTATTATTTTTTAAATGATTATTGTTTAGGATTATTATTTATTTTATTAACTTTGTTATTTTCTCATATTTGTATTTAGGTACTTTTGTTATGAGTATGAACAAGCATACATCATACTAATTAGGGACTAGGAAGAGTATTGGTAAGCATTTGGGTTCTCAATATAAGGTACATATTATCTCTTTTGATCATTTGGGTTCCCAATATAAGGTCATATATTATCTCTTTTTAAATATTTAAATTTTTTTTGATATATTTCTTACTTTTAATGAAGTTTTGAATTATAACTAACTTTTTTTGCATATAATTATGATTATCTTGAATATAATTATGATTATCTTAGATTCTTTATGATCATGTCATTATATTTATTTTCATTATTAAACTTTATTTAAAATTTAATTAATATCTAAGTAGTACTCAATTTATATCCGTATCTAGATAAACAAGTAGAATATGCTGATTTATATTCATATTCGTTTAAAAAAAATATGAATATAAATTTAATATTTATTATATTATATTTATATTTTATTATTAAAAAATAAATATCAATCCGTTTTCAGTCCTATCTCTTCTGCATGCTGACAATGATTGAATCATACTTTAAAATTAAAAAAAAAAGGGGCTGGACCATATGGACCAAACGGAACGGGTTATCACTTTGGATCACAACGTTTTAGTAGCCTCTTGTCCCGGATTCAGTGTTTTCGCCAATACCCAAACCTAGGATTTTTCGGAAGCAGAGGAGCGGGGGTAGAGAGAGAACCTGCTCAATGGCAAAGAAAAAGGCCTGCGTCCTTGCTATCAGATCGCTCTCGGCGCTCTCCAAGGTCAGCTCCTCCTCTTCTCAAGCCCCTCCGCCCCCGCCTCTCCTCTCCCACCCCTCCTTATGCCCTCCTAGTTCTTCGCAGAAGGACGTCAAAGCATCTCCGTTGGTCATCCGCTGCCGGTGGCTGAGCACCGCTGCGCAGAGGACCGACTTCGCCGCCGACCCTCTCGACAGTGATGGGCGAGAGGCTGCTGGAGATGAGATTCCCTTTCCGGCCACAATGTCTATTTCCCGCATAGCCCGCACGGGTTCTATAGCGAACGCTCTTATGAGCAGGGAATTGATGGAGCTCATGGCGGAAACCCAATTCCAAGCTCGGACAAGTACCAACGGTGGAATCCTGGTGAGGGTCATGGGGGAAAGCCCGATGGGTTTTTTTAGGGGGAACCCTTTGGGATAGAGGGCAAGGAGTTAATGGAAATGCGGAACTTGGGAATCGATGCGCTGAAATTGTTGAGCAGTTGTTGGATTCTACACGGCTCAATGAACAGGGTATTTTGCCCGTGAACGCTTCAGACTTGGCAAAGGAGAGAGAAAGAAAGAAAGAAGGCTAATCTACTTGAGGTTAGAAGTAGCCTACATGAGTATCAGGCAGGGATGCCGCAGCCTTCCTTCGCCCGGCTACGGTAAGAGATATCGCAGCCAGTTAAAGAAGGGGCCGATGCGCCTCCTTCACGTGGATATAGGGAGAAGATAACCCTTCTTTTGCCGCTATTTAAGAAGGAGGGGGAGCACCCCTCCTTCCCACGAGCTCTCCCTTAGCGCTGGGCACAGGTAAGAGAGAGAGAGAGTTACAGAGAGATCGAGAGAGACAAAGAGAAAGGGAGAGAACCAAGCCGGTTCACGGCTTGGTTCGGGCCCGGCGGAGTGCCCGATGCCTCGCCGGGCCTGGGCGTCGGCCAGGAGGCCTCACCGGCGGCGGCGACCGTCCGGTGAGGATCCGGCCGGCCACGGTGGCCGGCCGTGCCACCGGCACGAGTCGCGTGCTGTGGATCGAGCGAAAGAGAGAGAGAAATTAAGGAGAGGGAGCCGGCCGTCACCGCGGCCGGCTCTGGCCCGTCGCCGATGGCCGGGCCACCCAGAATTTGGCCGGCGGTGGCCCTGGCCGCCGGCACGGCCTCCCCCTGTTTCGGGCGAAACAGGGGAGGAGGCGGGGGAGATGATGAAGACGTGGGCCGGCTTGGGCCGTCCCACGTTGGGCCCTATTGGGCCGGCTCGCGAGCTGTTTTGGGGCTACGATTTGGGCCCCGTATTGGGCCGGGAATGGAGAAATAAAAATATGACCCAAATCGGCGTTGATTCTAGTTTCTCGGATATTTTTATTTCCCCATTCGGGCTTATATATTGAAGATATTCGAGCCCAAAGTTGGGCCCAGGATTAGACTGGGTAGACCTTAGGGGATGCTGCATTGTTCAATTTTTGAGATTTAATTGTGGAAATTAATGCTGTAGGTAACCAGATGTCCACATAGCTGATTTACAGTTTGGAATTAGCGTACTGAGGTAAGTAAGCCATTTATTATAATTTTTATAATTTATTAGAATAAAAATTATGGATATATTGCATTATTTAAAAAAAAAAATGGAATTTTGTTATACAATTGGGTATCTGTTATAATTATATGTGATTACTAATATTTTGCAAAGTAATGGATTATAAATGTGCAAAAATTGAATGATGTGATTATTTTGGCTTTGCAAAATATACTGGTATTATTGATGTATTTTATGCTATGAATGTACAAACCACTGTATATGATATGAGGAGCTTATGCTCATGATGATGCATGATGTGCTACATGCAAATATGATGATGATATGTGTCGCCGCGGTTCTCATATGATGTGAAACGATGTGAAATGCCGAGAGATACGGGACCCACCTCCACAGGGGGAGATATGTGGAGGACACACATCTAGAGGATGTGATGTGATTGATATATTGCATAACGCACACACATCTAGAGGATGTGTTGTGATTGATTATGATATATGGCATAACGCTGGTACCAGGACCCTTCCTCTTAGGGGACATTAAAGAGTGATACACCAGATGGGTGTTGTAGGGCCGTGGGACACATAAGGAAATAATAATTATATGAATACAGTGGGTTTGTTTACATTGCATATTTCAGCATTTATTGTATAATTAAGCTTCCAAAATTATTTGAGCTGATGATATACATGTTTTGATAACATGATGAATGTATTTGAAATTGGAAGTTTTATACATGAAAATGTGGTTTTAATATCTTGACGAAATGATTATTTAATAGTAGGCTTACTTATTGAGTGTAAGCTCATATAAATCTTACAATGTTTTTCAGAGCCACAGGACTGAAGAATGGGATCTGGGGTAGTTGGAGCTTCATCAGAGGAAACTAAGATCCAACATTTTGTTGTAACCCCAGTGACTTATGTATGATGGGCATGTAGCCTAAAACCTATGATTATGGTTGAGAACCATTTAAATTGGACGATATATTGTTATTACCCTTCTTGTATTAAATGTTATATTTTGGGACGCCTTGCATGCCAGGCATGCGGCGGGTTGCCACCCCTAGATCCAATATAGGGTCTGGGGCGTGACAGCTAATGTGGTATCAGAGCCTAGGTTTGACCTTAGGGACAAACATAGGATGACACTAAACAAAACAGTAGGATGACACTGGGAGGGTAACAACTCTAAGAAGATATAATTTTTTTCTAATAAATATATTTTGAAAACTTAAGGGTTTGTAAAGATATTGATTGGAACCAAACTTGGCAGGGAATAGTCATGCCTCGTCACACCAGAAGTATGCGACAAGTTGGAGGTTCCCAGGCTGGTGACTCTGGCCAGCAGGGAGGCCAGCAAACTTCTGGAGGCTCTGGTTCCATCAATGTGGCTGGGAATGGCCAGCAACAGCGCCAGACTGAGATACTTCAGGCCCTTGTGGAAATGGTGCAGGCTATGCAGCAGCAGATCCAACAAGTGGTGCCTGCTCAGCCCGGCCCTCCTACTCAGCAAAACCCGCGAGTCGAACCTGAACCACCAGTCCAGCCCGCTCCGCCGCAACCCTGGCAAGGAGGGGGTCGGAGCTTTGCTGAGTTTAAGAGCTTAGCCCCTGCTCCCTTCTCTGGATCCACCAATCCCGCTGATGCTGAGGGATGGATGAGGGAGATGGAGAAGGCCTTCATGGCCCATGGTAGCCAGGAGGAGGAGCGGATTAGATTTGCCACCTATCTCCTTCAAGGGGAGGCATATGATTGGTGGTTGCATATGGAGCAGCGATTGGGTGGACAAGCTGTTTCCTGGAGGGAGTTCAAGGAGGCCTTTTTCAACAAATACTTTCCTAGTAGTGTGCAAAGACAGATGGAGTCTGAGTTTCTGGAGCTGGAACAGAAGAATCTCTCTGTGGCCCAGTACGAAGCCGAGTTCACTAGGCTAGCTCGGTTTGCTCCGGAAATAGTGACCACTGAGAGAGCCAAGATCACCAGGTTCACTGAAGGACTGCGACCCAAACTGAGGCAAGCAGTCAATGCATTTGAACTCTCCATATTGTGCTGTGGTGAGTAAAGCCCTGGTGATCGAAAGAGACATGAATAGGAACCAGAAGGAGTGGGAGCTAAAGAGGAAGAGGAAGGGGTCTCCTTCGGGCCAGTCTTCGGGGCAGGCTAAGAAGAAAGATACATATCAGCCCCCCACAGGACCGAAGGGTAAGGAGACCCGTTGCCCTCACTGCGGGAACTTCCACCCGGGCAGGCAGTGCCGTGGGCCGAGAGGTGCCTGCTTCATATGTGGGAAAGTGGATCACAAGATGGCCACTTGTCCCCTTCGGAGGGAGCAGCTGTCTTCTCCAAATCTTGGGATGAACCAGCGCAGCAGCCGAGGACCCAGGGAAGGGTCTTCACCCTCACCCAACAGGATGCTGCCGCTTCTAACTCCGTTGTGGCAGGTATACCTGTTACCTAAGTACCCCTTTAAGATTATTTGGTTCATATGCGATATAATGCATTAATCATGAAGGATAAATAGGATCCGCTATATGACATCTAAGACAACTAAACTTTGTGATCAGGGACAATTAAAGTAGGCAACACTTATGCTCAGACTTTAGTAGATCCGGGTGCCACGCATTCGTTTATATCTGATGTTTATCTTGCCAATAATGCATCGTTGACACCCGTTCCCCTAGAACAAGAGTTGCTCATTGCATTCCCAAATGGAGATGTTATGAGGGTGGAGTCTGTATGCAGATCCTGCCAGATCAACGTGGGCGACAAGAGGCTGGAGGCTGATCTAATCGTCCTTCCACTAAAGTCCTTTGATGTTATCCTTGGGATGGACTGGTTGGCCTCCTATCATGCTTCGGTAGACTGTTTCAGGAAAATGGTGATCTTCAAAATCCCTAATCAGCCTGAATTCAGTTTTACTGGAAGCCAGGAACACCTGGCCTCAGTGTTTGTATCAGCACTGCGGGCTGCCAAATACTTGATGAAAGGTGGCCAAGGGTTTCTTGCTGTGGTCAAGGACCTTCAGCAGGAAGAGGTGAAATTGGAGGATATTCCAGTGGCTATGGAGTTTCCTGACGTCTTCCCGGATGATTTGACCGAATTGCCTCCAGACCGGGAAGTGGAGTTCACCATTGATTTGGTCCCTGGCACTGGACCTATATCCAAGGCCCCTTATCGTATGGCCCCAGCTGAACTAAAAGAGTTGAAGAACCAATTGCAAGAGCTCCTAGACCGGGGATTTATCAGACCGAGTGTCTCTCCTTGGGGTGCTCCAGTATTATTTGTCAAAAAGAAGGATGGGAGTCTTCGGCTCTGCATTGATTACCGAGAAATCAATAAGGTAACAGTGCGGAACAAGTATCCCTTGCCAAGGATCGATGATCTGTTCGATCAACTCCAAGGAGCTCGGGTATTCTCGAAGATTGACCTTCGGTCAGGATACCATCAACTCAAGGTCCAGGCTGGAGATGTGCCTAAGACAGCATTCAGGACTAGGTATGGCCACTACGAGTTCTTGGTGATGCCGTTTGGGTTAACTAATGCCCCGGCAGCATTCATGGACTTGATGAACAGAATCTTTAAGCCATACTTAGACCAGTTTGTGGTGGTGTTCATTGATGACATCCTGGTGTATTCAAAAAGCCAGGAGGAACATATGGACCACCTGAAGATTGTTCTGCAAACCCTTCGAGAGAAAAAGCTTTATGCCAAGTTGCAGAAATGTGACTTCTGGTTGAGCCAAGTATCATTCTTGGGTCACGTAATATCTAAAAATGGCATAACTGTGGACCCAAAGAAGATTGAGGCGGTCATAAATTGGAGTCGACCTTCCAATGTATCTGAAGTCAGAAGCTTCGTGGGGCTGGCAGGATATTATCGCAGATTCGTGGAGGGCTTTTCTCGCATTGCTCTACCCCTGACTCGCTTGACCCAAAAGCAAGCGAAGTTTGACTGGACTGAGGAGTGTGAGAGAAGTTTCCAGGAGCTGAAACAACGCCTAGTGTCAGCCCCCGTCCTTACCCTTCCGTCAGGATCTGGAGGATTCACTCTATACACGGATGCTTCTCGGAAGGGATTGGGATGTGTTCTGATGCAAAATGAGAAGGTGATAGCTTATGCCTCCAGACAGCTAAAGCCATACGAGCAAAATTATCCTACTCATGACCTGGAGTTGGCTGCTGATTTTTGCCTTAAAGATCTGGCGGCATTATCTATATGGAGAAGCATGTGATGTGTACACAGACCACAAAAGTCTGAAGTACATCTTCACTCAGAAGGAGTTAAACTTGAGACAAAGGAGGTGGATGGAGCTACTAAAAGATTATGACCTGAACCTGCACTATCATCCAGGGAAGGCCAATGTGGTAGCTGATGCCTTGAGTAGGAAGTCCTCCTCGGAGTTGGCTTCTATGATCACCTCTCAGCCTCACATCCAGAGGGATCTTGAGAAGCTGGAGGTTGGATTGCGAGTACAACGGTTCGATGGACTTGTAGCAGCACTTGTACTCCAACCAACTCTGTTAGACAGGATCAAGTCCTCCCAGAAAGAAGACTTGGACCTGCAAAAGATTAAAGAAGCCGTGAAGTCAGGGGTTCTGAATGAATTTACTATAATGGAGGATGGATCCCTGAGATTTGATGGTAGGCTCTGTGTGCCAAATGTGGTGGAACTAAGAGCAGAGATTCTGAAGGAGGCCCACTATTCTCCTTACACGGTGCACCCAGGAGGTACCAAGATGTACAAAGACCTAAAGGAAAACTTTTGGTGGAAAGGAATGAAGAGCGAGATTGCTCAGTACGTAGCCAAGTGTTTGGTATGTCAGCAAGTGAAGGCTGAGCATCAAAGGCCTGCGGGACCCCTTCAATCTCTGATGATTCCACAATGGAAATGGGAGAAGATCACTATGGACTTCGTGACTGGTCTGCCTAAGACCCCTCGGAACAATGATGCGGTATGGGTCATTGTGGATAGATTAACGAAGTCAGCCCATTTCCTGCCATTCAGAGTTGGGATCTCTAGTGAGAGATTGGCCAACATGTATATTGAGCAAATTGTGAGCTTCATGGTATTCCCGTATCTATTGTATCAGATAGGGATACTAGGTTTGTGTCCCAATTCTGGAAGAGTCTTCATAGAGCTCTGGGGACCAAATTGAACTTCAGCACAGCCTTCCATCCTCAGACAGATGGGCAGTCTGAGAGAACCATACAGACCCTGGAGGACATGTTGCGAGCCTGTGTGATGGACTTGGGTGGTGCTTGGGACAACCACTTATCTTTGGTGGAATTTGCTTACAATAACAGCTACCAGGCCAGTATCCAGATGGCTCCATTTGAGGCCTTGTATGGTAGAAAATGCGGATCTCCCTTATGTTGGGATGATGTGGGGGAGAGAAAATTGTTGGGCCCTGAGCTGATTCGACAGACAGTAGAAAAGGTACAACTGATCAAGGGACGACTCCACAGCTCAGAGCCGACAGAAGAGCTATGCTGATGTGAGAAGAAGGGAGCTAGAATTTCAAATTGGAGATCATGTCTTCTTGAAGATATCACCAACCAAAAATGTGATGAGATTTGGGATTAGAGGTAAACTGAGTCCACGATACATTGGACCATTTGAAATTCTGAGCAAAGTAGGGGAGGTGGCTTATAGCTTGGCATTACCTCCGGCACTCTCTGGGGTACACAATGTATTTCATGTATCTATGTTGAGAAAGTACATTCCTGACCCCAGCCATGTGATACAGTTTGAGCCCATGCAGTTAAGGAAGGATCTAACGTATGAGGAGCATCCTGTGCGTATTGTGGACCGCAAGGATCAAGTTTTAAGACGGCGTAGCATTCCTTATGTCAAGGTTCAGTGGAGTAACCATTCTGAGAGGGAAGCTACTTGGGAGCTTGAGGAGAAATTAAAGAAAAATATCCTCAATTGTTTGTAACATAGCATATAATTGGAAAGAAGATTAATCATATGATAAAGCGTTGGATTCTAAATGTTATTTGAAGTACACCAATTTCGAGGCCGAAATTTTTATAAGGAGGGAGAATGTAAACCCCTGATCTTGCGGCGGATCCTCACGTGGTGAGGATCCACCATTGTTGACGGAGGAAGGGGGGCGCCGCCCCTTCCTCCGCCATTATTGACGGCTGCGGCAAGGGGTGCCGCAGCCAGTCAAGGAAGGGGGCGCCGACGCGCCCCCTTCACGTGGGTACAGGGGAGGGATAACCCTCCCCTCGCCGCTATTTAAGGGGGGGAGCACCCCTCCTTCCACGAGCTCTCCCGGTGCGGCACAGGTAAGGGAGAGAGAGAGAGTTACAGAGAGATCGAGAGAGAGAGACAGAGAGAAAGGGAGAGAACCAAGCCGGTTCACGGCTTGGTTCGGGCCCGGCGGAGTGCCCGATGCCTCGCCGGGCCTGGGCGTCGGCCAGGAGGCCTCACCGGCGGCGGGCGACCGTCCGGTGAGGATCCGGCCGGCCACGGTGGCCGGCCGTGCCACCGGCACGAGTCGCGTGCCGTGGATCGAGCGAAGAGAGAGAGAGAAATTGAGGAGAAAGAGAGGGAGAGGGAGCCGGCCGTCACCGCGGCCGGCTCTGGCCCGGTCGCCGATGGCCGGGCCACCCAGAATTTGGCCGGCGGCCCTGGCCGCCGGCACGGCCTCCCCCTGTTTCGGGCGAAACAGGGGAGGAGGCGGGGAGATGATGAAGACGTGGGCCGGCTTGGGCCGTCCCACGTTGGGCCCTATTGGGCCGGCTCGTGAGCTGTTTTGGGGCTACGATTTGGGCCCCGTATTGGGCCGGGATGGAGAAATAAAAATATGACCCGAATCGGCGTTGATTCTAGTTTCTCGGGATATTTTTATTTCCCCATTCGGGCTTATATATTGAAGATATTCGAGCCCAAAGTTGGGCCCAGGATTAGACTTGGTAGACCTTAGGGGATGCTGCATTGTTCCAAATTTTGAGATTTAATTGTGGAAATTAATGCTGTAGGTAACCAGATGTCCACATAGCTGATTTAAGTTTGGAATTAGCGTACTGAGGTAAGTAAGCCATTTATTATAATTTTTATAATTTATTAGAATATAAAATTATGGATATATTGCATTATTTGGAAAAATAAGGCAAAATGGAATTTTGTTATACAATTGGGTATCTGTTATAATTATATGTGATTACTAATATTTTGCAAAGTAATGGATTATAAATGTGCAAAAATTGAATGATGTGATATTTTGGCTTTGCAAAATATACTGGTATTATTGATGTATTTTATGCTATGAATGTACAAACCACTGTATATGATATGAGGAGCTTATGCTCATGATGATGCATGATGTGCTACATGCAAATATGATAATGATATGTATCGCCGCGGTTCTCATATGATGTGAAACGATGTGAAATGCCGAGAGATACGGGACCCACCTCCACAGGGGGAGATATGTGGAGGACACACATCTAGAGGATGTGATGTGATTGATATATTGCATAACGCACACACATCTAGAGGATGTGTTGTGATTGATTATGATATATGGCATAACGCTGGTACCAGGACCCTTCCTCTTAGGGGACATTAAAGAGTGATACACCAGATGGGTGTTGTAGGGCCGTGGGACACATAAGGAAATAATAATTATATGAATACAGTGGGTTTGTTTACATTGCATATTTCAGCATTTATTGTATAATTAAGCTTCCAAAATTATTTGAGCTGATGATATACATGTTTTGATAACATGATGAATGTATTTGAAATTGGAAGTTTTATACATGAAAATGTGGTTTAATAATATCTTGACGAAATGATTATTTAATAGTAGGCTTACTTATTGAGTGTAAGCTCATATAAATCTTACAATGTTTTTCAGAGCCACAGGACTGAAGAATGGGATTTGGGGTAGTTGGAGCTTCTATCAGAGGAAATTAAATCCAACATTTTGTTGTAACCCCAGTGACTTATGTATGATGGGCATGTAGCCTAAAACCTATGATTATGATTGAGAACCATTTAAATTGGACGATATATTGTTAATACCCCTTCTTGTATTAAATGTTTATTTTGGGACGCCTTGCATGCCAGGCATGCGGCGGGTTGCCACCCCTAGATCCAATATAGGGTCTGGGGCGTGACAGTACATGAGTTTCATCATTTCGAGAATGGGTTTGTTTTTGCAGGGGCTATTGGTGAAATGGAGCAAATAAGTTTCTATTATGCGAAGCTTTTCCATCTTTCTTCAAGAGAAGAGAAATAATGAAGCCCTAATGAAGAGAAGATGCTAATTATTGTTGCTATGCCCTCATAACTCCATGTTATGCTATAATGAATTTCACTTATTGTATTGATGAGCACTCACATCAATTGGTAAAATAGTGTCATCATCATATTAGTAATGTCTCATATCTAAATGGAGTCTAAAATGTTGTGAAGAAACAAACTTCTCAATTCTTCTGCCAATGTTTTCATTTGCAAATTGATTGTGCCTAAAACGTTTTTCTTATATGCATTATTAGCAAATCTGCTATTCAAGTTTCTTAGCAACAAATCTAGATCGATCGTATAACAGGTGTTTATATATATGCTAAAGGTATTTGTTGTGTGTAGCATGAAGGTATTTCTTAGCAAAAAATAATCTGAATAGTTGTGCTTGATTCCTAAATTATTTTGGCTAGCAATTACCTTATTCAAGTAGGTACTTATTTTCCATTGTTTGCTCAAACTTTTTAGTCCCTTGCAGCATCAAACAGTTTTAATCATGTTAAAATTGAATAAGTATAAAAAGTTGCTTTTTATTTTCTTTGAAATTTCAAACATGTCAGATTTTATTCAAGAGCCAAAATAGTTAGACTGATACATGAAAAAATTTGATCAAATGACCTTTATTGAACTTGATTTAGAAATTTTGCTTTCTTTGCAACCAGAGTCTTGTATATCTTGTTTTAGTGTGCGAGAGTTATATATATATATATATATATATATATATATATATATATATATATATATATATATATATATATATATATATATATGTGTGTGTGTGTGTGTGTGTGTGTGTGTGTGTGTGTGAGAGTACATTTTGGAACTTACTCGCAATATCATTGGTCTGTCACTATATTCTTCTAAATGTATTCTAATCAAATAGCTTGGTAAGCATTATCCCAAAATTTACTGTTTACTGAATTATTTTTTAGATGCACTTTCTTGGTCCCGCTCCTTTTGTCCGAAATAATTATTTTTTGTTGAATTAATTTAATGATATTTTAAAAAATGTTAGAAAATAATACTTTGCTTCTATTTGTGATAAATCACTTGAAATCATGGAATTCATAGCATTATTTCAATGACATTTTTAAAAACAAAAAATAATGCTTTGCCTAGCAATTATGATAAGTTACTAGGAATCATTGAAACTATGGCATTAGTTTAATGATATTCTATAAAAAAACTAAAAATCAATACTTTACCTCATATTTATGTAAAATTATTTTTTATTAGTTTATAACTTGCCTTTTTTCTCCTATTGGTTCAGGTTCCGTTGTGACTAAGCATATATGTGAATCTCAACCTATAGTCGAGCATTCTTTAAAAGTTATAAAGTGTTAATTATTTAATGAACTAATTTATAGTTGTTTTCATTTTTAATCATCTAGACATATAATTACTAACTTATTATTGTTATAGGCAGTTGGGAGCTATTTAAGAAAGTGGTGTCTTAATTATGCATCTCAACCTTTGGATGATGGTTCAGAACCTCCACCACTTGACATAGATGTTTTTTTGTTTCGAGGTTGCAGGTAGAAAGAAGAAGAGGCGTGTTTATGGTCTTGGCTCGCGAGCAGTATCTTTGTATCCTACTTCATTTCAGAGCAACGGAACCTCATATTCATCACAGGTTGTTACAGTAACAGCTCAATTAAGGAGCTTGTGCAACAAAAGCTTGTAGATAAGCAAGCAGAGATGGATAGAAAGATTGCTTAGTTGATACACAAATAGAGCGTTTACATCAGATGGAGGAGCAGATGAGGCGCTTTATGGAGCAGATGGTGATGGGGCCAGTTGACCCCATGGGCAACAATGATTGTATCTGGGACTTGACCTCGCAAGTTTGCCCATTCTCGGCTCCAGCTTCCTAGGCAGCCCCATCCTAGGCGGCCTTCCTAGGTGGCCCAATCCTAGGCGGCCCTGTCTTCTTAGGTAGCCCGAGGTAACAACAGGCTCTGTCCCTGGCGCTCCCAGTCGTTCTGGACGCTCTCGGCCCCGACATACTCACTTCTGACTAGCTTCTTCCCCGACTTCCCGGCCTCTACTCCCTCTCGGCCTCGGTGTGATAGAGGAAGCATCTTCACCCTCCACTACGGTAACCACCACGACCTCACTTCTTACGATGTCAGCCTCGTCGACGGCTTCGACATGGGCATGACTGTCTCCCCCCCCCCCCCCCCCCCCCACTGCGAGGGCAAGGGTTAGTGCCCCATCATCGGTTGCCATGCTGACATCCTCGCTGTGTTCTGACATGCTCGAAGTCCTTCAGGCACTCATGTTCGGCTAAGCTCATGATAGCCCTTCACTCTTCCATGGCTGCCAATCTTCAAAAGAGCTCTAGACCACCCTCTGTCACATATGTCCAATAGTCAGATCAATAGGGTGGAGAATTTAATGGTGCTGAAGTGGTCAAAATGACTTGGGAGAGTGATTGATCCAAAACCATGGGTTTCAGCCTCAGTATTCAGCGTTGAGCTCTCCAAGCGTAACCTCTAGGGGATGTTCGAAGCCTTTGTGATGTCGCAAGAAGTACAAGGCATTGAGCACCCTCATGGACGTATACTATAGGGAAAAGAAGACAGGGAAGGAAGTCCTTGACGGCCTCTTCCAGCTTCCATCCTCGATGGCTCCAGCTCCTATCCTCGACGGCCTCTTTTAGCCGGTCCGTCCTCAACGGCTCCTAGCTGTCCCGCTCTCGGCCACCTCTGAAATCCAGCAACCGGCTCCAAGCAGGTAGGAGGCGAGGAAGCTTACGTGCATAAGAATCTACATGCGTAGGGCCCATATGCCTAGCTCCACCATTATTCATACATGCATAAGAAATGGTACAGGATAGTTAACTGCAGCCACCCATATTTGACGAGACAGCGCCTATAGCTCTGACATGCTACTAAGCAGCAGTTCTCACCATTGCTGCCATCATCATAAATGCTTTGGCATGTGGCAGCACCTCAAGTCTCACATACATCAGCCCTGACATTCCATCTACAAAAGTCATCATTCATCATGACGCCCTAACCACTCAAACCAGATGAGCCCCAAAAGTCATGGTTCATCATGAGACTCCACGTGACTCATTCCATCACTAGATGACAAGGCTCCAAGCTTCTCAAGCAAGCCACAAAGAGTCCAAAGATAAATAAAATGAATAAGAGGGACCTCAACCAGGTAACCACAACAACACTCCTAAACGTTCATTCTCGCTCACAAAGAGCTCGACTCCAAGCCTCTCTTTATTTCGAGCTTTCTCAAGCTCATGGTGTTGTCCAGAGCACTGATTTGAGCGTTGAAGGATTTTCATCAGAATCTGCGGTCGCCAAGACTTTTTGTAGGCTTTCGACTGCAAAAGGCTTGCTGAAAGGTCCCGGCTCGCTAGAGAAGGTAACTCGCAATTTAGTGACAGAAGGATAGCAATAACATATGGAGTTTGCTCAAAAGTTTCGTGGACTAGGATCTTTTGCATCATAAGCTATTGGTGATTACTTATTTGATTTTTGATGTGTAAACATTATTATTGTTGATGTATGCAGATATTATTAGTTTAACTTTGGTTGATATTACTTTTATATTTTTATGGATACTAGGTAACTTATTTTATGAAATGCATTCTTATTATTGAATTTGAATTTCTATATATTTTATTAGAATGCATTATATTGTAATTAAAATAATATTAATTTAAAAATAAAAAATTAATAATTTTTTTAGATTAATGATGGATGATGATTAGTGATGAAACATTAATGATGATGATGATGGATGACTGATTAATTTTTCATCATAATTTGTCAGTAAATTATGATGGTCTAATGATAGAACTATTAGTGATATCTTCCTCAATCTATCTTAAATTATGATGGAATAGTGATGAATAGTCTGTAATAATACTGACGACATCCATCAATAATGTTTTTTTTAATTTGATGATAAAATATTTGTGCTAGTGACGAATAATGAGTGACTGATCGTCCGTCACAATTTAGTGCGGATGCTCTTTCGATAACTATTATTTAGTGACGAAAATATATTCTGTCATAAATTTTTAATGAATAACCTGTCACAAATTCATACTTTTTTATTATTAAAATTAGTAATCATAAAATCATGACGATAAAATTTTCAACACTAATTCGTTATTAATGGCATACTCTGCCCTTGTCAACATAAAGAGAATGATTCTACAAACTAAAATGTTATTAACTTCTTAACTTCATCCCGATCTAATTTTCTAATCATGATATTTTATAAGCTTAATACACCAATCAAGATCATAAAATAAAATACGATAAATTATTTTTTAATGAAGATGAAAATCATGTAACATGCAAACGTTCGCCATTGACGAAGCCTTGGTCAAAAGGCAAGGTGGAAGGAAATTTCATGGTGGCCAACGCAACGAGAACGAGGGTACGACACGCCACTAGATGGCACTGGTTGTTTGTTAAAGCGGTAAGTGCGGCGCTGCATCGATGCTTCATACGGGGGAGGCGGGGGAGCGGCTATTTGGCCCGCATTTTCCATCGAGGAGCCCTTTTTTTTTTTTTTTAACTCCATGGCCCTTAATATTACTGGGAAGCTCCTTATTTTATAAAATTTTTAAACTATCCCCTCTCAGCAGTTCTCTTAACATTACTATTTGATCCCCTTTTCGCATCCAACCTTCCCGTGTTACTCGCGCTCACCTCTCGCTCACGGCTTCCCGGCGACAGCTTCCCCGGCAACGGATCGCTCGCTTTCTGGCAGGTAAGATAAGTTTTCCTCCTTCCTCCTTTCCTTTCTTCCTCTCCCTCCCTCCTCCCTTCCTCCTTTCCTCAATCTGTCCCAAATATATATATATTTTTGCCAAGATCCCTCCGTCCCCGGCATCTATATGTGTCCGACAGCTTCGCCCCCTCTTCGCCACATCTCCTCCTTCGTTTTCTCATTTTTTTTAGCCTCCGTTCTCTGTTCGATCTTGGTTGGCCAAACATAGAGTCTCTGTTCGGCCAACCAGAACAACGAGATTGTTCGGCTCTTCTGCCGAACAAAACAATTTTCTTTGTTCGGCCTCTTGTGGCCGAACAGAAAAAAAAATTGGTCGGCCAACTAGGGCCAAACATGTTGAGGTTGTTCGGCCCTGTGTGGGCCGAATTACATGTTCGATCATATAGGGCCTAATAATGCATGAACCAAAAAAAAAAAAAATTGACAGAAAAGAAAAGGACGGGCAACAATGCATGAATCAAAAAAAAAAAAAAAAAAGAGAGAAGGGGCTGGCGAAGGAAGTGAAAATGCACAAATCAAGAAAAAAAAATTGCAAAAAAAGAAAGAAGAGCTGTTGAATAAGAGTTATTTTGATCTAAAAGTTTTAAAAATAATTATGAAATTTTTTTAAGTACGGGTTCAATAAAAAATGCAGACCAATAGAACGATCCGGAGGCGGCATCTCTTGGACGGCAAATTCCCGGGAATGCACCTCCCGGGAATGCACCGCCACCAGTGGAGGAAAACTAAACCAAGGACCGGACATGTGGAAAGGGCTATTTCCGCGTTTACCTATTTATTGTAATCCGTCGCATACGAAGACTTTGACAAGCTTTAATCTCGCGCATAATCCGATTAGGGTTTTAGCCTTTAGGAAGCTCTCGGTTCTGGTCTCCTCCTCCTCTCACGAATCCCGATGGCTAATTCCTGCGACTCTCGTCGACCCGTCCACCTTCTCCTCGTCCCATTCCCGGCCCAGGGTCACCTCATCCCCCTCCTCGATCTCGCCCACCACATCTCCAACCGCTTCGCCGCCGCCGGCGCCGCCCTCTCCCTCACCGTCCTCGTCACGCCGGCCACCCTCCCTCTCCTCGAATCCTTCCTTTCCGCCGTCCCCTCCGCCCGACCGCTCGTCCTCCCCCTCCCCGCCCACCCTCCCCCTCCACCGGCGTCAAGCACGTTGGCGACCTAGCCCCCGCGGGCACCGCCTTCGCCCTCGTCCGCGCACTCTCCCTCCTCGGCCCCGACGTCCTCCGCTGGGCCCGATCCCATCCCCACCCTCCCTCCGCCCTCCTCTCTGACTTCTTCCTCGGCTGGGCCAACCGCCTGGCCGCCGACCTCGCCATCCCCCACGTCGTCTTCTACCCCTCCGGCGCCTTCGCCATCTCCATCCTCGACTACCTCTGGCTTCGCATGCCTCGCCGCGAGGACGGCGACGGCCCTGCCGCTCTCACCGTCCTCTCCGAGCTTCCCTCCTCCCCAGTCTTCCCCTTCGACCACCTCCTTCGCATCTGGCGGGCATTCAGGGCCGGCGACCCGGACTGCGAGTTCATGCGGGAGGGCTTCCTTGCCAACGCCACCGGCAGCTGGGGGGCGGCCATCAACACCTTCGACGCCCTCGAGGGCCCCTTCCTCGCCCATCTAAGGCGGAGCTACCGCCGCGTCTGGGCGGTCGGGCCCATCTCACCAGCCGGCCCCTTGGCGGGGCGGGGGGGGCCGTAGCTCCGTCCCGGCGGGGGAGTTGGCGGCGTGGTTGGACGCGTGCCCACCGCGGTCGGTGGTGTACGTCTGCTTCGGGAGTCAGTACACGCTGACGGAGAAGCAGGGGCGGGCACTGGCGGCGGCGCTGGAGCGCAGTGGGGTGCGGTTCATGTGGGCCGCTCGCGGCGGTGGGGCGCCGGTGCCGGAGGGGTTCGAGGAGCGGGTGGCGGGGCGGGGGCTGGTGGTGCGGGGGTGGGTGCCGCAGGTGCAGATACTGAACCACGGGGCGGTGGGGGCGTTCGTGACGCACTGCGGGTGGAACTCGGTGCTAGAGGCGGTGACGGCGGGGATAACGCTGCTGGCCTGGCCGATGGGGGCGGACCAGTTCGTAAACGCGAGGCTGCTGGTGGAGGAGTTGGGAGTGGCGGTGAGGGTCGGGGAGGGGGGGGATGGGACGCCGGAGCCGAGCCGGAGGAGCTCGCGAGGGTGATGGCGGAGGCGGTGACGGAGGGTGCATGGCCTGAGATGAGGGCCCGGGCGGCGGAGCTGGGGAGGAAGGCAGCAGAAGCGTTGGCTGAAGGGGGCAGCTCGTTCCGGGATCTGGAGGAGATGGTGATGGACCTCATCGAGCTGAATGCTCGCTAACAATGAAGTGATTCATGAATCCAATTTATAGTTTACGATACTTAGTAATCTAAGAGCCTATGAAGTCTCTCTTAGCGAGGGATGTTGATAGAGGCAAAAGCAAAATGTCGGCGAGATGGATTTGTACGGACCCGTGATGTAATGATAAAAGATCTGGATAAACGAAACGAGTCCATCCATCCATTTATGAAAAGAAAAAATTTTAAAGATCACAAACGCTACCAGCTCGTGGTGTGCTTCTTTTTACATGATACCTACTTTTTATACCTTGTTAGTCTCTATAAAGGCAGTCATGCAAGAAAATTTTTGAGAATTTGAAATAAAAAGATAACATTAAGCAAAATTTGTTGGAGCGGACGCAAGGTTTGTGGATTCGGGCGCCTTTGTGTTTCTTGCCAGCAATTGTTAAAGCTTTATAGTATATAAGTCAAAAAAAAAGAGGACAAAATGGTAGACTGAACATGATCACACAATAGTAATAGTTATCTGTGTATATAATAAGTTGGGTATCTTGCCGGAAACCTCGCACCAAGCGGATCAAAGTCACATGCACTAACTTAGGTTGGAACCGTCATTTAGGGTACTAGATTGTCTCAAGAACCAGCTACAGTTGTTGGAATGTGCAAAATCCACAAATGATCCTGAAGATAAAATGGCCTGTCATCAGAGACATGAAATCATACAGAAAAATAACAATTTCATTTGCCATGAGAGAGGGAGAGAGAAAAGGGAATCACTTATGGCACATCAAGAGATCAGAAAATAAATAAAGGAAAACAAATTGGCCACCACTAATTGCTAGCGGATCAATGAAAACCACACACATGGACCAAGGATCATTTATTTGAGCATAAAACATGGACAACACATGTCGCTTCTTCTGAAGGATGCATACCGCATATATCCTCTTCTAGTTGAGTAGCAGCCTCTCTAACACACACATTTGAAAAACAGAACGAAAACACAAGCTTACAAAAAAGAGAAAGATTAAGACAGAAGAGGAACTGCAACAGTTGCCTTTTACTTCTTTATTCTGTTATTCCTTCTGGGGGCACTATAACAAAGCCACCCTGACCAAAAATAGAAGTCAACTGAATTTAGCAGCAGCCAGAGGATTAAGTCTTTCTGACAATATAGACTTAACCACATCTTGTACAAATTTGTAGAAGCATTCTCTGCAAGAATTGGTCATAAGATTGGATTTACGCATCTGTTTAATTTTTTCAGCATGTTTGCGTACTGAACTTGAGGCAGCTCGTGCTCTTGATTTTGAATGTTCCAATCCACATGCTGCTAAGATGGTGTTGAATGTTCCAATCCACTTCCTTAAATTTGTCAGCACCTACAGCAAACAACACCTTTTCAATAAACTCCAGATCAAGAAAAGGAATATTGCTTTTCAATCATATATTGAAGAAGTGAGACTTTTGTGGGGGTTGGAGTTGAGAGGGGTTCTTCTGCTTCACGGTAAAGAACATTTGGAAAAACAAAATATGAATGAACAAATTATGGAAAATCCAGAAATTGAATTTGCTGTATCAAAGGAGGACCAATAGGTCCAAGCTGGCATCAGGTGAGCAAATTTCTTCTTCATGTCAGGCCCTAACAACTCAATTGAAGAAACGTAAAATTTAATAAAAAACCATTGATTTTATGATAAGAAAGGATATGATGTTACAATAACAGCATTCAATTCTGACTGCTTTTAATTTTAAATTCAATTTTAAATAGAAAACTGCCTTCAAACACACATAAGAAGCCCACATGCCACAAGTCCAATTCATCATTGCATATCTGAAAGAAACATTTGCAGTCACTCTATGGCCACCTTTGTAATATTAGCTTCCCAGAAACATAGGGGTAAAATCCAAGTGTTGTTCCATTTCAGACAATCACCAACTTTCAGAGAAAGGATAATTATAATCCATCCACGTCAATCAGATGGGATAATTAGTAATGCAATACAATTTTCACCATAATTCCTTGTTCCAGCAATCAAGGCACCATTGTCCCATTATTTAACCAATTTTTCTATAGCTACACAATTGAGGACACATGAGGTTTACTTGGCAAACCAGCCTGATACTTCTATGACAAGGTCAGATTATTAGGACCAGCATGCGTAGCAAGTAGCATGATAACAATTCCAGAATCGGAGATCATTTCGAGAATGGGTTTGTTCTTGATGACGCTCAATCACCTCTCCTAGACGTTGGGAACGGAGGTGCTTCTCGAATCCTCGCCTCGCCGGGTTGTCTGCAAAGAAGTCCCGGGACCGAGGAGGTCTCCGGCGGGACCCTCCGATGGCCAAGTTAGTGACTGAGGTCACAACTGAAGAGGGACTCCGGAGAGCCCTTTTTAGTATAGAACGAGGGGTCTCAGGGAAGAGGGATTCCTTCCTGGACATTGAGATGGCGATTTTGGGGGTTATCGCGCATACCTATTTGGTGAGTGGATTCACCTTTTTATAGGGGTTGATCCTGGCAAGATCACGTGGGATTGCGTGAGTCAGAAGATCTGCTGAGTCCTTGCGTGAATCTGGGCTGGTTAGTGGGCTACGTCCCATCAGCCGGCGGGGCTGTCGGGCGGCGCGTGTCTGGCGCTGTCGGGCGGCGCGGGTCAGAGAGGCGGTTTCTTGAACCGCTGGGGCTGATCTGGCGGGAACCGAGAAATCCCGTCTCATCAGGGCCGAACCGGGTCGACCCAAGATGGCTGGGGCCAATCTCGCTGGCAAGGCAGTGTCGGGGCGGGGCCGACTCGACGGACTCGGAGACGCCGGGGCCGAGTTGGGCCGGTCGGGGATGGCCTTGGCCGACTCGACGGAGCTGGTGACGCCGGGGCCGAGTCGGGCCGGCCGGGGATGGCCCTGGCCGACTCGGTGGAGCTGGAGATGCCGGGGCTGAGTCAGGCCGACCGGGATGGCCTTGGCCGACTCGGCAGAGCTAGAGACGCCGGGGCCGAGTCGGGCCGGCCGGGGATGGCCCTGACCGACTCGGTGGGGCTGGAGACGCCAGGGCCGAGTTGGGCCGACCGGGGATGGCCTGGCCAACTCGGCGGGGCTGGAGACGCCGGGGCCGAGTCGGGCTGGCCGGGATGGCCCTGGCCGACTCAGCGGGACTAGAGACACCAGGGCCGAGTCGGGCCGACCGGGATGGCCCTGGCTGACTTGACGGGATTAGAGACGCCGGGGCCGAGTCGGGATGGTCGGGGATGGCCTTGGCCAACTCGGCGGAGCTGAAGACGCCGGGGCTGAGTCAGGCCGGCCGGGGATGGCCTTGGCCGACTCGGTGGAGCTGGAGACGCCGGGGCCAAGTCGGGCTAGCCGGGGATGGCCTTGGCCGACTTGGCAGGACTGGAGACGCTGGGGGCTGGCTAGGAAGTTGCCGGGCCGCTTGGGAACGTGCCGGGGCCACCTGGGAAGTGCCGGGGCCGACTTGCTTGGAGAAGTAAGGGCCGGCTGGGAAGATGCCGGTGCCGCCTGGAAAGTGCCGGGGCCGACTTGCTTGAAGAAGTAGGGGCCGGCTGGAAAGATGCCGGTGCCGCCTGGGAAGTGCCAGGGCCAACTTGCTTGGAGAAGTAGGGGCTGGCTGGGAAGATGCCGGTGCCGTCTGGGAAGTGTCGGGGCCAACTGGAAAGTGCCGGGGCCGCCTAGCTTGGACACGTCGGGGGCCGGCTAGGAAGTTGCCAGGCTGCTTGGGAAGGTGCCGGGGCCGACTTGCTTGGAGAAGTAAGGGCCGGCTGGGAAGATGCCGGGGCCGCCTGGTAAGTGTCGGGTCGCCTAGCTGGGATACGCCGGGGCCGGCTGGGAAGTGCCGGGGCCACCTAGCTTGGAAGTGCCGGGGCCGCCTGGAAAGTGCCGGGGCCGACTTGCCTGGAGAAGTAGGGGCTGGCTGGGAAGAAGCCGGGGCCGCCTGGGAGGTGCCGGGCCGCCTAGCTTGGACACGCCGGGGCCGGCTAGGAAGTGCCGGGGCCGCATAGCTTGGAAGTGCCGGAGCTGCCTGGGAAGTGCTGGGGCCGCCGGTCATGGAGCCGTCGGTCTTGGAGGTGTCGGCCTTTGGGGCCGTCGGTCTTGGAGCTGTCGGTCTTGGAGGTGTCGGCCTTTGGGGCCATCGGTCTTGGAGGTGTCGGCCTTGGAGGTGTCGGCCTTTGGGGCCGTCGGTCTTGGAAGTGTCGGCCTTTGGGAACGTCGGTCTTGGACGCCCTGGAGGTGTCGGCCTTTGGGGCCATCGGTCCTGGAGGTGTCGGCCTTTGGGGCCATCGATCTTGGAGGTGTCGGCCTTTGGGGCCATCGGTCTTGGACTCCTTGGAGGTGTCGCCCTTTGGGGCCATCGGTCTTGGAGGTGTCGGCCTTGGAGGTATCGGCCTTTGGGGCCGTCGGTCTTGGAGCTTGGAGGTGTCGCCCTTTGGGGCCGTCGGAATTGGAGGTGTCGGCCTTAGAGGTATCGGCCTTTGGGGCCGTCGGTCTTGGAGCCGTCGGTCTTGGAGGTGTCGGCCTTTGGGGCCGTCGGTCTTGGAGTCGTCGGTCTTGGAGGTGTGGCCTTTGGGGCCGTCGGTCTTGGAGGTGTCGGCCTTGGAGGTGTCGACCTTTGGGACGTCGGCCTTGGAGGTGTCGGCCTTTGGGGCCGTCCAAAAATTTTATTTTTTCATGGGGTCAACTGGCCCCATCAAATGACCCCCACACTCCTTGAGCTTGCGTGCTCCGCATCAGCTAAGCGAAAGGAGTGTAGAACTTTTACCTTGGCATCTGCTCTTTCATGTTGCGCTACCTTGTATGGGCGTCTGCATGCCTTCTTTGGCTAGCTGAGGGCAGCTAGTAATCCTTTCAAACGCGGAGTTTGGAAGTCTTTTGAACCCAGGAGGGTGACCTGGGAGCTGAGAGTCGTCAGGTTCTTTTTGAACCGCCTCGGGGGTGTGGGAACCGCTGCGAGGGGCGACTCAGCCGGGTTCAGAGCCTTTAGGGTCTTAACCTACTCGGGGGCAACGCCATGCTGGGGCCGAGTGGTGTCCCATGGGCCGCGATGCCAGTGAGCTCCTTTTGAACCAACCTGGGGGTTTGTGTGCCGCCCAAGTGACGACTCAGCCGGGTACGGAGCCTTTAGGGTCTTAACCTACTCGGAGGCACCGCCGTGCCGGGGCCGAGTGGTGTCCCGTGGGTCACGATGCCAGTGAGCTCCTTTTGAACCAACCTGGGGGTTTGTGTGCCGCCCACGTGGCGGCTCAGCCGGGTACAGAGCCTTTAGGTCTTAACCTACTCGGGGGTACCGCCGTGCCGGGGCCGAGTGGTGTCCCATGGGCCGTGATGCTAGTGAGCTCCTTTTGAACCAACCTGGGGGTTTGTGTGCTGCCCAAGTGGTGACTCAGCCGGGTACGGAGCCTTTAGGGTCTTAACCTACTCGGGGGCACCACCGTGCCGGGGCCGAGTGGTGTCCCATGGGCCGCGATGCCAGTGAGCTCCTTTTGAACCAACCTAGGGGTTTGTGTGCTGCCCAAGTGGCAACTCAGCCGGGTATGAAGCCTTTAGGGTCTTAACCTACTCGGGGGCACCACCGTGCCGGGGCCGAGTGGTGTCCCATGGGCCGCGATGCCAGTGAGCTCCTTTTGAACCAACCTGGGGGTTTGTGTTCCATCCAAGTGGTGACTCTGTGCCGCCCAGGTGGCGACTCAGCTGGGTACGGAGCCTTTAGGGTCTTAACCTACTCGGGGGCATGCCGTGCTGGGGCCAAGTGGTGTCCCATGGGCCACGATGCTAGTGAGCTCCTTTTGAACTAACCTGGGGATTTGTGTGCCGCCCAAGTGGCGACTCAGCCGGGTACGGAGCCTTTAGGGTCTTAACCTACTCGAGGGCACCGCCGTGCCAGGGCCGAGTGGTGTCCCATGGGCCGCGATGCCAGTGAGATCCTTTTGAACCAACCTGGGGGTTTGTGTTCCGCCCAAGTGGTGACTCAGCCGGGTACAGAGCCTTTAGGGTCTTAACCTACTCGGGGGCACTGCCGTGCCGGGGCCGAGTGGTGTCCTGTGGGCCGCGATGCCAGTAGGCTCCTTTTGAACCAACCTGAGGGTTTGTGTGCCGTCCAGGTGGCGAATCAGCCGGGTATGAAGCCTTTAGGGTTTTAACCTACTCGGGGCACCACCGTGCCGGGGCCGAGTGGTGTCCCGTGGGCCGCGATGCCAGTGAGCTCCTTTTGAATCAATCTGGGGTTTGTGTGCCGCCCAAGTGGTGACTCAGCCAGGTACAGAGCCTTTAGGGTCTTAACCTACTCGGGGGCACCGCCTTGCCGGGGCCGAGTGGTGTCCCATGGGCCGCGATGCCGGTGAGCTCCTTTCGGACCAGCTTGGGGGTTTGTGTGCTGTCCAAGTGGTGACTCAACTGGGTACGGAGCCTTTAGGGTCTTAACCTACTCGGGGGCACCGCCGTGCTGGGGCCGAGTGGTGTCCCGTGGGCTGCGATGCCGGTGAGCTCCTTTTGAGAGACTTGGCGCAAGGGAGAATAAGCTGTGGCATCAGAAGGGGCCTTCTTTATTACTCATGCTTCTGGGAGTACATCGTTGGTAATACTGGCGAAGGTTGTCCACATTCCAGGTATGTGGAATGGGCTTCCCGTCAAGCTCTTCTAGTTTGTATGCCCCCCGGTGGAACGCTTCGGCGGCGCGGTAGGGACCTTCCCAGTTGGGGGTAGCTTGCCCCCCTCGGTAGGTTCGGAGAATGGTTGCTCGGCCCAGCCGAGGTTCGGAGAATGGTTACTTGGCCCAGCCGAGGTTCGGAGATTAAGAGCTTGGAGAGTTTTTTCTTTAAAGAAATCGGTCTCCTTCTTCTGAGTTGATGACCCCCCCCAAGGAAACTCTGTTGATTGGAATCCGCGGGTCTTGAGCTTGAGGGTGCCGACACGGAGCCGGTCTTGAGGGGCCGACGCGGGACCGGGTGGCCATGGACTATTGTTGCAGGAGCCCGTGGACCATGGCGGTGAGATTCTGGACTTACTGGGAGAGGGTTGCCAGCTGCTCCGCCGTTTGGACATCAGCGTCCGGTGGCGGGCCGGCAATCGAAGGGTTGGTAGCAGGGGGATTGGCCTCCTGCTGTCTATTCGGCGGGAGAAACCCCGCTGGGCAGCTGATGGAGGCGTCCTGAGCTCGTATCATCACCATGGTTTCTGGAAGAAGAGAGGGGACGAAAGATGTAGCTCAGGGAGAACGTTCGCTACTTTTTCCTATCCCCCCTACCTGGTGCGCTAATCTGATGACGCTCAATCACCTCTCCTGAACGTCGGGAACGGAGGGGCTTCTCGAATCCTCGCTTCGCCGGGTTGCCTGCAAAGAAGTCCCGGGACCGGAGGAGGTCTCCGGCGGGACCCTCCGATGGCCAAGTTAGTGACTGAGGTCACAGCTGAAGAGGGGCTCGAGATAGCCCTTTTTAGTGTAGAAAGAGGGGTCTTAGGGAGGAGGGATTCCTTCCTGGATGCTGAGATGGCAATTTTGGGGGTTATCGCGCATACTTGTTTGGTGAGTGGTTCACCTTTTTATAGGGGTTGATCCTGGCATGATCACATGGGATTGCGTGAGTCAGAAGATCTGCTGAGCCCTTGCGTGAATCTGGGCTGGTTAGTGGGCTACGTCCCATCAGCCGGCGGGGCTGTCGGGCGGCGCGCATCAGAGAGGCAGTTTCTTGAACCGCTGGGGCTGATCTGGTGGGAACCGAGAAATCACGTCTCATCAGGGCCGAGCCAGGTCGACCGAAGATGGCTGGGGCCAATCCCGCTGGCAAGGCAATGCCAGGGCAGGGCCGACTCGACGGACTCGGAGACGTCGGGCTGAGTCGGGCCGGCCGGGGATGGCCTTGGCTGACTCGGCGGAGCTGGAGACGCCGGGGCTGAGTCGGGCTGGCCGGGGATGGCCCTGGCTGACTCGGCGGAGCTGGTGACGCCGGGTCCGAGTCGGGCCGGCCGGGGAAGGCCCTGGCCGACTCGGGCCAGCCGGGGATGGCCCTGGATGACTCGGCGGGACTGGAGACGCCGGGGCCGAGTCGGGCTGGCCGGGGATGGCCCTGGCCGACTCGGCGGAGCTGGAGACACCGAGGCCGAGTCGGGCTGGCCGGGGATGGCCCTGGCCGACTCGGCAGAGCTGGAGACGCCGGGGCCGAGTCAGGCCGGATGGGGATGGCCCTGGCCGACTCGCGGGGCTGGAGACACCAGGGCCAAGTCGGGCCGGTCGGGGATGGCCCTGGCTGACTCGGCGGGGCTGGAGACACCGAGGCCGAGTCGGGCCGACCGGGGATGGTCCTGGCCGACTCGGCATGACTGGAGATGCCGAGGCTGAGTCAGGCTGGCTGGGGATGGCCCTGGCCGACTCGGCAGGACTGGAGACGCCGGGCCGAGTCGGGCTGGCCGGGGATGTTCTTGGCCGACTTGGCGGAGCTGGAGATGCCGGGATCGAGTCGGGCCGATCAGGGATGGCCTTGGCCGACTCGGCGGAGCTGGAGACGCCTGGACCGAGTCGGGCTGGCCGGGGATTGCCTTGGCCAACTTGGTGGGACTGGAGACGCCGGGGGCCGGCTAGGAAGTTGCCGGGCCGCTTGGGAAGGTGCCGGGGCCGCCGGAAAAGTGCCGGGGCCGACTTGCTTGGAGAAGTAAGGGCCGGCTGGGAAGATGTTGGTGCCGCCTGGGAAGTGCCGGGGCCAACTTGCTTGGAGAAGTAGGGGCCGGCTGGGAATATGCCGGTGCCGCCTGGGAAGTGCCGGGGCCGACTGGGAAGTGCCGGGGCCGCCTAGCTTGGACATGCCGAGGGCCGGCTAGGAAGTTGTCGGGCCGCTTGGGAAGGTGCCGGGGCCGCCTGGGAAGTGCCAGGGCCGACTGCTTGGAGAAGTAAGGGCTGGCTGGGAAGATGCCGGGGCCGCCTGGAAGTGCCGGGCCGCCTAGCTTGGACATGCCGGGGCTGGCTGGGAAGTGCCGGGGCGCCTAGCTTGGAAGTGCCGGGGCCGCCTGGGAAGTGCTAGGGCCGACTTGCTTGGAGAAGTAGGGGCCGCCTGGGAGGTGCCAGGCCGCCTAGCTTGGACATGCCGGGGCCGGTTGGGAAGTACCGGGGCCGCCGGTCATGGAGCCGTCGGTCTTGGAGGTGTCGGCCTTTGGGGCCATCGGTCTTGGAGCCATTGGTCTTGGAGGTGTCGGCCTTTGGAGCCGTCGGTCTTGGAGCCGTCGGTCTTGGAGGTGTCGGCCTTTGGGGCCGTCGGTCTTGGACGCCTTGGAGGTGTCGGCCTTTGGGGCCATCGGTCTTGGAGGTGTCGGTCTTGGAGGTGTCCGCCTTTGGGGCCGTCGGTCTTGGAGGTGTCGGCCTTTGGGGCCGTCGGTCTTGGACGCCTTCGAGGTGTCGGCCTTTGGGGCCGTCGGTCTTGGAGGTGTCGGCCTTTGGGGCCGTCGGTCTTGGAGGTGTCAGCCTTAGAGGTGTCGGCCTTTGGGGCCGTCGGTCTTGGAGGTGTCGGCCTTTGGGTCCGTCGGTCTTGGAGCCGTCGGTGTTGGAGGTGTCGGCCTTTGGGGCCGTCGGTCTCGGTCTTGGAGCCATCGGTCTTGGAGGTGTCGGCCTTTGGGGCCGTCGGTGTTGGAGCCGTCGGTCTTGGAGGTATCGGCCTTTAGGGCCATCGGTCTTGGAGGTGTCGGCCTTTGGGACCGTCCGAAAAATTTTATTTTTTCATGGGGTCAACTGGCCCCAGTTCTTGCAGGGACTATTGGTGAAATGGAGCAAATAAGTTTCTATTACGCGAAGCTTTTCCCATCTTTCTTTAAGAGAAATAATGAAGCACTGATGAAGAGAAGATGATAATTATTGTTGCTGTGCCCTCCATAACTCCATGTTATGCTATAATGAATTTCACTTATTGTATTGATGAGCACTCACATCAATTGGTAAAATAGTGTCATCATCATATTAGTAATGTCTCGTATCTAAATGGAGTCTAAAATGTTGTGAAGAAACAAACTTCTCAATTCTTCTGCTACAGAAAATGTTTTCATTTGCAAATTGATTGTGCCTGAAACGTTTTTCTTATATGCATTATTAGCAAATCTGCTATTCAAGTTTCTTAGCAACAAATCTAGATCGATCCTATAACAGGTGTTTATATATATATGCTAAAGGTATTTGTTTGTGTGTAGCATGAGAGGTATTTCTTAGCAAAAATTAATCTGAATAGTTGTGCTTGATTCCTAAATTATTTTGGCTAGCAATTACCTTATTCAAGTAGGTACTTATTTTTCCGTTGTTTGCTCAAACTTTTTAGTCCCTTGCAGCATCAAACAGCTTTAATCATGTCAAAATTGAATAAATATAAAAAGTTTTTTTTTTATTTTCTCTGAAATCTCAAACATGTCAGATTTTATTCAAGAACCAAAATATATAGTTAGACTGGTACATGAAAAAATTTGATCAAATGACCTTTATTGAACTTGATTTAGAAATTTTTGCTCCCTCTGCAACCCGAGTCTCGTATATCTTGTTTTAGTGTGCAAGAGTTCTATATATATGTGTGAGAGTACATTTCGGAACTTACTCGCAATATCATTGGTCTGTCACTATATTCTTCTAAATGTATTCTAATCAAATAAACCACTATATTCTGCTAAATGTATTCTAATCAAATGGCTTAGAGTAAGCATTATCACAAAATTTACTGTTCACTGAATTATTTTTTAGATACACTTTCTCAGTCTCATTCCTTTTGTCTGAAATAATTATTTTTCGATTGAATTATTTTAATGTTATTTTAAAAAATGTTAGAAAATAATACTTTGCTTCCATTTATGATAAATCACTGGAAATCTTGGAATTCATAGCATATTTCAATGACATTTTTTAAAAATATTAAAAAATAATGCTTTGCCTAGCATTTATGATAAGTTATTAGGAATCGTTGAAACTATGGCATTAGTTTAATGATATTCTAAAAAAAAACTAAAAATCAATACTTTACCTCATATTTATGTAAAATTATTTTTTTATTAGTTTATAACTTGCCTTTTTTCTCCTATTGGTTCAGGTTCTGTTGTGACTAAGCATACATGTGAATCTCGATCTATGATGGAGCATTCTTTAAAAATTATAAAGTGTTAATTATTTAATGAACTAATTTATAGTTGTTTTTATTTTTAATCATTTAGACATATAATTACTAACTTATTATTGTTGTAGGCTGAAGAGTTAAAATGTTGGCCCAATAGTTGGAGCTATTTAAGAAATTGCACATGAAGAAAGATAGAACTTTTGTATTAAATATTATTGTATTTATAATTTTTATATCGCAAAGTCTTAAACTAATTTGAACAATTTATTTTATTATAGGATCGTGTGGAGGAGTTGTTTTCTTATGCATCTCAGCCTTTGGATGATGGTTCAGAATCTCGACCACTCGATATAGACGCTCTTTATTTCGAGGTTGCAGGTGGAGAGAAGAAGAGATATGTATATGGTCTTGGCTCACGAGTAGTGTCTTTCTATCATACTTCATTTTAAAGCAGCGAGACCTCATATTTATTACAGGTTGCTGCAACAGCAACTCAAGTTAAGGAGCTTGTGCAATAGAAGTTAAGGAGCTTGTGCAACAGAAGCTCGTAGAAAAGCAAACAGAGATAAATAGAAAGATTGCTGAGTTGATGCACAAACAAAGCATATACATTAGATGGAGGAGCAGATGAGGCGCTTTATGGAGTAGATGGAGTTTGCTCGAGAGTTTTCGATCTTTTGCATCTTAAGCTATTAGTGATTACTTATTTGATTTTTGATGTGTAAAACATTATTATTGTTGATGCATAGAGATATTATTAGTTTAACTTTGGCTGACATCACTTTTATACATTTTTATGGATATTATTTATCTTATTTTATGAAATGCATTTCTTATTATTGAATTTAAATTTTCATTTATAAATTTTATTAGAATGCATTAAGTATATTGTAATTAAAATAATATTAAATTTATAAAAATAAAAATTAATAAAATTTTATTAGATTAATGATGAATTAGTGATGAATTAGTGATAGAATTAATTGTTGGGCCCATGGCCCACTTATTCAGCCCATTAGGGCAAAAGGGAGCGCTACTCCTTTTTCTACCAGGATTTGTTCTCTCTCTTTTATAAAAGGAGCAGCCGCCTTCCTTTTTTGGTTTTCTCTTTTTGAAGGAGCAGCCGTATGGAAAAAGAGGAGAAGCATGTAGCAGGTATTTCTTTTTTTCTAGGAGCATGGATTGCTAGGGGAAGAGAAGGAAGGGCTGCTGCTTGGTGCTTGACTACGTGGGAGGACTTCCACTCCAGGAATCACGTGAAGGTGCTACAGAAGAAAAACAAGAGAAGAAGAAGAAGAGAAGGGAAGAAAATAAGGAGGTAACATAGGAGACCGTATTTTTCGGTGACGTAATCCTTATATCCCTATTATTCTCTTGTGATTGTTTCTCGAGTTCTGGCAAGGGACTTTGAGACTTGGATATTTATTATTTTATAGTGGATCTTCTTCTCTGGCTTGCCCGTGGTTTTTTTTTCTTTATCTTGAAGGGATTTTCCACGTAAATCTTGGTGTTTCTGTGATTGTGTGGTTTGCACATTTTTATTTATTATTCCGCTGCGTATTACGGTCTACTAGTATTTGCTCGTACACAGATTCTTTCCCATCAACTGGTATCAGAGCCTGTGAATTTTTTTTGTGTGCGAGCATGGAGGCCGGTAATGTTTCCCGCATGATCAGTCTGAATGGAAACAATTGGATGATATGGAAACCAAGGATGGAGGACTTCTTATATTGTAAGGATCTATATGGACCTTTTGAAGGGGTCAAAGCCAAGCCCGTTATAGTGACAGACGATGCTTGGATCATGTTAGATCGAAAGGCAGTCGGTTTTATTCGGCAATGGTTGGATGATAGTGTCTTTCACCATGTTTCCACTGAGACTTCTGCAAACTCTCTTTGGAAAAAGTTAGAAAGTCTATATGAGAGAAAAACAGCTGGTAACAAGGCTTTCTTGATCAGAAAACTAGTGAATCTGAAATATAAAGAGGGTGCTTCTATTGCTGAGCATTTGAATGAAATGCAGAGTATTAATAACCAGTTATCCTCTATGAAAATGTCTCTTGATGATGAGTTGCAGGCATTGTTACTTCTTAGTTCATTGCTAGAAAGTTGGGAGACACTGGTAGTTTCCCTCAGTAATTCTGCACCAGACGGTGTTATCACCATGAGTCAAGTAACATGCAGTTTGTTGAATGAGGAGTTAAGAAGGAAAAATTCAGCAACTTCTCAGATTGATTCACAGGCACTTGTCTCAGAGAATAGAGGACGGTCAAAGTCTAGAATAGAGACAATTCATACAAGGGTAGAAGCAAATCAAGGTCAAGAAAAGATATTACTTGCTATAACTATGGTGAGAAAGGGCACTACAAGAATCAGTGTAAGAAGCCTAAGAAGAGTAAGAAAAAGGAAAAAGAAGTGGAGGATACAGAGTCAAAGGAGAATATCACAGCTACTGTGCAGAGCGATGATTATTTGATTTTGTCTACTTCTGATGGTATCATCTCATGTGAGTGTCAGAATCATGAGTGGGTGATTGACACAGGTGCTTCTTATCATGCTACACCACGAAGGGAGTTTTTTTCTACATATAAGACTGGAAATTTTGGTGTTGTCAAGATGGGAAATCAAGGCACAGCAGACATCATTGGCATGGGTGACATCCACATGAAGACTAATCTTGGCTGTAAGTTGGTGCTCAAGGATGTAAGGCATGTAGCTGACTTGAGGCTAAATTTAATCTCAGTTGGAAGACTTGATGATGAAGACTTTGATAGCAGATTTCATAAAGGGCAATAGAAGCTCAGTAAAGGTTCACTTGTTGTAGCAAGTGGAAAGAAATGTCACACTTTATACAGGTTGCAGGCTAAAGCTTATGGTGAACAGTTGAATGTTACAGAGAACGACTTCAGCATGGAGTTGTGGCATAAACGATTGGGACACATGAGTGAGAAGGGGCTGCAAGTTCTTTCCAAGGGAGAAGTTCTACCAGACTTCAAAGGTGTACATCTGAACCTATGTGTTGATTGTTTGGTTGGCAAGCAACATAGAGTTTCTTTTGCTAGTCCTGCTTTATCTAGAAAAATGCATGTTTTGGATCGTATCTATACAGATGTTTGTGGTCCTCTGAGGACAAAAACTTCTAGTGGATCATTTAATGTTCCAGGCATCAGTGGTGCACTTTATTTTGTCACTTTTATAGATGATTTTTTAGAAAAGTTTGGGTCTATGGTTTGAAGACTAAAGATCAGGTTATTAATGTCTTCAAAGAGTTTCATGCTAGAGTTGAAAGAGAGACAGGAAAGAAACCGAAATGTATAAGGTCAGATAATGGTGGTGAGTACACAGGGTTATTTGATAATTATTGCAGATCACATGGCATTCAACATGAGATGACAGTTCCTGGTACTCCTCAGCATAATACAATTGCAGAGAGAATGAACCGCACCATCATGGAAAAGATCAGATGTATGCTTTCACAGTCCAAGTTACCTAAAAGATTTTGGGATGAGGCATTGAAGATAGCGATTGATGTAATAAACTTGTCACCATGTACAGCTCTAGATGGTGATGTTGCAGAGCGTGTATGGTCAGGAAAAATGTCTCTTATAAGCACTTGAGAGTGTTTGGTTGTCGTGCATTTGCACATGTTCCAGACATTGAGAGGTCCAAGCTGGATGGTAAGACAAAAGAATGTGCTTTGCTTGGTTACTCACATGATGAGTTTGGTTATAGACTTTGGGATCCAGAAAAGCAGAAGGTATTCAGAAGCAGAGATGTGGTATTTTTTGAAGATCAAACCCTTCAAGACTTCAAGAAGGAGGTATCAGTCAAGTCTTCTGCAGGAGGATTAACAGACTGTGATCCAGTTACTCCTCTAGTAAATCAGGGTGATAGGGGAGATGTGCAAGAAAATAGTGCAGGAGCAGATATTAACTCACCTGTAGGACATGTTGAGCAGGAAGGAGATCAGGAGCAACCTCCTACAGAGCCTCAGCTGAGAAGATCTATCAGACAACGTCAACCTTCCAAAAGGTATTCTACAGATGAATATATAATGCTTACTGATGCAGGTGAACCAGAATGTTACCAGGAGGCAGTTGAAAGTGAGCAGAAAAAGGAGTGGTTAGTAGGTATGCTGGAAGAAATTGATGCCTTACAGAAGAACCACACATATGATTTAGTGGAACTACCAAGAGGAAGGAAGGCTTTAAAGAACAAGTGGGTTTTCAGGTTAAAGACTCAACAGCATTGTTCTCAACCAAAGTACAAGGCCAGATTGGTTGTGAAAGGCTTTGGTCAAAAGAAAGGTATTGACTTTGAAGAGATTTTTTCTCCTGTTGTTAAAATGTCTTCAATTCGTGTTGCTCTAGGTATTGCTGCTAGTCTAGACTTGGAGGTTGAGCAGTTAGATATGAAGACAACTTTTCTTCATGGTGATTTGAAGGAGGAAATCTATATGGAGCAACCAGAAGGCTTCAAAGTCAAAGGTAAAGAAAATCTTGTCTGCAGATTGAAAAAAAGCTTATATGGGCTGAAGCAAGCTCCATGGCAGTGGTACAAGAAATTTGATTCATTTATGGCTGAAAATGGATACAAAAGAATGGCTTCAGATCATTGTGTGTATATCAAATGGTTTAGTGAGGATTTTGTTATACTCCTACTTTATGTTGATGACATGCTTATTCTTGGGAAAGATATGTCTATGATTGACAGGTTGAAGAAGGAGCTGAGCAATTCATTTGAAATGAAGGATATGGGACCAGCAAAGCAAATACTAGGTATGCAGATTTTCCGTGATAGAAGAATCAAGAAAATATGGTTGTCATAGGAAAAGTACATTGAGAAGGTATTGGATAGGTTCAGTATGATCAATGCAAAGCCAGTTGGTTCTCCTCTTGCAGGTCACTTCAGGTTGTGCTCAGAGCAAAGTCCTTCAAGTGATGAGGAGAAGGAGAAAATGAAGAAGGTTCCTTACGCTTCAGCAGTCGGAAGTTTGATGTACGCGATGGTATGTACGAGGCCAGACATCGCATATGCAGTGGGTGTTGCTAGTAGATTTCTTGCAAATCCAGGGAAAGAGCATTGGGCAGCAGTGAAGTGGATCTTCAGATATCTCAGAGGAAGCTCCAAAGTTTGTTTAAGCTTTGGGGGTGGTCCAGCTGTACTGATTGGTTACACAGATGCATATATGGCGAGAGATATTGATACAAGGAAGTCCACATCAGGTTTCATACTTACTTTTGAAAGGGGAGCTATGTCATGGCAATCCAGATTGCAAAGGTGTGTAGCTCTCTTTATCACAGAGGCAGAATATATTGCTGCTATCGAGGTCTGTAAGGAGATGCTGTGGATGAAAGAATTCTTACATGAATTGGGGTTGAAACAGAAAAATTATGTGGTACACTGTGACAGCCAGAGCGCCATCCACTTGTGCAAGAACCCAACTTTTCATTTCAAGTCAAAGCATATAGATGTAAGATACCACTGGATTCGAAATGTGTTTGAAGAGAAGCAGTTACAGCTTCAGAAAATTCACACAGATGAAAATGGGGCAGACATGTTGACAAAGACCTTATCAAAAGAAAGGCAAGAGATATGCCGACAGCTGATCGGCATGATTTCACACTAAGGAAGCATGAGACAGCCTCCCTTATGGACTGAAGGGGGAGGTTGTTGGGCCCATGGCCCACTTATTCAGCCCATTAGGGCAAAAGGGAGCGCTACTCCTTTTTCTACTAGGATTTGTTCTCTCTCTTTTATAAAAGGAGCAGCCGCCTTCCTTTTTTTGGTTTTCTCTTTTTGAAGGAGCAGCCGTATGGAAAAAGAGGAGAAGCATGTAGTAGGTATTTCTTTTTCCCTAGGAGCATGGATTGCTAGGGGAAGAGAAGGAAGGGCTGCTGCTTGGTGCTTGACTACGTGGGAGGACTTCCACTCCAGGAATCACGTGAAGGTGCTGCAGAAGAAAAATAAGAGAAGAAGAAGAAGAGAAGGGAAGAAAATAAGGAGGTAACGCAGGAGACCGTTTTTTGGTGACGTAATCCTTATATCCCTATTATTCTCTTGTGATTGTTTCTCGAGTTCTGGCAAGGGACTTTGAGACTTGGATATTTATTATTTTATAGTGGATCTTCTTTTCTGGCTTGTCCGTGGTTTTTTTCTATTTATCTTGAAGGGATTTTCCATGTAAATCTTGGTGTTTCTATGATTGTGTGGTTTGCGCATTTTTATTTATTATTTCGCTGCGTATTACGGTCTGCTAGTATTTGCTCGTACACGGATTCTTTCCCATCATTAATAGTGACGGATTAGTGATGAAAACATTAGTGATTGATTAGTAATGGAATAGTGATGGATGACTGATGGATTTTTCTTCACTAATCTGTCAGCAAATTGCAATGGCATAGTAATGAAACTATTAGTGAGATACATTCCGTCAATAATCTATTACTAAATTGTGACAGAATAGTGATAAATAGTTTATGATGCACTAGTGATAAAAGTTTTAGTGACTGAACATCCTTCAATAATCCATCATTAATTGTGATTAAATTATGATGGAATGATGATGAAAATATTTGTGATGAAATAATGATGGAATAACAAGTAACGGATTGTCCATCACAATTTAGTGACGAAAGTATCCTCTTTCGACAACTATTATTTAGTGACAAAATATATTCCGTCATAAATTTTTGATGGATTATTTGTCACAAATTTATCGTTATTATTTATAATGGATGCTTTTTTTGTCATTAAAATTAGTGACGATAAAACTTGTGACGATGAGATTTTTTTTACTAATCCATTACTAAACTCGATTTGTGATGAAATAGTAACAAAATTTTTTGTCACTATGTTTTCTTGTTGTAGTTGATGGCTCATCCATAAACTATATCCGTACCTAATCAATAGCTCATAAAAAAAAGAACGCAAGAAACCAGAATGCAACCAAAAAGTGTCTCATGCACTCGACTGAAAAACCATTGTGCGAATTGGCAGACTCGGTGTCTTGCCCTTGTCAACATAAAGAGAATGATTCTACGAATTAGATTGTTATTAACTTCTTGACTTCATCCCGACCTAATTTTCTAATCATGACAAGACATTTTTATAAGCTTAATATACCAATCAAGATTATAAAATATTAAAACATAATAAATTATTTTTTAATAAAAATGAAAATCATGCAACATGCAAGCGTTCTCAAGTGACAAAGCCTTGGTCAAAAGGCAAGGTGGAAGGAAATTTCATGGTGGGCCAACGCAACGAGGGTATGACACGCCACTAGATGGCACTGGTAGTTGCCCGAAGAGAGTCATTTTTTAAATCGGTATTTTTTGGCATCGATTTTAAAATAAGAAAATGAGAATTAAATTTATTGTAAAATAATGTTAAAATAGAAAATGTCATTTGAAATGATGTTTTTTATTTTCACTTCACTTGAAGGAGCAATTTCATAAGACTCACCACTTGAAGTGACAATTTCTCTTTGTCCTCCACCCTCCTCCGTGCCAAGACCCGCTCCCGCCTCATGAACCCACCAACCCCGGCAGCCACCACTATCACCTTCAACTATGACAAGAAGTCAGGCCGGTTGCCCCGGTCCGGCATCCTCAAGTCCGACATTCTCGGCAAGGCCCACGGGGCCTACGAGGACCCCTTCGCCAATGACGACGTCCCGATGAGTTCAAGCACTCAAAAGTCAACTTCCTCACCTTCATTTGCTTATTCTATAATTCATATATTTTGTTATATAAACTCATTTTGGGAGGTGCCCTTCTCTTTCAAGGTAAGACTTGAACTATATGTGGTTTATATTTTAAGTGAGGTGGAGCTTCATGAATTGGAGCCTCTCAAACAACGAAGCACTGTGGAGTGTGGCATATGGGATGTGTGTGAGAGGTAGTATGCATGGTTGTTATTGCTACCAAGTCACGTTCCTTCAATACTGGAAAACAGAGATCCTCCTCCTTGAAGTGCTCATGCAAGAAAGTCCTCGGAGACCGGTTGCACCGATGGGGACCCTCCGATGCTCAAGTAAGCAACTTGGGAACAATAAGAAAAAGAGCTAATAGAAAAATAGCTAGAGAGCTTGAGTTCAGATCCCTTTCTTGTTATGAGTGTGGGTTCTTATACCTGTTCGAAGATCCCCTTTTTCACTTTTAGAAGGTAGCTAATCTCGATGTGTTGTTGTCCGATAGCGAACAGGTGGCCAGGCTGACATGGATAGGCTGCAACCGATACTAGACATGTCAGAGGTGTCTTACATTATGAATCACCTGTCAAGTGGGGCACCCAGGTGGTAGGTGGGGCTAGTCGTATCAAGCGTGCGCCATTATGGGTAGTGGCCACACACAGTTGCAGACGGTTAGTAGGCCATATGGCAGTTGCAGACGATTAGTGGGCCATGTGGTAGTGTCAGGTGGCTCGAGGTAGAGGGAACCTGAGGTCCGAGGCCAAGGAGACTTGAGGCCCGAGGCCGAAGGGACCCGCTGCCGAAGGCCGAAAGGACGAAGCCCGAGGGGACTCCAAGTTCGAAGCTGAGGGGACTTCGGGTCCAAGGTCGAGGGTACTTTAGGTCCGAGGCTGAGGGGACTCCAAGTTCGAGGCTGAGGGGATGTGAGGTCCGAGGCCAAGGGGCTCCAGGTCCGAGGCCGAGGGGACTCTAGGTCCGAAGCCGAGGGGACATGAGGTCCGAGGCGAAGGGGACTTGAGGTCCGAGGCTAAGGGGATGTGAGGTCCGAGGCCAAGGGGACTCCAAGTTTGAGGCCGAGGGGACTCCAGGTCCGAGGCCGAAGGGACTCCAAGTCCGAAGCCGAGGGGACATGAGGTCCGAAGTGAAGGGGACTTGAGGTCCGAGGCCGGGGGTTCTGTCAACTACTTCGTTCGTTAACTCTAACGCGGCTTGATCAGCCACATCAGATGCCTTCTCTCCCCTGAGACGATGCGGGCCCATCCCTGCAAGGTAAAAGGGGTGTAAGCTTCCAGGTGGCTGATCCCAAAGTGCCGCTAATCATGGAGGGGCACATGTCCCATGGTACAATGGTTTCTTAGCATGGGCGACTTAGGAACTGCAACGGTACTGCCCCTGCCAATCGTTAGATCCGTGGAAATCTGCCTCGAAATGGGAGTACCCTTTTGGAACCCACAAAAAGCAATTGCCATCATTGCCATCATGGTGCCAATGTCAGTGATGCCTCATGATTGGCCGAAGGTGAAGCGTCCCATGTGCCGAGCACCTTCCGAGGCGACATCGCCTATGGCGGGGTTCCGCGTGGCTGGTTAGGTTAGGCAGGACAATTTGAAACTGATATGTCGGGGGAAAGCTTTGAGTCTTGCCATTCTGTCCCTCTAAGATCGTCTTCTTCCTTCAGCTCTCCTATTTTTGTTTTCTTCCTGAGCCATCCTTGCTGCTTATTCCTCCTGTTCCAGGTTAGCTCTCTGATCATTCCTAGCTTCCAGCTTTTCAATGACTTTCTCTCCATCCTGGTCCTCTTCTGCTTCTCCCAAGGATCGCATCTCTCCCTCGAGACTTCGAGCCTCTCTGTCTCCCGCACCATCCTGGTCCTCCTCCTCCACCCCCTCGAGGACCATGTTCCTCTCTCTCAATGGTGAGTCACCGGCCGAGCTCCTGCCAGGAGTCGCCCAGCAACCGCCAGCGCCTCATCGAGGTGGGGGCAAAAACTCCAACGGGGACTGCCTCCATGGTAACGGGCCAAAATTTGGCCAACATTAGGGCTCGTTGCAGATTCCTAGCGACATCGAACTATTCCTTCCAACTCCCGACGATAGGGTAGTTTCCTTCCGGCCTGGTAGAGTTGCCATCTAAGAGGTTTTCCTTAGGATAGGTCTTCGCCTACCCTTCCATCCCTTCTTCCTCAACCTCCTCGACCGCTACTCTCTAATGTCCGCCCGATTGGTTCCGAACTCGATTCAGACCATCTGTGGCTTCATAGTACTCTGCCACTTCCACGACATTGAGCCTAAGATCTTTCTCTTTCGCTGCTTCTATACCCTTCGGCAACAGTTGGGCTGGTGGCTATTCCACCCTCGATCTGGCCAAGCCCTAAAACTTGGATTGCCTTCATCTATCAAGGGATGAAAATCCCGTTTCTTTTTTGCTGATCTTGAGGGAGTGAAGCCAAGGTGGGGGGACCCAGACCTGAGGCTGAACAAGGACTCGTCGGTGGCCCCGGGGGATAGGGAGGCACTCAGGCAACTCCTGACGATCGAGGTCCCCTGGTGCAATCAACTCCCGTCGAAGGATAATCTCCGGCTCGCAGGCATCTCTTCTCGCAGTGGTGAGCGGCTGCAAATCCCCGACCCTTAGCCTATTTTTTTGTTTTCTTTCTTCTCTTTCTTTTCTTTTTTTTTTACTAACTTTGACCGATGACTTGTGTAGTGATGAAGATCTCAGTTCATGCTGTCAAGAAGGCTGTGATAAGAGGAAGAGGGCCCTCGAGGGCACCGGGGGGAGGCCGAGCGAGAGGCTATGGACCCATGCCCTGAGCTGTCCCCAGCACAGTCTCCCCCACCCTCAAACATGGAGAGCCAGCAGTCGGCCCCATCATCGACCTGACGGCCGACACTCCCTCGAAAGGAGCAAGAACTAAGGGGGCCACGGCGTCGGCAGAGCCCATCGTCCCGGTTGTCGAACCAACACGAATGAAGGCAGAGCCGAGCTCGGGCGGGGGCCCTTCGGAGTAGCAGGGCCACCAATGGAGGAAGTGCCAATGGCTCCCAGCCTGGCACCTGCAGTGTCCAAGCCAACCGAGGCCGCTGAGGGAGGCAAGGTCGGGACAATTCCCTCTCGGCCCTCCATGATGAACCATGGTCGCCGGGTGGAGTGGGTCATCACACAAATCATCATGCCCGAGTTCCAGGAGGAGCTCAGCCAGTTGGGGGCCTCGGCCTTCTTCAGGGAGGCTTTCGTGGTACTTATCCGGGTAAGTACCTTGCGTGACTTAAGTTTTTGGTATCAACTGGCTTTGTACTAATTTACTTTTTGATGCAGTCAGTGAATTCCTTGGTGGCCACGAGGGAGGTCATCAACCAAGGGGAGATCGTCCTCCGCCAGGCTCGGTGGAAAGCTGCCAAGGCCTGGGCCCGAGCCGAGAGGGCGGAGGAAGGTCTAGAGGCAACGAGGACTGACCAGGCCGCCGAGCTTGAGGAGGCCATCAGCCGAACGGCCACTGAGGCCAAGTGCGCCCGGGCAGCCCTGAACCAGCTGGGGGACGCTATGGGGGACATCACCGCTAGAGACTACCGCATCGACGCCTTCACCACCAAAGTCCAGGCGGCCGACGAGAGGGTGGCGCACATCGAGGAGGTAGTGAGGAGGGTTGACTCTTGTGCCACGGAGGGAGAGGCCATAGCCCGCAGGGCGGAGGCTGCCACCGTCATTGCCGAGAGGAGGGTTGCCGAAGCTATGGACGAGTTTCACAAGTCCACTAGCTTCACAGATGAACTGGCCGATGCCTCTATCAACATCTACCTCCAAGGGTTCTAGGACTATAGGGAGAAGGTAGCCAGGGTCCTCGGTCTCTCCAGCGTTGCGGATATCGAGCCAGACGAGGTGTCCGATGAGCCACCATCTGATGATGGGCCTGCGACGATCGAGCCCTTATCCCCTTTTTTTATATTAAAGTCTGACTTGGTCGGCATTTTCTAAACACTTAAAAAGTAATGAAAATATTCTTTTTGAAATCTGTCATGTTCTTTTTGAAATCTGTCTTCATTTACTTAGTGTAGTGCAACTTTCCTTTCAGCTTGCCATCGTAGGACCCTTAGTAGGGCTGCGTCGATACTGGTGGATTGCGTCTGCCTGCTCTCCATGAGCTAACCCTCGACTTAGTTTCTTTATAGGAGCGGGTCTTGGTGGGGGTGCCAAGGCTAGCCTCGGAGCTTCCCTTGGTGAACGAGATTGACACAGGTGTGAGCCTCGCAGTGAGCCTGCAGCGCCGAACTGCCGTCGGTTCTCCAGAGCTATCCAAGATCGTTTCTCAGCACCAAGTCGACCTTGTACTCCCTGTGCTGACCGAGATAGGGCTTTTTTGTTGATATGGCCTCGGGGTTTCGGTGCCGAGCTGGCCTCAGGCTTTCTATGCCGATCGAAGTCGGGCTTTGGTGCCAAGTTGGCCTCGGGCTTTCAGTGCTGACTGGAGTTGGACTTTGGTTCCGAGCTAGCCTTGGGCTTTCGGTGCCAACTAGAGTTGGGCTTCAGTGCCGAGCTAGCCTCAGGCTTTCAGTGCCGACCGAAGTCAAGCTTTGGTGCCGAGCAGGCCTCGGGCTTTCAGTGCTGATCGGAGTCGAGCTTTGGTGCTGAGCTGGCCTTGGGCTTTTAGTGCCGACCAGAGTCGAGCTTTGGTGCCGAGCTGGCCTTGGGCTTTCAGTGCTGACCGAAGTCGAGCTTTGGCATCGAGCTGGCCTCAGGCTTTCAGTGCCGATCGGAGTCGGGCTTTGGTGCCGAGCTGGCCTCGGGCTTTTAGTGCCGACCGGAGTCGGGCTTTAGTACCGAGCTGGCCTCGGGCTTTCAGTGTCGACCGGAGTCGGGCTTTGATGCTGAGCTGGCCTCGGGCTTTCAGTACCAACCGGAGTTGGGCTTTGATGTCGAGCTGGCCTTGGGCTTTCAGTGCTGATCGGAGTCGGGCTTTGGTGCCGAGCTAGCCTTGGGCTTTCATGCCGACCGAAGTCGGGCTTTGGTGCCGAGTTGGCCTTGGGCTTTCAGTGCCGACCAAAGTCAGGCTTTGGTGCCAAGCTGGCCTCAGGCTTTCAGTGCTGATCGGAGTTGGGCTTTGATGCTGAGCTAGCCTTGGGCTTTAAGTACCGATCGGAGTCGGGCTTTGGCTGAAAAGATGGGTTACTCAAATACATTTTTATTAGTAAAGAATATGGGACGGGTAAGTCCAAAAGAATACAAATACTTAACTGAATGTAAAGAAGGGGTACATTACTGGTAGTACCGACGAAGGTTGTCAGAATTTTAGGTCTGAGGGAGCGGCTTTCCATCTAGACCTTCGATTTGGTACGCTCCATGGTGGAGGGCATCGGTGACTCGATAGGGTCCTTCCCAATTTGGCGACAGCTTGCCTCCTTCCATCGGCTTCGATACTTCAGCCTGTCTGAGGACTAGATCTATTGGCAAGAATGTTCTGGGGCAGACATGAGCATTATAATACCTAGCAGTTCGCTATCAGTAGGTAGCCATCCGGAGTCGCGCTCGGTCATGTACCTCCTTCACAAGGTCAACGTTGGCTCGCAGCTGGCTCGAGTTGTTCTCCTTGTCGTACAACTCCATTTGGGGACTTAGAATGCCACTCTCTATAGGGATAACAGCCTCAAACCTAAAGACAAGACTGAAGGGAGTCTCCTCGGTGGGAGCCCGCAGTGTCGTATGGTAGGCCCACAGCACGTTGGGGAGTTCCTCCACCCATCTTCCTTTGAAGTCATCCAGCCACACCCTGAGTCATTGGAGAATGATGCAGTTTGTCACCTCGGCTGCTCCGTTGGTCTGAGGGTGACCGATAGAGGTGAACCACTGATGGATGTCTAGCTCGGTGCAGAATTCTCTAAAGGGTGCGTTGTCGAACTGCTGGCCATTGTCGGTGATAAGGGTATGCGGCAGTCCAAATCGGTAGATTATAGACTTCCAGAAAAAGGATCTTACCTTGCTCTCGGTGATTTTAACCAGTGCCTCGACCTCGATCCATTTGGTGAAGTGGTCGACGGCTACCAGCAGAATCTTATGCTGGCTAGAGGTTGGAGGAAATGGTCCTAGGATGTCCATCTTCTACTGAGCGAAAGGCCAGGGGGCTCAGCTGAGAGGTTGGCTACAGCTGGATGTTGGCATGTCATTGGCAGTTGTCACACCTTCTAACTAGCTTGGCAACATCCTCCTTCATCGTTAGCCAATGGTATTCTTGGCGCAGGGCTTTGTATGCCAGCGCTCTGCCCCCCAGATGACTCCCACAAATGCCTTCATGGATTTCTCGTAGGATGTAATTAGTTTCCATGGGGCCAATGCACTTGAGGACCGGGTATGAGAAGGACCTTCGGTAGAGTCATTTGTCCATCATCAAAAACTTAGGGGCTCATTGCTTGAGCAGCCTGGCTTCAGCAGGGTTTTCGGAAAGGGCACCATCGGTAAGGTACCAGATGTAAGTATCCATCCAAAAGGGTTCCTGCATGACTGGTAGGGCCTCCACTGTGGCTTCGATGCTCGGGACCTCTAGATGCTCCACGTACGTTCTTTTCAAGGTTCCGTCGATTGAGATGGCCAAACGGGATAGTGCATTAGCTCTAGCGTTCTCCCTCCTGGGAATATAACTGATAAGGAAGTAAGCAAAATAGGAGGCCTGGGATTGGACCTTACTCAGGTAGCGGAACATGGTGAGATCTCGGGCCTCGTACTCTCCCGCAACTTGCCTGAAGATAAGCTGAGAGTCGGTGAAGGCTCTGAGGCGCCTTGCTCTGAGCTTTCCGACCAGTTTCATTCCCGCTAGCAAGGCTTCATACTCTACTTGGTTGTTGGTGGCAGAAAAAAGAAAACGAAGAGCGTACTCCACCGCCTCTCTCTCAGGGCTCGCAAGGATGAGCCCGGCTCCACTCCCTTGGGAGTTAGATGCACCATCAATGTGAAGGATCCAATCCTCCTTTCCTGCCTCCTCCGCCATGGGGGACTCTGAGTGCGGTTCCTTTGGCTGCTCCTTGGCCCATGTGCACTCGACTAGAAAGTCGGCTAGCATCTGGGAGTTCATTGCTGACCTAGGCCGGATGGACAGGTTGAACTCTCCCAGCTTGATGGCCCACTTTGCTAGCCGACTGAATGTGTCAGGACGAGATAAGATTATTTAGAGGTGCGGTCCGTAAGTACCACAATACGATGAGCTTAGAAGTAAGGCCTGAAACACTGAGCTGAGATGATCAGGGCAAAGTTGATCTTTTCGGTTCTGGAATACCTGGTCTCCGCATCATGTAGCACCTTGCTGGTGTAGTAAACTGGTCTCTGCATCCCATCGGCATCCATACAGACGAGCATGGAGCTGATGGCCTCGGGGGAGGCTGCAAGATAGAGAAAGAGTTCCTCCTCGCCCCGTAGCTTGGACAGCAACGATGGAGTGGACAAAAATTTCTTTAGCTCCTTGAAGGCTTTCTGATACTCCTTTGTCCACTCGAAGCTGTTGACCTTGCGCAGTGCCTTGAAGAAAGGCAGGCACCTCTCTGTTGATTTGGACAAGAAACGGATTAAGGCTGCCATCCTCCCGGTCAGGCACTGCACCTTCTTCTTGCTAACCGGAGGCCTCATGTCAAGGATGGCTCAAATCTTATCGGGGTTCACCTCGATCTCCTGCTGCATCACAATGAAGCCCAGGAACTTGCCTACTGTAACTCTAAAAGTGCATTTGCGAAGGTTCAGCCTCATCTGGTACTGGCGGAGATTGTTGAAGGTCTTCGCAAGGTTAGCGACATGGTCAGTGGTTTGGACACTCTTGGTTAGCATGTCATCCACGTACACTTCCATATTGCGCCCAATCTAATCTTCAAAAACCTTGTTCATCAGCCTCTGATAGGTGGCCCAGCATTCTTTAATTCGAAGGGCATCACCTTGTAACAGTATATGCCATTCTCGGTCACAAATGAAGTTGCCTCCTCGTCTTTCGGGTCCATCTTGATTTGGTTATATTTGAGAAGGCATCCATGAAACTGAGGGTCTCGTGACTAGATGTGGTGTTCACCAGCTGGTCAATCCGAGGCAATGGGAAGCTATTCTTGGGGTATGCCTTATTGAGATCAGTGAAGTCCACGTACATCCTCTAGCTCCCGCTAGCCTTGCGAACCATCACGACGTTGGCTAGCCAGTTGGGATAGTGGACCTCTCGTAATGGCCAGCGGCCACCAGCTTATGAACTTCCTCGTCAATAGCCTTCTGTCGATCAGGAGCGAAGCTCCTCTTCTTCTTCCGGATGGGCGAGCATCCCAATTTGATGTTGAGCTGATGGGTAATTACCTCCTCGGGTATACCCATCATGTCAGACGCTGACCATGCAAAGATATCAGAATTGGCCCATAGGAAAGCGAGAAGCTAATCACGCACATCCTCCGGTAGTAGGGCTCTGACCTGGACAGTCCTCGTTGGGTCCTCCCCCAGTGAAAAGGTCAACAGGTGCTCGGTTGGCTTCCCTCTCCTCTCCAAGTCTCGAGGGTCGAGCAATTCTGGTGCTGGTGCAGCCACCACCCCCTGCGGGCTGGAGGCCATATGATAACAAAGTGGTAGTGCATTTTGCTCTTCCCGCATCTCCTCAACTCCTTCGCTGATGGAAAACCTTACAAGCAGTCTTTTGGTGGAGTTGACGGCGTCCAAAAGGTTCAGATCGGGTCTCCCAAGGATGGCATTGTAGGCCAGGGGAACCCGGACAACTAGGAAGTTCATGAAAACCGTGCTTTAACACGGTGGCGTTTCGGCTATGACAGGGAGAGCGATCTCCCCCTCAACCCTTACAAAATCTCCAGTGAAACCCATCAAGGGTGTTGTGATAGGCCGAAGGGAGCTAGGGGACAAATCCATTCAAACAAAGGATCATAACTCAAAACATCAACTGAGCGCCTACTATCGACTAAGATTCTTTTTACAGGGTGTTTTGCGATTGTCATGGACACGATGACACTGTCATCATTCTTGTTAACCACCCCCTCTAGGTCTCTATTAGAAAAGGGAATTATAGAATCTAGCCCCTCATCCTCTCACGGCCTCTTAGAGGTGCTGCCTGCCCCCTAGGAAATCATAGCCACAGTCTTCTCTGTTGGGGCATTATCAATGCTGACCTTAGGTGGCGGAGGTGTTGATGGGCCGGGGGTGCTCGGGTTACTACTCTGAACGAACTTCCCCAGGTGGCCACGCTGGATGAGGTTCTCCATTGACCCTGAATTGATTTTGATGCTTACAAAACAACTAAGCATAGACTAATTCTAGTTATTAAGCTTGATGCAAGGAAGTACAAATGTTTTATAATTGAGTGTTATCAAGCAAAAATCTTATGGGAGTATATTTCATTTTTATTTATTACCTGAAAGCTATCTATTTGATCCATTGTATCCTTGGCCGTTTGCATTTCTTTGGGAGTTAGCTAGTTAGCTAGCTTATCCTTGTGTCTAGCTAGCTGACACATCTGTTAGCTAACTGACACTTTTCTTATAGTGGCTTGGCCGAATGGGTCTCCTTTTGAGTTAGCTGGATAGCTAGCTTGGCCTCCTTCTGAGCTAGCTGAAATTCCATTTTAGCTAACTATGCTCCCTGTTCACCTGTTAACCGAACCATGCTTATTTTAAGTTAGCTGGTGAGCTAGCTTGGCCTCCTTCTGAGAAAGCTAGAAGTTCATTTTAGTTAACTACTTTTTGCCTTATCCTGTGCTGGCCGAATGCTATGGGATTCAGTTAGCTGTCTAGCTAACTTGTCCTCCCTCTTAGCTAGCTGGCTTCTTTTTTAGTTAACTAATTTTTCCTGTTACTTCACTTGGCTGAACGGTTCGTGTTTTTGGCTAACTAGCGAGCTAGCTGACGCTTCTCTTAGCTAGTTAGCATACCCTGTTAGTTAACTGCTTTGCTTTGGGAGCTAACTAATCTTGTTTGTTAGCTAACTAATTTTCACAGGTTCCTCCAAGCCAAGCAGTTGCAAATCTTAGTTAGCTGGAGAGTTAACTACTCTTCTCTTGGGCGAGTGGATGCTTTTTCTTAGCTAGCTACCTTGAACGGACATCTTCCTCTTGCCATGAACACTTGAGCTTAGTTAGCTGGGGAGCTAACTACTTTTTGCTCAGTTAGCTAAAGAGCTAACTCTTCTTCTTCTGTTGGTAGTATCCTTCCACCAAGCCGAGAGCCTCTTTTTTCTAGTTGGCTGGAGAGCTAACTACTTCCTGCTTAGTTAGCTAGAGAGCTAACTACTTTTTGGCCTGGTTAGCTAGGGAGCTAACTAATGCTTTATGATATGGTCTCCTGGCCGTTTAACTTTTTGGGGAGCTAGCTAAGGAATTAGCTACTCTTTCCTGGGATAAGCTTCATGCCGTAAGCCCTTTGTGGTTAGTTAGCTAGAGAGCTAACCACCTTACCTTTTGTGGCTGAATTTATTCCTCTTGCAGTGTGATTTCAAACTTAGCTAGCTGGTTAGCTAGCTTGTGGCTTTTCTTTCTTTCTTGGCCGAGCATCTTCAAAGCCCTTCAGCTACCTAGAATTAACTCCAGTCAGCTACCACTCTGATATTTGGGCGTACTCTCTCTCTTCTTTACTTAATTTCTATTTTTAGCTATACTAACTTTTGATCTCTTTGATTATGGCACAGATCTTCCTTCCTCAAATGGATTCAGTGCATTCAATGCTTAAGGGAAATAATCTCAACGGTTATCTTTTCTTTCCGTTTTACTTTCATTTATTTCAAAGTATCTAACGGATATTTTTGTTGTTGGATCGCTTTAAATAGCTGGGATTAGAAGAACAAAATGATGAATCTAAAAAGAAAAAAACAAGAGAAAGAAATCCAAGAAAAAGAGCCTTTATTGCATATTTTTCAAGTGTTGAAAAGCAAGTTGTTGTGAAGTTGAAGATCATTCATTGCTCAAAGATCGTCCAGATCCATTAAAGCCTTCAAGCATTCAAAGCTTCAGCTGCCTCGAAGCTTCTTCATTTACTGCTCAAGATTTACTACAAATTTGTAAAGTATATCTTGAATATTTTCTCATTATAGGAGCTACTTGTTCTTATTTATTCTGAACCATCTTGTGAAAGGGTTAGAGTTAACCCTTGGTTCTTGTTGGCTTCCTTATGCCGTGAAACAAGAGGACTAGCCGGGTAAGACTAGGGGTTGGCTTCCTTGTGCCGTGAAACAAGAGGACTAGCCAGGTAAGGCTAGGGGTTTGGCTGCCTTGTGCTGTATAAACAAGAGGGCTAGCCGGGAAGGCTAGAGGTTGTAATCGTTCTGATATGATTGGAGTGAAATTTTTAAAGGTTTTTGGGGAGTAGATGTAGGTGCTGAGTTTGGCACGAACCACTATAAACTCTCTTGTGTTTGTAGTTGCATGATTTTCTGTGTTATTATTCTGTGCACTTTACTACACTGTTGCCAAGTAAATTTAAATTAGTGTTAAAGCACATACCTGTGCTAGTAATTAATTTTTAATTACCCAATTCATCCCCCTCTTGGGTTGCTACATCTGGACAATAAGTGGTATCAGAGTAGAGTGTTCTTGATTTCTAGCCTTAATTAGCTTGAGCCAAAGATCAGTAGTAATCCAAATGGGATCTATGTTGATTGAAGGACAATCAACTAATAGACCACCTTTGTTCAATGGAACAAATTACACATATTGAAAAGTATGAATGAAAATCTTCATTCAAGCACTAGATTATGATTTATAGGGAATCATAATTAATGGACCACACACACCCACTATTAAGATTGATAATATTGATATTGCAAAACCTAAATCTAAATGGGATGAGCAAGATAAGAAACTAGCTCAATTAAATGCAAAATCTATGAATGTTCTTTATTGTTCTCTTGATGCAAATGAGTTTAATCGCATATCTACTTGCATGTCTACTAAAGAAATCTATGATAGACTTGAAGTCACCCATGAGGGTACAAATCAAATCAAGGAATCCAAAACAAATATGCTTGTTCATAAGTATGAATTATTTAAGATGGATTCAGCTAAAAATATCACTGATATGTTTACAAGATTTACTGATATTATTAATGGACTGAAAAGTCTTGGAAAATCTTATGCTAACAGTGATCTTGTTAGAAAAATTTTAAGATATTTACCTAGGTCATGGGAAGCCAAAGTCACTGCAATACAAGAAGCAAAAGATCTCAACACTTTATCACTTGAAGAATTGGTTGGTTCTTTGATGACTCATAAGCTTCAGCAACGACAACATATTGATGAAGATGAATTAAAGAATAAAAGAACTATGGCATTAAAGAGTGCAACTCAAGATGATGAAAGTAAGGAAACCACTAGTGACAGTGAGAAAGATGATGAAATGAAACTTATCTCAAGGAAATTCAAAAAGTTTATGAAAAGAAAAAAGTTTGGAAAAAGAAAACATTTTGCCAAAGGGGATTATAGCAAAGAAAAGAAAAAGAGTGAACCGCCTACATGCTATGAGTGCAAAAAGCCTGGACATATCAGACCAGAATGTCCACTATTAAGAAAGGATCCAAAAGAGTAAAGAAGAAAGCAATGATGGCTACATGGAGAGACAGTGAGGCTACAAATTCACAAGATGAAGAGAAAACTGAAGCTGCCAATGTATGTTTTATGGCTGATAATGATGAGGTAAGCCCTAGCTTCTTAGATGACTTTACTTTTGATGAATTACATAGTGCATTTTATGAACTTGTTGATGATTTTGCAAACTTAAGTTCAAAGAACAAAGATTTGAAAAATGAAATTAAAAATTTACTTTTGATAAAGAAAGAATTTCAAAAGATAATGAATTATTACTAAAGGAAAACCAAGATTTAAAAAATAAAGTAAATAGATTAAAACCAATTATTCATAAATTTACTTTGAGCTCAGAAAAATTAGAAATAATTTTAAATAGTCAAAGAGCTATTTATAATAGAGCTGGTCTTGGATATAATCCTTTTTAAAGACAAATTTTTTAAAAAATATTTATGTGCATGCTGATGATTCTACCAAAATTACATGTTTCAAATATGAAAATTAGGACATAAAGCTTATATTTGTCACACATACAATGTAAGAAAAATATGGGTTCCAAAAGGAACTATCTTAACTAACCTTAAAGGACCCAACAAAGCTTGGGTACCTAAGAGCAAAATTTGAAATTGTATATGCAGGTGTGTTTTGCGACCCGAGCAACTAAAAGACAATGGTACTTAGACAGCGGGTGCTCAAGACACATGGCAGGTGATAAATCGCAATTCATCACTTTGAAGGCAAAAGATGGAGATGTTGTTACTTTCGATGATAATGGTCAAGGAAAAATAATTGGCATTGGAAAAATAGGTATCATACTTCATGCTTATATTGATAATGTCTTACTTGTGAAAGGACTGAAACATAATTTACTTAGCATTAGTCAATTATGTAATAAAGGATTTAATGTTACATTTGAATCATCCTTATGCATTGTTAAAAATCCTGCTAATGAAAATATGAAATTTGTTGGTCAAAGGCATGGTAATGTATACATTGTTAATTTAAATGATTTGCATAATCAAAATGTTGATTGCCTAGTTGCTACAAATAATAAAACTGATAATAGTTGGTTATGGCATCGTAGGCTAGCTCATGCAAGCATGAATTTACTATCTAAATTAATTAAGAAAGATTTAGTGTATGATTTGCCGAAACTTATTTTTGAAAAAGATAAGATTCACAATGCTTGTCAATTTGGAAAACAAACCCGAGTATATTTTAAATCAAAGAATTTGGTTTCAACCACTAGACTTTGGAACTCTTGCATATGGATTTATTCAGTCCTACAAGAACAACAAGTGTAGGAGGAAAAAGATATGGTTTTGTTGTTATTGATAATTTCTCTCGTTTTACATGGGTTTTATTTTTAACTAGTAAAGACGAAGCATTTCTCGCATTTTAAAAATTATTTAAAAGAATTACAAATGAAAAGAATTCTTCTGTTTTATCGTTACGAAGTGATAATGGAAAAGAATTTAAAAATAAATCTTTTAAAGATTTTTGTAATTAAAATGAAATTGAACATAATTTTTCTGTACCTAGAACACCCCAAGAAAATGTAGTAGTAGAAAGAAAGAATAGAACTTTAGAAGAAATGGCCTGTACCATGTTGTGTAAGAGCAATCTCCCAAAGTACTTTTGGGCTGAAGCTATCAACACTACATGCTATGTTTTAAATCATGCATTAATTAGACCTATTTTAAAAAGACTCCGTATGAACTTTGGAAAGGAAGAAAACCAAACATCAGTTATTTTTATGTTTTTGGATGCTATTGTTTGTTTTAAATAATGGAAAATCAAACCTTGATAAATTTGATGCTAAATCTGATGAAGGAATTTTTTTCGGTTATTCTTTGCATAGTAGAACCTTTAGAGTTTTCAACAAAAGACTCTAGTAGTTGAAGAATCAATTCATGTTATCTTTGATGAATCTAATGATCTTCCATTAAGGAAGATAAAAGGTATAAATGATGCAGATGAAATTGAAGATCAACTTAAGGACATCACCTTGAAGGATAAGGATGACTCAGATACACAAGAGGTAAATGAAGAAGGGAACGCTGTCCTACCAGAAGCTTCACAAGGTAAAGAGTTAATTAGAAAGAGGATGGAGGTACGTTCTCAATCACCCTAAAGATCAAATCATAGGTGATCCATCACAAGGAGTTAGAACTAGATCATAATTTAGAGATACTTATAATAACTTAGCATTTGTATCTAAAATTGAACCTAAATGTTATGATGATGCTAAAAATGATGTTGATTGGATAAATGCCATGCATGAGGAACTTCACCAGTTTGAAAGAAATAATGTATGGACTCTTACTGAAAGACCTCATGATCATCAAATTATTGGAACTAAATGGGTATTTAGGAACAAATTGGATGAACATGGTAATATAATTAGAAATAAAGCAAGATTAGTAGCTAAGGGTTATAATCAAGAAGAGGAAATTGATTTTGATGAAACTTATGCCCCTGTTGCTAAATTAGAAGCTATTAGATTACTTCTTGCTTATGCCTGCTTTATGAATTTTAAACTATATCAAATGGATGTTAAAAGCGCTTTCTTAAATAGATACATTGCTGAACAAGTTTTTATGGAATAACCACCCGGCTTTGAAAATCACTTGTTTCCAAACCGCGTATTTAAGTTGAACAAAGCTTTGTATGGTTTGAAACAAGCGCCCCGGGCTTGGTATGAAAGATTAAGTAAATTCTTGATCGGTAATGAATTTATTCGAGAAAATATGGATACAACTTTATTTATTAAAAGACAAGATGAAGATATATTAATTATTCAAATCTATGTTGATGATATCATATTCGGTGCCACTAATGATTCTTTATGCAAGGACTTTGCTAAGCTTATGCAGGGAGAGTTCGAGATGAGTATGATGGGAGAACTAAACTATTTCCTCGGACTATAGATCAAACAAAGCAAAGATGGGATCTTCATAAGCCAATCCAAATATACCAAAGAAATGATCAAAAAGTTTGGCATGGAGACATCAAAAAGTATCGGTATCCCTATGAGCTCATCTTGTAGACTTGAATCTTATAATACTGAAAAGTTTGTTGATTTAAAACTATATAGAGGCATGATAGGATTATTATTATATTTAACTGCTAGTAGATCAGATATCTTATTCAGTGTTTGCATATGTGCTAGATATCAAGCTAATCCTAAAGAATCATACTTGCTTGCTGTTAAAAGAATATTTAAATATTTGAATGGAATAATGAATTTAGGACTATGGTATGACAAACAATCTAGCATTGACTTAATAGGTTACACTGATTTAGATTTTGCTGGATGTAAATTAGACAAAAAATTAACTAGCAAAACTTGCCAATTTCTAGGTGTCAACTTAATCTCATGGTTTAGCAAAAAGTAAACTTCAGTAGCATTGTCTACGGCCGAGGCCGAATACGTTGCAGCTGGAAGTTGCTGTGCTCAAATCTTTTGGATTAAGCAGCAACTAGAAGATTATGGTATCAAACAAAAAGCCATACCAATAAAATGTGATAATACAAGTGCAATTAGTCTAACTAAAAATCCTATTCAACATTCTAGAACTAAACATATTGAAATTAGACATCACTTTATTAGAGATCATGTAAACAATGGAAATGCTGTAATCGAATTTTTAAGCACTGAAAATTAACTTGCAGATTTTTTTACCAAACCTCTTGATGAATCAAAATTTTATGAAATTAGAAGAAAACTTGGTAGGTTTGATCCAACTATTTAATAAATTATTTAATGAATTATTTTCATGCTCCTCATCATCGTATTTGAAAATCATATTTATTGCATAACATATTTTCAATCAAATTTATTAATGGAACATCTTTTAAATGAATTTATTGTACCTACTCTTGAGTGTGTCGTTAGTTGGAAGTTAACTGCTCCTTAAATTCTTTCCTTGCTGCATGAAAGCTTTTCACAATCAATCCTCACCAATGGGCACTCCCTCTCTATTTATTATCTTTAAGGTAGTTAACCAACCAGGCAACCCACCAGTCACCTGGCTAGTCAACCACCTAGGAATCCTCCTTATATAAACTTTTCAACTGACTCTTCTCCTCATTCAACCATCGTCTTCTTCAACTTCTCTCTCAACTATCTCATCCTCATTCCATCCGATTTCACTCCATCTATCTTCCAAGATCCTTCCTCCTTCCACTTTCTTCAAGAAGATTGTTGATGGATCCTAAGAAGAAAGCAATCTCAAGGGAAGATGATTGTTCTGATCTTCGAAGGAAGTCCTCCTCATCTTCTTCTCATATCAACACCCTTATCACCGCCAAATCGTTTGCTCATGGCAGGTTAGTGGATTTTCACTTCCTAGATTAAGAAGGCTTCAAGATAGGAAAACTTTTTGCTAGTCAAGGTTGGACAAAACTTTTATCTACCAAAAGACCAATTTATCCCGAGTTAATTAGGGAATTCTATGAAAATATAACCTTTGGTAATGGAACCATAATGTCCTATGCAAAAAAGACTAGGATAGAACTTGATCGCAAAATATTAGGTTCTGCTTTGAATATTCCTTCTGATGGTATTCTAGAAATTCTACCTAGTGAAAGAGGATACAAACTTGGTATGATTCTTGATATTGATGATAGTGAAGCAAGTAATATTAAAACCCTTGATGCTAATATGTTGTCCATTGAAAATAGACTATTTCATAGCATCATTGCCAAGATTTTTGCCCCGCGTGCTGGTTCTTTTAATGTTGTGACCGACCGTGACATAAGTATAATGTATGACATTCTTATAGAATCTCCTGTAGATCTGCTTGATCTTATAATGACTATAATGAAAGAATCCTTATGTAGGTCTAAGGCCGCATTGCCATATGGGATGTTTCTCACGTACGTTTTTGAGTTTTTCAACATAAAACTTAAAGGAGAAACTGTTGTAGCATTGCGTCATACTGACGTATTCAATGCTCATTCCCTACACCATATGGACTATGCTAAAAGGGATGGTGTTTGGCTTAAAGTTAGATCTAGAACTGGTCAATCAAATAGTTTGCCACCACCTAACCAGCCTCAACCTGCTTGTTCTTCTCAAAATTTCTTTAATTTTGACTTTTATTAACCAAATCCGTACCTTGCCGCCATGAATGATCAAAATCCATCCTTATTTTAAGTTAGCTGGTGAGCTAGCTGGAAGTTCATTTTAGTTAACTACTTTTTGCCTTATCCTGTGCTGGCCAAATGCTATGGGATTCAGTTAGCTGTCTAGCTAACTTGTCCTCCCTCTTAGCTAGCTGGCTTCTTTTTTAGTTAACTAATTTTTCCTGTTACTTCACTTGGCCGAACGGTTCCTGTTTTTGGCTAACTAGCGAGCTAGCTGATGCTTCTCTTAGCTAGCTAGCATACTCTGTTAGTTAATTGCTTTGCTTTAGGAGCTAACTAATCTTGTTTGTTAGCTAACTATTTTTTCACAGGTTCCTCCAAGCCGAGCGGTTGCAAATCTTAGTTAGCTGGAGAGTTAACTACTCTTCTCTTGGGCGAGTGGATGCTTTTTCTTAGATAGCTACCTTGAACGGACGTCTTCCTCTTGCCATGAACACTTGAGCTTAGTTAGCTGGGGAGCTAACTACTTTTTGCTCAGTTAGCTAAAGAGCTAACTCTTCTTCTTTTGTTGGCAGTACCCTTCCACCAAGCCGAGAGCCTCTTTTTTCTAGTTGGCTGAAGAGTTAAGTACTTCCAGCTTAGTTAGCTAGAGAGCTAACTACCTTTTGGCCTGGTTAGCTAGGGAGCTAACTAATGCTTTATGATATGGTCTCCTGGCCGTTTGACTTTTTTGGGGAGCTAGCTAAGGAATTAGCTACTCTTCCATGGGATAAGCTTCATGCCGTGAGCCCTTTGTGGTTAGTTAGCTAGAGAGCTAACCACCTGACCTTTTGTGGCTGAATTTATTCCTCTTGCCGTGTGATTTCAAACTTAGCTAGCTAGTTAGCTGGCTTGTGGCTTTTCTTTCTTTCTTGGCTGAGCATCTTCAAAGCCCTTCAACTACCTGGAATTAACTCTAGTCAGCTACCTCTCTGATATTTGGGCGTACTCTCTCTCTCTCTCTCTCTCTCTCTCTCTCTCTTCTTTAATTAATTTTATTTTTAGCTATACTAACTTTTGATCTCTTGGATTATGGCAGAGATCTTCCTTCCTCAAATGGATTCAGTGCATTCAATGCTTAAGGAAAATAATCTCAATGGTTATCTTTTCTTCCCGTTTTACTTTTCATTTATTTCAATGTATCTAACGGATATTTTATTGTTGGATCACTTTAAATAGCTGGGATTAGAAGAACAAAATGATGAATATGAAAAGAGAAAAACAAGAGAAAGAAATCCAAGAAAAAGAGCCTTTATTATATATTTTTTGGAGTATTGAAAAGCAAGTTGCTGTGAAGTTGAAGATCATTCATTGCTCAAAGATTGTCCACATCCATTAAAGCCTTCAAGCATTCAAAGCTTCAGCTGCCTCGGAGCTTCTTCATTTACTGCTCAAGATTTGCTACAAAATTTGTAAAGTATATCTTGAATATTTGCTCATTGTAGGAGCTACTTGTTCTTATTTATTCTGAACCATCTTGTAAAAGGGTTAGAGTTAACCCTTGGTTCTTGTTGGCTTCCTTGTGCCGTGAAACAAGAGGACTAGCCGGGTAAGGCTAGGGGTTGGCTTCCTTGTACCGTAAACAAGAGGACTAGCCAGATAAGGCTAGGGGTTTGGCTGCCTTATGCCGTATAAATAAGAGGGCTAGTCGGGGAAGGCTAGAGGTTATAATCGTTGTGATACGATTGCAGTAAAATTCTCAAAGGTTTTTGGGGAGTAGATGTAGGTGCTGAGTTTGGCATCGAATGACTATAAACTCTCTTGTGTTTGTGGTTGCATGATTTTCTGTGTTATTATTCTGTGCACTTCACTACACTGCTACCAAGTAAATTTAAATTAGTGTTAAAGCACATACCTATGCTAGTAATTAATTTTTAATTACTCAATTCATCCCTCTCTTGGGTTGCTACATCTGGGCAACATTCTCAATCGCCTTCTTCAGCTGACGATAGTCTTTAGTGTCATGGCCGTGGTCCCAATGAAAGCGATAGTAGAGATTTTTATTGCGGGGGTTCCCTGGCTTCATGGGAGGAGGGCACTGGAGATAGGACTCGCCCTCGGTCTCCATCAGGATATGGGATATCGGGGAGAGCAGTGGAGTGAAGGGACCTTCCTTGGGAGCAAGAGCCCATGGTCGATTGTCTAGTGAACGGGGAGGCTCAGGCCTCCTGGGATGAGCCTCAGTAGGCTCTGGCCGGACCTGCTTCTTGCTGGAACTCTCATCTGCCTTGCATCGGGAGGAGTCGGCCTCGTTGGTGCGGATATACTTCTGCGCCTGGCTCAGCAGCTCAGTGTAAAATCGGACAGCTTCTTATCAAGGGAGTAGGCAAAGCGGAAGGGGCGGAGCCCTCGCTTCAAAGCCAGAGTGGCCACGGAGTCCTCGAGGTTGTAGACCTCCAGGGCGGTTTCTTGAATTGGGTGACGAAGTCCCTCAGTGACTCACCGCTCTTCTGCTGGACGGAGAACAAACTATCCACCACTCGTGGGATCTTTCGGCATGCATCAGAGTGAGCCAGGAAGGCCCTCTCCAGCTGCCAGAAGGAGTTGATACTGCATAGCGGCAAGCGAAAGTGCTAGGCTCGGGCCGCCTTCCTCAGGGTGGCAAGGAAGGCGATGCAATGCAGGAAATCAGTTGCCCCCTGGACCTGCATCATGACCTTATAGCTCTTCAGATGGTCCAGGGGATCAGTGGTGCTGTCATACAGGTCTAGCTGGGGGAGGCAAAACCACATCAAAATCGGTTCCTTCATGATACAGCGGGACAACGATGGATGGCTATCGAAATCTGCCTCTGGCGGGTTGGTGATCCTATGACTAAGCTCCTCCAACCGCTGGTTGTATTCATCTAGCCGACGTTTGGCCTAGCAAGCTATCCGGCCATCAAAGGATCCCTCCCTTGAAGATTCCAAGAATGAAAGGGGGTTGCGGCGATGCAAACAGGTGCGCTCTGCCTCCCTTCTATGCCGTCACTTTGGGGAAGCGCTGGCATAGCGAGAAGGGGACCGAGGCCTCTTAGAGGCCTCTCGACAATGATGCCTAGGTGAAGCACGGCGGTGGCGAACCTTTCGAAGGAGAGACCTCCCCTAGAAAGAATCCTGGCTGGGTTGAACCATTCCCAAATCAATGAGGGTGGCTCTGACTGTCATTGCGCGGTTGCTGACTACTGTTGCAGAACCTGAACCGCCACCACTAGCGATTGGACTTGCATGGTTAGAGCGGCGATCCGGTCATATTGCTATGGCGGTGGTGGCGATGGCGGTGCGGGGACACCGGCCTAGAAAGCGAGGGGACCAGCCTTCGGTGGATCAACTCCCTAGCGATGCCCCCTGGTGTGGCTGGTGGAAACCTCCTGCACGCGTGTCATCGCTATCTTCTTGAATGCTCAGGAAAGGAGAGTCTATAGCTGACTGGTTCGAAGCTTTCTTCTCTATACCCCCTTTCTGGCGCGCCAATCTGTTGCCGCCAAGTCACGTTCCTCCAACGCCGAAAAATGGAGATCCTCCTCCTCGAAGTGCTCCTGCAAGAAAGTTCCCGGAGACCAGTTGTACCGGTGGGGACCCTTCGATGCTCAAGTAAGCAACTTGGGAACAGTAAGAAAAAAGAGCTAATAGAAAAATAGCTAGAGAGCTTGAGTTCAGATCCCTTCCTCGTTGTGAGTGTGGGTTCTTATACCTGTTTGAAGATCTCCTTTTCCGCTTTTAGAAGGTAGCTAATCCCAATGTGTTATTGTTCGGTAGCGACAAGTGGCCAGGCTGACATGGACATATCGCAACCGACACTGGGTATGTCAGAGGTGTCTTGCACCACGAATCATCTGTCAGATGCAGCGCCGCAGGTGGTAGGTGGGCCTAGTCGTGTCAGGCATGTGCCGTTATAGGTAGTGGCCACATGTAGTTGCAGACGGTTAGTAGGCCACATGACAGCTGCAGGTAGTTAGTGGGCCACGTGGTAGTATCAGACGGCTCGAGGTAGAGGGGACCTAAGGTCCGAAGTCAAAGAGACTTGAGGCCCGAGGCCGAAGGGACCCACAGCCGGAGGCCGAAGGAACGAAGCCCGAGAGAACTCCAAGTCAAAGCTGAGGGGACTCCAGGTCTGAGGCCGTGGGGACTCCAGATTCGAGGCCGAGGGGACATGAGGTCCGAGGCCAAGGAGGCTCCAGGTCCGATGCCGAGGGGAGTCTAGGTCCCTAGCCAAGGGGACATGAGGTCCAAGACGAAGAGGATTTGAGGTCCGAGGCCAAGGGGGCGTGAGGTCCGAGGCCGAGGGGGCTCCGGATCCGAGACCGAGGGGACTTCAAGTCTGAAACCGAGGGAACATGAGGTCCGAAGCGAAGGGGACTTGAGGTCCGAGGCCGAAGGAGTCTCGAAGGCCGAAATGAGGGTTCCGTCAGCTGCTTCGTTCGTTAGCTCTAATGCGGCTTGATCAGTCACATCAGTTATGATCATCCAATCTGATTAAATGACTTCATTGTTACTTTTATTTTGAAAAATAAGCCCCCAATTTTGAGGGTGTTGATTCTATTGTTTATCTCTCTCATAAAATGAACCGAACTAAGCGGACTTTATTTATTTAAGATGGAAGTAGTCCCAATGTCAAGAGGGAGAGATGTTAAGAAGAATGACCTGAAGCCTTGAAAACACTTGGGAATTCAGGTTCAAATTAGAACAGATATATTGCTGATCCTATCTATCATATTAGGTTTGGGTCTCTTGCTGTGGCACATTTTATTTAGAAAACAGAAAATGTAACTTTCTTTTTTATGGATGAATTGGAAGAATTTAGTGGGTTTGGATCTCTCACTATGTAATGTTTTGCCTAATGGAATGTCATAGAAGTGGCCAGTTAATTGGAAGTTTAGAGTTCAAAGCATCTGCTGCTTACATGATACATGGAGAAAAAAAACATATTGGTATTTCTGTTGGAAGTTTATTCCTGGTAGTTTGTACTTGACTGCTTTGTGGCTTCACTTGTCTTAATGCTCTTCCGCGTACCCCCATGACCGCTGTTTCCACTACCGATCACCCGCCCGCTCTTGCTCGGCAGCGCCGCCGCCGAAGATCGCTCGGTATGGTGACACCTGCGTTCCGAAGCTTCTGGACCTCGGCCATTATCCGGTTCTCCTCATACTGGGCGTTCTGGATCTCCACCAGCGGTGGCCCGGATAGAGTCTCGATAACATACTGATTATATAGCGCTTCTTGAATGCGGGCGAAGTAAGTGCTCACATGGAACGACGATGCCAGAACCTTGACGACTGACGAGCAGTATCTTGATGAAGCGGAAGACGCAGGCGATGAGGAGGCAGAAGAGCACCTTGGTGACATAGGGGAAGGTCTTATTCTTGTCTCACGCTCGACCTTCTTGTCGAACATGTAGTGCCAGGAGACGAGGACGAGACCGAGCCAGAGGCAATTCTGCACCGCCTTCCGGATGCCATATACGAAGTAAAGCTAGCATGCGCTTGCGGAGAGTGAAGTTGCGCTCGATGAAGAAGACGACGATCCGGATGAACCAGCCGGAGACAAGGCGGCCGCAGATGAGAACGAAGACAAGGAGCTCCCACTTCCAGAGGTGGAGGCTCCACACAGTCTGCCGCTCGAGGACGGGGATGGAGAGGCTGCAGGCGAGGAAGGCAACGTTGAGTATAAGACTCACCCACTGAAAGAAAGTGAGGAAGTCGACTTTTGCGCGCTTGAACTCGCCGGGGATGTCGTCGTCGGCGAAGGGGTCCTCGTCGTAGGCCCCCTGGGCCTTGCCGAGAATGCCGGACCGGGGCAACTGGCCTGACTTCTTGTCGTCGTCGAAGGTGACAGTGGTGGCCACCGGGGGTGGTGGGTCCATGAGGCGGGAGCGGGTCTTGGCGTGGAGGAGGGTGGAGGACGGGGGCGTTAGTGTCGAGTGAAATCGCCGCTTCACGAGTGAAATCGCCACTTTCTCTCGCTCTCTACGAGACTTTTCGCTGACGGGACGGGTAGAGCGAGAGGGGAAGGAGGTGAAAATAAAAAACGCTATTTTAAATTATTTTTTATTTTAATATGATTTTTATAATAAATTTAATTTTTTTTTTTAAATCGGTGTCAAAAAAACACCGGTGCGGCAAGTATGGCGCTGCATCGATGCGTCGTACGGGACACCACGGCATCTCTTGGTCGGCAAGTTCCCGGGAAAGCGCCGCCACCCTGTGGAAAGGGCTATGTTCCGCGTTACCTCATATTCTTGGTGGCCACGAAATCTAAGATCTAGGAAGAAGAATAGTTTGTGATTTTTTATTTTTGAGTAATTTCTGAGGTAAATTGAAAATTTGAATGAGCTGTTCTTTCACTAAAATGAAAATTTTGATTTTATTTAATGCATTGGAATAAATCTTATATGATAATATTAAAAATTCTATTATAGTTAATATGAGATAAATTGTAATATATTGTTACACCATCATTATGAGAGACGAAATATATTAATCTAATTTAAATTAAAAATTAGAATATAATTATAAAATAATCATTTCTGTCTTGGATTGAATAGAGATGTAAAGAGAAAGCGATAACGGAGATTTATGGGGCGAGAAAGGAGATGAAATAAACCCAATCTCGTTATCCAACCATTCTTCAGAATGCTACCGAACAAAGACGAAGACAAACATGAAACAACCACCACCGATGAATGGATACTTAGTTCACGATGCTGCCTCACTCAAACCCTTGTTGACCGTTGACCGTCGCATTCGAAGACTTGACAAGCTTTTGATCTCGCGTATATATTCCAATTCGATGAGGGCTTTCATGAAAGCTCTCGGTTCCGGTCTCCTCCACTCCCGAATCCCGATGGCTAATTCCTGCGACTCTCGTCGACCCGTCCACCTTCTCCTCGTCCCATTCCCGGCCCAGAGTCACCTCATCCCCCTCCTCGATCTCGCCCACCACATCTCCAACCGTTTCGCCGCCGCCGGCGCCGGCCTCTCCCTCACCGTCCTCGTCACGCCGGCTTACCTCCCTCTCCTCGAATCCTTTCTTTCCGCCGTCCCCTCCGCCCGACCCCTCGTCCTCCCACTCCCCGCCCACCCCTCCCTCCTCACCGGCGTCGAGCACGTTCCCGACCTCAACCCCACGGGCTCCACTTTCGCCCTCGTCCGCGCACTCTCCCTCCTCGGCCCCGACGTCCTCCGCTGGGCCCGATCCCATCCCCACCCTCCCTCCGCCCTCCTCTCTGACTTCTTCCTCGGCTGGGCCAACCGCCTGCCACTGACCTCGCCATCCCCCACGTCGTCTTCTACTCCTCCGGCGCCTTCGCCGTCTCCATCCTCGACTACCTCTGGCTTCGCATGCCTCGCCGCGAGGACAGCGACGGCCCCGCCGCCCTCACCGTCCTCTCCGAGCTTCCCTCCTCCCCGGTCTTCCCCTTCGACCACCTCCTTGGCATCTGGCGGGCATTCAGGGCCGGCGACCCGGACTGCGAGTTCATGCGGGAGGGCTTCCTTGCCAACGCCACCGGCAGCTGGGGGGCGGCCATCAACACCTTCGACGCCCTCGAGGGCCCCTTCCTCGCCCATCTAAGGCGGAGCTACCACCGCGTCTGGGCGGTCGGGCCCATCTCACCAGCCGGCCCCTTGGCGGGGCGTGGGGGCCGTAGCTCCGTCCCGGCGGGGGAGTTGGCGGCGTGGTTGGACGCCTGCCCACCGCGGTCGGTGGTGTACGTCTGCTTCGGGAGCCAGTACACGCCGACGGAGAACCAGGGGCGGGCACTGGCGGCGGCGCTGGAGCGCAGTGGGGTGCGGTTCGTGTGGGCCGCTCGCGGCGGTGGGGCGCCGGTGCCGGAGGGGTTCGAGGAGCGGGTGGCGGGGCGGGGGCTGGTGGTGCGGGGTGGGCGCCGCAGGTGAAGATACTGAACCACGGGGCGGTGGGGGCGTTCGTGACGCACTGCGGGTGGAACTCGGTGCTAGAGGCGGTGACGGCGGGGATAACGCTGCTGGCCTGGCCGATGGGGGCGGACCAGTTCGTAAACGCGAGGCTGCTGGTGGAGGAGTTGGGAGTGGCGGTGAGGGTCGGGGAGGGGGGGGATGGGACGCCGGAGCCGGAGGAGCTCGGGAGGGTGATGGCGGAGGCGGTGACGGAGGGTGCATGGCCTGAGATGAGGGCCCGGGCGGCGGAGCTGGGGAGGAAGGCAGCAGAAGCGTTGGCTGAAGGGGGCAGCTCGTTCCGGGATCTGGAGGAGACGGTGATGGACCTCATCGAGCTGAATGCTTTGTGAAGTGATTCATGAATCCAAATTATAGTTTACGATACTTAGTAATCTAACAAGAGCCCTTGATACATTATGAAGTCTCTCTTAGCGAGGGATGCTGAATTGTTGATAGAGGCAAAAGCAAATTGTCGGCGAAATGGATTTGTACGGACCCTTGAATCTAGGGACGAATGCTTGATGTAATGATAAAAGATCTGGATAAACGAAACGAGTCCAGCCATCCATTTTATGCAAAGAAAAATTTTAAAGATCACAAACGCTACCAGCTTGCGGTGTGCTTCTTTTTACAACATGATACCTACTTTTTATTCCTTCTTAGTCTCTATAAAGGCAGTCATGCTTGAAATTTTTGAGAATTTGAAATAAAAAGATAACATTAAGCAAAATTTGTTCGAGCGGACGCAAGGCTTTTTTTTTTTTTTTTTTAGATACAGACGGATGATCACATCAATTTAGGATGAGTCAAACCCGATATATCAGAGTATAAAATTTGAGAGAGAATAGGGGCAAGGTTCACCTGGCTTCCAGCTCCAAAAACCAGAATGAAACGCCATCCTAGCAGCAATCCAATCTGCTGCTGAGTTAGCTTCCCGGTAGATGTGCCTAATCTTGGCGCAAGAAATACCCTGGAGGGTAGAATGAATATCTCCAATCAAGGGGATGATAGGCAAACGGACGCGGGAATCCTGCCTAATCCAGCGGATAACAGTAATGGAATCCCCTTTAATAATAATGCTGCGAGCTCACAGACAACGAATAGCACAAAAGATACCAGTCCAAGCAGCACACAACTCAGCAAGGGGCACCGTGGAACCAAGAAGACCAAATCCATAAGCCGCCAGCATCTCACCGTCAGGCCCACGAATCACAAAAGCCGAGCATGTACATCTGCCACGAACACTACCATCAAAGTTGATTTTAAAACCCTGGAGGTGGGGGCTCCCAAGAAATGAAGACCGTACGCCGGTACGCTGCCGAAGCAACAGGAGAGTCCCAGTGACCAGGGGTAGCAAAAACACAAACTCTCTGATGGAATGTTTACTCAGCAGCTAAGGAGAAGGCGGCCCTTAACAACCCTACGAGGATGAATAGTCTCATCAGCGAACAGAAGCCGATTCCGAGATAACCAAATCTGATAAGCAGTGTAAGCCCTCCTCGAAACCAGTAGGTGGAATCCTCTACCCATATCCTCCCTGATGATACTCAGAAAGTGACTACACAGGGATTCAGACCCTTATCCCAAGGACCATCACCTGAAATCTGCCAAATCTGTCTCGCTTTAGAGCAACTGAAGATAGCATGACCAACCGTCTCGTCCCCCCTACCACATAATGGGCAAGTAGGCAGAATGCTCATACCTCTCGCGGAGAGCAGGGAACAAGTAGGAAGTGTGTTCCATGCAAGTTTCCATATAAAAAGCCGCACCCTAGGATGAATGGGGAGACGCCAGATCCACTTCAAATCAATCAAATGCTGAGGCTGAGGGCTGTAAATCTCAACAAGATCTCTAATAGAAGAACAAGACAGACATGATCTCCTCCAAACCCTAATATCAGGGGTAGGAACCGGAGTAAGAGGAATGGCAAGAATGCGCCGGTAAAGCTCAACTCCAAAGAAGCTAGAGACCATAGAAGAAGACCAAGTAGAGCGATCCGGACCGAATAAGTCAATCACCCTCATACCATGAGGGATGTCATAACTCACAAAAGTCGGCCATTGGGACAGTGGAAGGTCCGCAATCCAAGTGTCATGAACAATATCAACAGAAGCCCCGTCACCTAGCGACCAAGAGATGCTGTCCAGAATAGCCGGAGCATGCCGGTAAACCTCTTTCCAGAAAAAAGAGTACCCAGGGGAGAGCTGAGGAAGAGAGGAAGAATTTCAGTCTCCATATTTGGCCCGCATAAAGGAGCTCTACAAATAGTGCGGATCAAGCAAGAACCGCGTAACATGCCTCGCAATCAGAGCATCCCTCCTAACAATGAGCGACTGGATCCCGAGCCCACCCTCGGTAATCGGCATAGAAACAATATCCCAAGCCAGAAGGTGAATACCATGCCCATCCTGCATCAAGCCCAGAGGAAATCCGGAACTGTCTCTCAATCTTCCTCAAACAAGACAAAGGAACGGCAGCATTGGCTAGCAGATAGAGAGGAAGGGAAGATAGCACCGAGCGTAACAGTGTAAGCCTCGCCATCATAGAGAGCCCAGTGACCTGCCACCCATCCAATCTGTCACGGACCCGGCTAACTAAGTTACTGAAATCAGAGATACGAGGCTGCCTCCCCATAATAGGTATTCCAAGATAGATAGCTGATCAGCCTGATTAGGAATACCCATAATCTGTGAGATAGTCCCTCTAACTGTAGACTTCGTCCTAGGGCTGAAACAGATCAGAGATTTAGTGATATTGACTTTCTGCCCTGAAGCACTACAATAAGACTGTAGAACAGTCGCAAAAGTGATAGCATTGCGAACAGTGGCCCTTCCCAGAAGAATGCAATCATCAGCAAATATAAGGTGAGAAAGGGAGGGCCCTTGGGGACCAGCAGTATAAGGGGCCAAAGAGTTGCTATCCTGAGCCTGAGATAGCGCCCGAGACAACGAATCGGCCGAGAGAATGAACAGGAAAGGCGAAAGAGGGCAGCCCTATCTCAACCCAACCTCCGAGTGAAAATAATCAGTCTGACCACCATTAATAAGGAGAGAAGGAGGGCCGGTTAACACAGGCCATCACCCAGTCAACAAAGAGCTCCGTAAACCCAAACCCAGAAAGAGTGTGGCACAGAAAAACCAGCTCAATCTATCATAAGCTCTCTCATATCGAGCTTGACAGCCATAAGACCCTGATGGCTAGGAGCTCGCTGAAGGTCATGCATGAATTCCTGAGCAAGCAGAGCATTATCAGTGATACTGCGCCCCCTGAGAAAAGCCCCCTGCTCTGGAGAGATGAGGCGAGGCATCACAGAACATATACGGGATACCAGGATACGTGCACATACTTTGTATAAAGTGGTGCAGAGACTAATAGGCCGAAATGCTGAGGAGAGGAAGCATCAGGGCGTTTGGGCACCAGGGTGATAAGAGTCCGATTCCAATCTGCTGAATAGCTTTAGACTGAAAAACAAGCTGAATAGCTTGCACCACCTCCTGTCCAACAATATCCCAGTAGTGGCGAAAGAAAACACCGGAAACCCATCAGCCCAGGAGCCTTGTCAACACCAAGATCCCATAAAGCCCGCCGAATATCATCCTCAGTAATCGGACGGATGAGAAGAGCATTCTCCACATCAGAGACCCTGGAGGAAGGGGAGATCGGGAAAACAGGGTACCCTTCACCAGAGTGCTCAGACCATCTAGACTGAAAGAAATGGAGCATCTGATCCCTGATCATCTGGAGCTCCTCCTGAGGGTTGCCCTCCTCATCAATAAGCCGTCTAATACGGTTCACAGCACGGCGTTTTAGAGTGGCCTGGTGAAAGAATCTAGTGTTGGAGTCCCCTTCCTGAATCCACTGAATGCGGGACCTCTGCCTCCAAAACGTCTCCTGTTGTAATAAAAGAGAGTGATGAAGAGCCAAGTTGGTTCTAAGGGTCAAAAGATCAGAATCAGGAAGATATCCCTCTTGGTCCTCCTTTGACTGCAGAGACAAATAATAGACTCAGTCTGCTCAACCCGTCGAACAATGTCCCCCACCTCCCTTCTACTCCAACTACATAGTCTGCATCTAGCAAGAACCAGACGTCGTGAAAGTCTGTAGGTGGCACTCCCTCTGACAGGCAACCGCCAAACCTGTGAGATGACAATCTAGCAGAATAATAGAAAGTCCAGAATTTCTCGAATCGGAAAACCCTACTCTGCTGGAGAGACACGTCAGTAGAAATAAGAATAGGACAATGATCCGAAGCAATTCTGGACAGATGAGTAACACTAGCTGAGGGAAAAAGCTGGAGCCACTGAGGATTGGCCAAGGCTCTATCCAGTCTTTCCCACACCCTAGCTGAACCCTGACGATTGTTACACCAAGTGAACTGAGGCCCAGAGAATCCCAAATCCAAAAGACCAGCTGAAGCAATGAAGTTCCTGAACTCAGCTCTTTCCACTGAATCAACCGCCTACCTGCCACCTCTTTTCTCATTGGCCCCGACAATGCAGTTGAAGTCACCCGCAATGAGAGAAAGAATACCCTGGGATAGCAAAGAATGAATCTCAGCCCATAGCACCCGGCGCACCCTGAAGTCAGTGCTAGCATAAGCACCCGATAGAAGCCAGGGACCATGAGATCCATCAGAAATAACCAGAGCAACTTGTTGACCACAGTAGTAAAGGCATCCACTTTGATATTATCAGCTCTCACAAAACCACAATACCGCCGGAGAGACCAACAGAGTCAATAGCATAGGAAACCCAAGATCTGGAGACCATACGTGGAAGCGAGCAAGACTGGTCCCCGACAACCAAGTTTCCAGAAAACACAAATATCAAAACCATGAAGCTGCAATAGCCTCCCAAACGCGGAGCGAAACGATGGTTTCTGGGCTCCGCGCACATTCCAGACAAGAATCTTCATTCCGAGGCATGAATGGGGGGAACCCCCACCCTATCCCCCATCAACTCATCAACAAGGTGGTCGTCAGCTGGAAGAGAACCCACAGCAGGTTCCTTACCCCTACAATCCTCCGGATGGAACGAATCCATGGATACGACTTCCACATCCCGGAGAACGGAATCCTTTGAGCGGATGATTCCATGGCTTCAACCTCCTCGCCCCGAAGGATAGCCTTCTTAAGCAGAAGGACCGCCAAATCATGAGTAGCTTCCTCCATCTGAGCTGGCAAGGAGAGACCTGAAGCAGACCAGACCCGGCCCTTCCTTGCAATGGGACTTCTTCTTCCCTGGCCCCGTTAGGTCTAGAGACCCCCGGGAAGAGTCAACAGTTGCTAGAAAAGTGAAAGACCCCTGCGATCTAGCTTTCCCCCCAATAGAAGTCTTCCCTTTTCCTTTAGTGGTCCTGGATACCACTCGCTGCGACACAAGTTCCTCAGGCCGGGTCCTCTTGGAAGGGCCAGAATAGCCATCCTCCCGGGACTTAGGCTGCGCAATCGAGCTATCAGGCCCTAAGCATGCAAAAGGATTAGAAGCATTGCCCTTATCAGACACTTTCAGCAAAACATCCTGAAACTTTGCTACAGTGCCAACCGGCACAGACAACCCTTCAATCACTGACTCACTATTTTCCTCTGCTCGGCTGCCTGGGTCTTCGCTGCCGGGGTCAACAACACCCATCAAAGGAAGACTCGATGCAGACTTCTCCCATGGACCATCACACCTGGGACTTCATCTCCGCGAAGGAGAGAGCGAGGCAATCCCCCTGCTCGGCTGCCGACGAGCTAGTTTCTTAGGAACTTGCCAGCCGTCGGCCAAAGCAGGGGACGACCTGGGAGAACGTAGACGTTCACCGACGGAGGGTCCTGGGAAGATTTCCGCGCCTGATAGCAGCCATCCAGGGCCCAAATCCAGGACCGGAAGAAGAAGAGGAATCTGGCACGCCTGGCAAGATCCAGAGAGATGCACGGATCCACAATCAACGCAGATTCCTTCAATATTTTCATATGAAAACTATTGCCAAAATGGAGCTCTGCTGCCACAGATCCGAGTTCCTGGCCGGAGAGGTATACTCAGATCTACTCGGACACAGGCCCGAGCAAAGCTTCCACGCTTCCTTGCCTTGGTTGATTCATCAGAATAGAGGAATTGCCCGGCCACAGCAAGGATGGAAGATAGAATTTCATCCCTCAGAACTCAATTGAAGCTGAGGCAACCGTATCCAGAGCATAGCAAAATGGATGGAGCTGTCGACTGGAACGAATTCCATGCCACTCTGTAGTGATGATCGGTTGTCCATTAACAACCCAGGGTCTTCCCAATGCAAGAGCCTTAGCTCGGATGTCAGAGAAATGGAATATGAAATGCTTATTCGCCAAGGCCAGAGCTTCAATGTCACCTGTCAACCCGCTCGGTGGAACTCTCGAACTATGATTTTCGGCGGAATCCAGCGAGAGAGGCAGCGAGCGAGGATAGCATGACTCCCCCATCTTTCTTCTTCAACCTCCAGAGAATGCACCGGCACTTGGACTATGTTCGGATACCTCCGTTCCAGCTCCGCCACTACCACCGGAGGAGGCGATGGAGCAACCCATTCAAACCCACTTCCACGGGCCCGATGCCACGCCGTGCCAGATATCCCTACCCCGACGGACTCGTTGGAAGCTGCCTAACTGGAGTCCCCATCACCCGGAGGAGAAGACCAGAGAAAAATGAACCAGAGAACTGGAAATCAGAGAAGATGAAGACGGAGCCCGAATCTTAAAGCAGAATCGGCAGCAAAAGTTCTAACCACAGAAGTCGCGAGACTCTCTCTCTCCTCTCTTATACAATTGGTTGGGGCCCTTGTTTCTTGCCAGCAATTGCTAAAGCTTAGAAGTATATATGTATATAAAAAAGGGACAAAATGCTGGAGTGAACATGATCACACATAGTCATAGTTATGTGTGTATATAATAAGTTGGGCATCTTGCCGGAAACCTTGCACCAAGCGGGCCAAAGTCACAACACTAACTAACTTAGGTTGGAACCATCATTTAGGCAGTGTTTGATATAGAGCTCGATATCCCCTTTATCTCAAAAATTATAACTGCAAAGATTTTTTTTGAAAAAGTTTAATCAGAGGAGATAATCAATATTTAACCATGGATTATCCTTTGAACTTTTTTCTAAAAAATTCAAAAATAGTTGGTTATTCTTCTAGCTATCCCTGAGGGCATAGTTATCAATAAAAAAATATTTTTCCCTAGAGGCCTCATCCTGATTCAATCTCCTGCTCCCGTCTCCCTCCTCCCTATCGGAACCCTCTCCTTCCAGCCTTTCCCTCCCCTTCTTTATTTTGCCCTAGGTCCTTTCGCATCCCCCTTCCATCCGAGCGGCCCTCGTCCTGATCTGCCAATCTCCTGCTTCTGCTCCATCTCCCTCATCCCTACCGAAACCCTCTCCTCCCAGCCTCTCCCTCCCCTTCTTTATTTTGCCTTAGGTCCTTTCCGCATCCCCCTCCCGTTTGAGTGTCTCTCATCCTGATCTGCCTGCTTCTGCTCCCATCTTCCTCGTCCCTATCGGAACCCTCTCCTCTCAGCCTCTCCCTCCCCTTCTTTATTTGCTCTAGGTCCTTTTCGGCAGCGAGGTTAAGAATTTAGCAGCGAGGTTAAGAAATTGGCAGAGAGAGAGAGAGAGAGTGGAAGGAGGGTCTGACGATGACTCGTCCTGAGAACCCAACCTTTCCTCCTCGCGAACTCTGCCCCTCCTCTTCCTCGCCTTATATACATGTCTCTTGATCCCCGTCTCTGATCCCTTCCTCTTAGGTTTCTTTGTTCCAAGGAGAAGAAGACGGCGAATTGAAGCCCGATCGACCAATCGATCCGACCGATCTCCTCCTCGAATCACATCGTGATTTGGTGAGGAGAGGTGAGCAAACTTTTGCTTTTCTTTTTTAGATTCATTCTTGTTGATCGTTTCCTACTTTCAGTTATGTGGAATTTGGTATCTTGAAGAGTGGATCTTTGTTTGCTGATACATGTTTCGATTAATGCGTGTGGTTTCCTGGTTTGAATAGTTCAGAGATTTTGTTGATTTGAGAGCTGTTTGGGCTGATCCATTGTGATGCTCATGATGTTAGGAAGGTTTAGATCGTTTTTTTTTTTTTGGTTACAAGCGGGCGATCACACCTATCTGTGCAGTCAACCCGAAAGGTCAGAAAACATAATTTGCTGTAAAATAATGGGACAGGGGTCACCAATATGCCAATTCCATGACCAGTATAGCGGGTTACAGTAGAGGCAATCCAATCAGCTGTAGCATTGGCTTCTCTATAAACATAACAAACCAATGTCGCACTGTGGTCTGAAGAGAAGCCCAAATATCACATATAAGGGGGTTAAGGGGGAGTCAAGGTCAGCATCCCGACGGATCCAACGGATAACCGTAAGCAAATCCCCTCAATAACCAACCGCGGAGAGCCCAACATACGAACTGCATAAGTAATTCTAGCCCAAGCAGCCTGGAGCTCCACCATAGGACCGAGATGCCAATGGAGCCGTGACCACAGCCGCAAGCATCTCTCCCCCTCCGGCCCTCTAATTATAAACCCAGATCCGGCCATACGATCTAAAACAGAACCGTCGAAATTTACTTTGACATAACCCGGGGGTGGAGGCTCCCAAGAGATAAAAACCGTAGAGGGTGTGCTGGCAAAGCAGCAGGGGAATCCCAGTGGCCGGGTCTGTCAGAGTGAAAACCAGAATCAGAGCGAAGATACTCCGCAGCACGAGAACCAGTAGTGTGGATGATAGTAGAGGCGGAACCGTCTCCTCAGCAAAGACAATCTGGTTCTGGTGAGCCAGATGTGGTAAGCCAAGTAAGCTGAAAAAATACCCTGAGAGCGAAGACCTCGCTGAACAGCTGAACGGATGGCGTGCAAAAAAAAAAGCCGGGTAGGACCCTCTTTCGGCAACCAAGGGCTGAAATGGAGTTGCTGTCATATCCAATACGCACGAGAACAAGTAAGAATAGCGTGCTCAACCGTCTCTCCTGAAGCCCACAGATCGACATAGGGGCAAGATAGAGAGACGCGTTCAGCCAGAAGAGTACAAGTAGGAAGGTGGTCCCACAATAACTTCCACAAAAATAGCTGATCTGAGATGAATGGGAAGCCGCCATATCCAGGCCACATCATGCTCTTCTAGTTTAAATGAATTATTTTTCCTTTTTTTTTTCTCTTTGTGGATGATTTTAACTATTCTTATTGGCTGTCAATGGAGATATCAGAAGTAGAGAAAAATATGAACTTCAAAATTTTCGGCTTCGAATTTGAGAAGGGTTCTTGAAATTCATTTCTCTTTAGAGAAGGTCATAAGATGGATGAAAATGTTTCATCAATGGAACATGGTTTTTTAACCCTTTCTCTATTCTGAGCTAAAATATGCAGCTATTTCCTATTCTGACCAAACTATTAGAATCTGTGGAGAAGGCTTATTGTCAGGAATTCATGTTTATTTTTTGGAATCAAAACTAGAATGGGAGAATGCTTGACTGAAATAGGATGAGATCATCAACTGAATCTTACCAACTAAGTCCGTAGAATTTTTTTGGCAAATAGAGCCAGTTAGAAATTGAGGGAACTGAGATGTATTTTGGATAACATCTTGAGATCTTATAGGGTACTTGTTATTAATGTGGTGGGGTCTCTAATCTCATCCATAACAGTGGTAATGTAATGGATTCTAAAATGGTTTTCGTTATCATTGAAATTATAGAACGATCAAGCACGAGACCTTACATTTCCTCTGCTTTGTCTTGTCCTGCCTGCTCTCTTAGTCAAGACAGGCTTCACTATGGATTCCCAACTCATATAAATGACATCATACTAGGTGGGCAGCATGGCATTTAAAGTCACTGCTAAATGTTTTGCAACAAAATCAACATTGACAGCTGAAACAGCTCAAAATAAATCCTTAATTCTTTGTGTGCCTAAGCTTGTTTGCTATCAAAATCGTTAATTAGATTTATTTTATTTCTAAATTACTCCTAATCTAATTGAATATGATTGACTTGGAACTAAAATGGAGGTCTAGCTTTGAATTTACCATTAATTATCCTTATCTTGTATCTCATCGAATAGTTAGGCTCACAAAAGAAGAATCATGGCCGACACTTCGAAGAGCGGTGAAACAGGATCATCCCGTGCTAGGGTTACTAACTGTTAGAAAATATTTTTGATCTTGCAAAAAATCCTTCCTAAAAATTGCTAAAGAATTAATTTAAAAATGTAACTACAAAATATAAAAAAATATAAAAAGAATATATGAATCAAACCAGGACCGAGGCGTGTTAGACACTACCCTAATGATTAAATTTTTGCCCCTTCGTAGGTTGTTGGCGATCTGTTCCCAAGGTACAACGAGTGATCTGTTCCCAAGGTACAACGATCCGGCTCGACCCGATCCTACTACTATGAGCACGATCGTGGAGGTGCAAACCCAATGATTACCTTCAGATGCCCAAGAAAAGATTAATAAAAATTAGAAATAAAATAAGACCACAAAATCATTTATGTCATCTTGAATCTTTTAGTCCCTATTTATATAGGCTTAGCCAATAAAAGCTCCAACGGCTCAGCCCATAATGGCCTTAAAGGCCTGATAGCCGTTAGCCCTAAATTACGGCTCACAAAATGAATTGTTTGGGCCACATTAGCCTTCCAACGTTGAAAGAACGTTGCGAGCATTTCGCTCGTGGGTGTTCCCTTTTTTATTTTTTATTTTTTAAAACTTTTTCCAACAATCCCCCAAAAGTTTTAAATAAAAAAAATAAATATAACAAAAATTTTAGGGCATCTTATACTGCGTAATAGGTGAGGTGTCCTGTGGACTTGAACCTCACTTAGTGTTGATTGTATACATCCGAAGAACCATAGTGGATTAGACCTTGAACTAGGTCCTTTGACTCAGACTTCTACTAATCACACACACAGTATGGATCAATTGGGTTTAAGTAGTCAGCGCATATTAAAGACCTTGCGCTTAATACCTTAATTTTTTATGAGAATTCTTTAAGGTTAGCCCAAACCTTTAGCCACGGCCTAATATGATGATTCTCATATAGGTGAATCCTTCAAGGGTATTTGTGAAATACCCTGCAGATAACCTACTCAGATCCATTAAGAGTATGACTTAACCTTACACAAATTTACTTTGTCACTTTATAAGAGCACTCATCATAGGGATGGGATGAAATTTTTTTTTTTCAAAAATTTGTGCTCTAACACGATCATCAATCAGCTTCGTTTTTACCACATTGAACCTCATTCATGGGATCTCCAATCATAGAGGTTGGGTATCTACTGCTGGTGACCAAATAATGGGCTTAAGCCCTATCCCCCTCGATGAATCTAGGACTCCATTCCTAGATAATCCCTTGGTTAATTGATTTGCCAAATTCTTCTTGGATTTAACAAATTTCAAAGAAATAACATCATTTTTTATTATTATTTGTCTTATAGACTTATGACGAAGCCGTATATGGCTTGGAATGCTTGATATTCAAGATAAAGCCATATAAAAAAAAATATAACTAAAGGAGATCACAGCTTTCAAACTGAAACAAGATAAAACATAATCTCTCAATGACCATTATATAGAAAATACTTATCTAAAATAAGAAGACTTTTGCATTTATATAAGAATGTTATATACTAATAGCTGCACTTGAAAGTAAATAATGAAATGATGTGAAAATACATCTACTTACAAGCACACATATATTATGTGCACAAGTGCAAGCATGTGTGTACAGACATGTAATACATATATATACAGTGTATATCATTTGGGCCTAGAATACAGCTTAGCTATGAATGTTATATACACATTGCCGTATTGTAGTCTGACTTAGTTTCTTAGTAGGTTTGATGCATCCATATGAATATCCTACAGCATACAAAGGACAATTGATTGTAGTGTAACATATACCTACATAATGTGTTGATCAACGATAGTGTAGCATGATAACCATGGTTTAAAGTTCAGCTGAAGCTCAGAAAACTATCACCAAAATGATAATTAAAATATAGCTACTTATGGAGTTAATATAATATAAATATACCATTATTAACAAGAAAGGTTTTGAGAAAGGCACAAACTAAAGATGGAAGGAATTAGTGGTACATCTTTACACTTGCACTGAAAAAAAATACAGTGTTACGGTTCGATTGATATGGAAATCCTAACAAAAAGCCTGGAAGTAGAGGTTTAAGGTAGACAACTGATTAGTTCCCAAGAGTTTGTTTCCTTCCTCATGAAGGTGAATAATTTACTTCATTTTGGATAGCCTGGCATGCAAACAATGTCTATGTACCTCAGATACAAAACATCAAAAGCTTTCCCGGAGTTCTGGATGTGATACATTGAATGGACAACATACCAATACTCTGTGTTCCCCATTATTACTATAAGATGCTTCTAAATTCAGAAGGCCATGAACGTTCATATTGGAGAAAATATGATAACAAAAAACTAATAACATTCCAAGTAAATTTACTATCATTAGTCTTGGTAATATATTTGTGGAGTGATCCTCCTAGTCAAGTAGCATGTATAACATCAGGAAAGAAATGGAATAATATTAAGTCAAATAAAAATTAGATAAAATTATTTGGAATCAAGACGTAGACAAAATTTGCTGTCAACATTATATTAGCAAGCAGTATTTCGAGAGATAATTATAGATGATCACAATTTAGCATAGCAACATTTGCACCATTAATGCACAGGCATTTCATGGTGGCATAAAACTTTATATATATGTTGAGCAAACTCATGCAAAAGCAGAATAAGAAGATGGCTGAAAAGGTTAAATATGAGATAAAATATTAGACAAAATATATGCCAAACGATTTGCTTAATTTACTGCATCAGAGATAAAGTAAACATTGTAAAGATTTTATAATTAATTAAATAACTTAAATGGTACTTACAATGAAAATTAGCAATTTCTAGAAAAGAAGAAATCTGATCCTTAGCTGTTAGAAAATATTTTAATCTTGCAAAAAATCCTTCCTAAAAATTGCTAAAGAATTAATTTAAAAATGTAATTGCAAAATATAAAAAATATAAAAAGAATATATGAATCAAACCGGGATCAAGGCATGTTAGACACTGCCCTAAAGATCAGATTTTTGCCCTTTCGTGCAGATTGTTGGTGATCTATCCCCAAGGTACAATGATCCGGCTTGACCCGATCCTCCTACGACGAACACGATCGTGTGGAGATGCAAACCCAATGATTACCTTTAGATGCCCAAGAAAAGATTAATGAAAATTAGAAATAAAATAAGACCATAAAATCATTCTATGTCATCTTGAATCTTTTAGTCCTATTTATATAGGCTTAGATAATAAAAGCTCCAACGGCTCGGCCCATAATGGCCTTAAAGGCCTGATAGCCGTTAGCCCCAAATTACGTCAGAAACGGCTCACAAAATAAATTGTTTGGCCATTTCTGGAAGTCGATGAACGTTGGCCTTCCAATGTTGAAAGAACGTCCACGAGCGTTCCGCTCGCGGGCGTTCCCCTTTTTTATTTTTTAGTTTTTAAAACTTTTTTCCAACACTAACTAGACCAATAAAGAGATAAAATCTTATCAAGATTGCTAAAGAAGAAGTTTCTTAGGGGTAGTACAACCGAAAACATATTTACCAAGTCTCTGCACTCCTTCGGATTCTTGAACGGTTCAATATGAAGGCTAAAATTAAGTACACCGTTCAGAATATGCAAAATAGAATGAAGAATTTAAAAAAATATTTTGCCGATATCATTACTTGGCGACTTTGTCTAATTGGAGTTGGGATTCAGAGAGACAAATCCCTGCTAATACTGATGAACAGTGGGACAGTGTGATCTCGGTAAGCAAATCAATCAATGTTTCTTAGATTTGCATTTACTTTAAATAAATTAAAGCTAATTTTATATTTGGATGTATACTAGGTCAATAAGGAACTGATACACTGTAGTAACAAGCCTTTCGCACCATATGAGGATATGCTCATATGGTATGGAAAGCAAGTTGCTACTGATGTAGGGCTGCGACATGCATTTATACAACTCCTCTGCAAGCAATTCCAACTCTCTAATTATCAGACGTTCCAATTTTTAGGACTAGTGTCCCTCCTCTATTTACTCATTCGGATGACTGCTATTTCCATGAACCGAATTTACATAATGAGACTGACAATGATGCGATCCATGTAGATCTTGAGGGAGGAGGAGACTCCGATGATCCTCTCACTTTCCTTAGACATGGGCTGGATGATATTAGACCTTTACCTAACCCACAATATCAATCTAACTACCTGCTGTTAATCCTAGTGATTCGGCCTCTGATGGTGTAGCATCCTCTCAAGGCAAGAGGTCGCATTAGGATACTACGCCCACAACACAATGACATAGAAGATTTGGAGGGGTAGACAAGGTTAAAATATTAGAGGATTTGAGGCGGCAATCCATCTAATGTTTGGAGTTCTTAGAAGAAGCCATACAACTGTCAAGAAAAATATTGGCTGTTAAACTAGAGAAGACAGAGAAGGAAGCTTCGTGTAGTTTGATAAGTGCATACCGAAGCTTTTTAGCTTACATTTAGCGATGGACGACTTTACAGTTATGTCTAACATCTTGTGTCAATCCTTTGAGACTCATCAATTATTCATGATGTTAGACGTAGAGCAAACAAAAGTTTTGTTAAATACCACTTGAGTAAACATCGAGGTATTTGAACTTGTTGTTAACCCATTTTTGGGATATGTAATGATGTTATTTGCTTGCTTAGTTTGATGAAACATTTGTCTTGATATGTAAGCTATCATTCTAATATCATAGACATATTTTATTTAATGTTGAATGTACCAATGTGTTCTTATGTAGTGATAGTTGTTTCACTTTTGCAATTGAATGTACCAATGTGTTCTTGTACTAGTTTTCCTTGTATATGTAGCTGGTGTCTTTTGCAATTGATATGGCAAGTCATCAATTCAATTTATTAATTCAAACTTTGGCATGCTGCTTGATGATGACATTATGATCGAATTTTGGATGAGTTAATGAAAACAGATGAAGAGATTTCGTGTCCTCAAAGGATTCCATGCCATACTCGATAATTCAGCGATGCGAACATTATTCGAGACATTTTGAATGGGCATTCTGACCGTTGCTATCGGTACCTGAGAATGAACACAGAGATGTTTCGGATTTTCAAAGACAAAGTTGTTGGCATGGGGTCGTTAAAATTGTGTGGACGGTGGAAATTGATGAGCAACTGACAATCTTTTTGTCATGTTAGGTCACGGTCAATCGATTATTATTCAGGAGACCTACTAGCACTCAAAAGAGATGATAAGTAGGTACTTTCATAAGGTTATGGATGTTGTATTGTGTTTGCAGGATGTTCATTCAACTCCCACCAAATGATTCATTGGTTCATCGAATATAAGAGATAATCGATGTTTCTATCCATTCTTTAAGGTGACGGTCGAACATTTACCATGACATGTGCCATCAATTACATTTCATAAGCTTTGCTGAAATATTTTCTTGACTGTAGGATGCAATTGGTGCCATAGATGGCACGCATATAGAGGTCATTCTACCAAAGGAGAATCAACCCGTTTTCACAATGAAAGAATACTATATCTCAAAATGTAATGGCTGTTGTATCCTTCAACTATATGTTTATTTTTGAGTACGTTGGATGGGAAGGATGGTAGCTGACATAAGAGTTTTGAGGTGTGTGACCATGGAGGATTTACCGTCCCCGAAAGTAAGGTTTTCAAATTATAACCACATTGCCAAAAGTTTTATGTTTCTTTATGCGTGCTTAGTATCAATTTCTGCATAAAAGTTTTACTTGGTCGCTTAGGGTTCATGAATACAGATCAATTTTTGGCACAGTATCAGGGTACTAGGTATCATCTTAGTACCTTTCATACATCCGCTTCTAATCGATGAAATTATGAGAACCATAAGAAATTTACAACCATCGGCATGCACAACTGTGTAACTGTATGGAAAAGGCTTTTGGGATTCTAAAGAAACAATTCAAGATTCTTCGATCGCCATTGCTTTATCGGTTCGAAGTTAAAAAAAAATTATTTTGGCTTGCTGCATCATACATAATTTTATCCAACGAACTCAAGGCAATGATAAGTATTTCAATGCCAATGATATCGATGACTTTCCGGATGATAGTGAGCAATTAAGTTTCAACCCCATTAGTCAAAATGAATCAAGGAGGGGTGAGGTTAATGTTAGTGTAAGCCCTAGATCCAATTGGATTGAATGCTGTATACATTCTATGAATACAAATAAAATGGTTTCTTTATCTATCCATGCCTTTTATTTGATATATTTGTCTGTGAGATAAAGTCCAAAAGAATGTGAACCGTGCATACGGAATTTGTAATAGAGATTACAAATTGTGAGATTCAAATTGCATGTTATGGTTCGATTCTTTAAACTTTTCTAGTCGATGTAGATGGGACTGGATACCATCGAACACGTGAGACTAGCACACATTGCATATCCTCACCCTTGGGTGAGCAGCTGATTTACAAGCTGAAGTATGAAGATACTTGGATAGGTGTGTGGATGCTCGTTATTGTAACGATGCATTGGATGACCCGTACAGAGATCCCATATGGATGTTCTATATAGTGTCGATGGTTGATCTCTAATGACGGTGGTGTGAGTGATCTTTGACTTGAGATCTTCATTGCATCTCATGTGTGGAATGTCATGCTTCGACGACATTCAACGTCGCTCTAGCCATGGGTGCAAATATGGTGTCGGTTGGGTATGACATGAAGCACATGAAGATGATGTTTGATCAAGACAGGATTTGTTTCCCTTGATAGAAAGGGTTATATCCCATGCCACTTGATGGATTAAATGATTATTAAATCCTTGCAAGGTTGAGTTGGAATTCGAAATGGTTTTAAAGTTCTAATTCATATGAGTCAATTTTTCTTGAGATCAAGTAAACAAAGATCAATTACAGGGTTGACACATTCCATACCACTGATTGATCTGGGATATGTGACGAAAGGATTTGATCATACGGTAACCGTTCATGGACAGGTGTTGATGGTCATGTCAACAAAACCTTTGGCAGTTGGGTGGTCATGATGCTTTGCTAGAGGCCTCTCATGATCTATAATCATGTTGTTGACTTGACAAAGAGTTGTCCAATCATTCCTAGGGTCTATGATTAGGACATGATTATTGCCAACATGTTAAAGGGCCTAATGGGTCACACGCATTAAGAAGAATTTTGGATGAATTAAAATGAGAATTAAATTAAATTAATTCAGATAAGATGATCAATTAAATAATTGGATGAGACCCAATTTAAAGAAGATATAATAAAATGGATATGATCCATTATAGTAGAAGGAATGTTAAGGAGAAATTATTTGTGCATATGATGAACAAAAAATTGGATACCCAGATATGACTTGATCCATATGATGGATAGCTTGATTATTCGGGTATGGATGGCCAATCTCAGCCATGTGAAGATGGAATCATGCCCATGGGATGAGGCATGATGAATCTCTACGGTTCGATGATGAACACGTACAAATTAGAGCATGTAGTTATGAGATAACCAATTCCTAATTTTAAAGGTCAAGATTGTGACACTTGGATTAACGTTACCATGAGAATGAGAGTTTCTTCCATTCCTTGGATTAATGTTACCATGATGTTACCATGAAAATGAGAGTTTCTTCTATTTAACGTTACCATGACGTTACCTTGAAAAGAGTCTCTTCTTCTCCCTTGGAACGTCTCCTTTTCACCCTCTAAATATGGTTCCTTCTAGGAAGGAAGAGCAAGTGAAGAAAAAGATTAGATCTTTCTTCAAAATATCTTTGTATTTCTGTAAGGGGATTCAAGAGGTGCTAGCACCCCTTTCTCTCTTCTGTAGTGTCATCTTCATACCTTGGAGGTCTTCATCCCTTCTTCTTTGCGTGGATCACCGTTAGAGGCCGGACACGTGGATGGCTAGTGGCAAAGGATTAACCGGCTTCATCCTCATCTACATCGATAAAGGACTCAGGTATGAATAAAATTAGATTTTATTTAAGATTTAATGAATCTGTTCCTAAGGATCCTGGGCATCTGGAATTTTATTTTATACATTCCACAATGTTTATATGAATTAGATTCATATCTTGTATACATAATTCTCAACAGTGGTATCAGAGCCTCCTTAGGCTACTGATTCATTAATCTGATAGGATACTTGAGTCAATATGATTGATAATATGATTATGCTTAAAATCATGAAGAGTTTTCATATGCTGATAATAAATCTAAAATATAATAAAATGTTTATTATTTGATTAGATTTATGCATGTTCATTATCATGTTAAAATAGAGTACTTTGATATATGATATCAGAGATTTATTATATGATAATAAACAATAATTCATTTAGATTTAATCATATATGTGTCATGTTAAAATAGCAATTATTATTTATGCATGATAGATACTATATGTTGAAATCCTAGAAATCATGTTTAGGATTTAATTTTAACATGATTATTGATATGATTAAATTGATATTCTTATGATAATGAACATTGAAAACTTAGTTTGGATATTTGGATCAAGATAAGATTGTGATTAAAAGTAATCATATGGAATTTAAAATCTTTATTTTGAATCTAAAATCTTATCATGACAATAATATGATTAGGGTTTGTTAGAGACATTAGGATTTACATGGGATGTGAAACCGACATGTCATAACATGTAATAAATGATAAAAAAATTTAAAATTTAAATTAAGAATTTTATCATAATACCCTAGCTAGATCACTATCTAAAGTTATCATAAAATGTAATAGATGATAAAGATTTATGAAACTTAGATTTAACCATGTCATTGTTTGATCCTATGATCCCATAATTGATCTAATCAATTGGGCTTAACTACATTGGTGTCTAGAAAGGTTTGATCATGGTTTTTAATTGCTCCGTTCGCTGCTTGGGAAAACCCATTCAATGGGATCGAAGGGTATGCTAAATAGGACCCCATTGATCAGCTGATCTGCCATTGTTAAGGAAAGCTCTTAATTGATTAATCAATTAAGGTTGATCAGGATGGTAGCAATTGATTTGGTCACATAATTAGGGTTCCTAAATTAGATAGTGATCAGGATCCTAATTTGATTAGGAGTCCCAATCATAGATTGGATCTTATGAAATTAAGGTTAATTGAGATTAATCTAAAATCTACGTATAGATATGTAACCTAGCATAGTACAAATGTTGTAGATGTAGATGGGACCTATATGTGCTAAATCCCTCCACGAATATTAAGTCATAAGCCTTCCATTGTTCACATGATACAAAATAATAGGTCATGAGATTTGTCGTGCCAAAGCCGAGGTCGAGTGTACTTATGAGGAGTTGATTGTGGAACAATGGGTTGACTTAACTAGATTTGGCATAATTGGCCAAAGTCAGGGTCAGTCTAATCTAGAGGCAAACTTTAGGGTGATCACATATGGATGTGATTGACAAGGCAATGTCCCCTAAATGATCTAGGAGTCACATTAGATGTGATTGATGATAATCTACCAAATTTGGCTTACCGAGATTTGTTGTGCCAAAGCCAAGGTCAAGGTAATTCAAATGAGGATCCTAGCCCACTAAGGAAATTAAATGCCAATTTCTCGAGATTAATAGAGAGGGCTATTAACCTTGATAAAATAGTGGGAGAAAAACTAATTAAAAATCTAGAATTACCATATTAAGTTGGTGATTAGTATTCATAATAATTGACTCGTTCTAATTTTATGTAGGTTATCAGAGAAACCATGAGTGTAAACATCAACCTTAGGAATATTTTAGAATCCAACAAATTGACTGGACTCAACTTCCCTGATTGGCTAAGGAATGTAAGGATCGTTCTTCGATCTGAGAAAATTCTTTTGTCCTAGATGAGGTTGCACCAGAGGTCCCACCAGCGGATGCTCCGACTGAGGTTCATGGCATACAACCGGTATAAAGATGCTGAAGACATGGCCACATGTTTGATGTTGGCCTGATGTACCTGATCTTCAGAAACAGCATGAGCATATGAATGCTCAGGAGATTTTGATGCACTTGCAAGAGTTGTTTGGTGCACAGTCTCGATATGAGAGGTTTCAAACTTCTAAAGAGCTGTTTCAGTGCAAAATGACTGAGGATTCATCAGTGGGTGCCCACGTACTAAAATGATCAATCTGATTGAGAAGTTGGCACGATTGGGTTTTGTGATGGATCATGAACTAAGTATTGACTTGGTTCTACAGTCATTATCTCAGCTATTCGCAGTTTGTTCTTAATTTCAACATGAACAAGCTAGAGACATCTCTACCTGAGCTCGCGAATATGCTGACAAATGCCGAGCCCAACATTAAGAAAGAAAAGGGGCAGGTTATGGTCATGGAGTCTTCTGGCGCTCATAAGAAGCGGCCAAAGAAGAATAAGGTCCAAAAGGCCAAGGCGACTAAACCAAATAAGGGCATTAAGAAAAACAAAGTAGCCAAGGAAGTATCACTTCTGTGGCAAGGAAGGGCACTGGAAGCGAAACTGCAAGCTTATCTGGCTAGCCTGAAAGAAAAGAAACATACAAATGCTTCTACATCAGGTATATTTATGATTGAGATGTTTTCTTCTGTTACTTCTTATTCCACTTGGGTATTGGATACCGGTTGTGGATCTCATATTTGTATTAATATGCAGATGATAAGAAGCAGTAGAAAGCTGAAAAAGATGAAGTGATCCTGCGCATGGGAAATGGAGCAAAGGTTGCTGCTTTAGCTATAGGATCTTGTTCTTTGTCTTTGCCCACTGGGCTTGTAATGGAGCTTAATAATTGTTACTATGTTCCAAACATAACAAAGAACATTATTTCGTTTCATGTCTTGTAAATGATGGATATATTTGAAATTGGAAATAAAAATTTTAATTTTTAAAAATGAAATGTTCTTTGGTTCTGCTGAAATGTTCAACGGGATTTATGTTTTGAATTTACAATGCCCTATTCTCAATATAGAAACTAAGAAATTAAAATCAAATAATTCTAAGAACTCATTCCTATGGCACTGTCGTTTAGGCCATGTGAATGAAACACGTTTAACCAAGTTACATAAGGATGGTTACTTGGGCTCATTCGATTGGAATCGTTTGAGGAATGTGAGTCATGCTTATGTGGCAAAATGACTAAGTCATCTTTTACTAAAAGGGTGAGCGAGCAACTGAATGTTTAGGACTAGTACATTCGGATGTATGTGGTCCTATTAATATTTAAGCAATAGAGGTTTTTCTTACTTCATCATTTATAGATGACCATAGCAGGTATGGTTACGTATATCTGATGAAGCACAAATCTGAAGCCTTTGAAAAGTTCAAAGAATTCAGATCCGAGGTAGAAAAATAAGTGGCAAAAGTATTAAGTACTTCGATCAGATCGAGGTGGGGAATACTTAAGCCATGAGTTCTTAGAATATTTGAAATAGAATGGATTCTCTCTCAGTGGACTCCTCCTGGTACGCCATAGCATAATGGTGTATCAGAAAGGAGAAATCGCACATTATTAGATATGGTGCGATCAATGATGAGCTTGCAAATCTTTCAAAAATGTTTTGGGGTTATGCCCTACACACAGCCGAATACACTCTAAACCGAGTTCCATCTAAGTCGGTCAGTTCCACTCCCTATGAGATATGGTGTGGAAAGAAACCAACCCTTAGTCATCTAAGGATTTGGGGTTGCTACGCTTATGTAAAGCGTAATGAGTCAGACAAGCTGGGAGCTAGATCCGACAAGTGTAATTTTGTGGGATATCCTAAAGAAACAAAAGGATACTACTTCTACCATCCACTCGAGCAAAAGGTTTTTGTCTCAAGGCATGCCATATTCCTAGAGAATGAGATTTTTCTAAGAAACGACAGTGGAAGAAATATTGAGATTAGTGAAACTCAAGAACCACAAATTGACACAGACCGATTAGATGATATGGAGCAAATGTCAAATGCAGTGGGAGTTGAGCAGGAGACTCAACTCACATTCAGGCAACATTTACGTGAGCCTCTATCAGAAATGGTGGAGCCACAGGTAGCTCCAAGTACACATCAGCTACGTAGGTCTAGTATAACACATCATATTCCTGAAAGATATGGATTTCTTATAGAAGAAGATGAGCCTACTAACTACGAGGAAGCAATATGTGACATTAACTCCAAGAGATGCTTGAAGCCATGAAGTCTGAAATGGAATCCATATACGACAACCAAGTATGGACTTTGGTTGATCCACCGAAGGAATAAAACCCATTGGGTGCAAATGGGTCTTCAAGAAGAAGACAGACATGGATGGTAATGTGATTACCTATAAGGCGAGGCTAGTTGCAAAAGGTTACAAGCAAAGACAAGGTGTTGACTTTGATGAAACCTTTTCGCCCGTAGCCATGCTTAAGTCCATAAGGATTTTGCTTGCGATTGCAGCCTATTACGATTATGAGATATGGCAAATGGATGTCAAGACGCCTTCTAAATGGTGATTTAGTGGAGGATGTGTATATGACACAACCTGAGGGTTTTGAGTCCATTGATTCTCAAAAGGTATGCAAGCTGCAAAGGTCCATTTATGGACTTAAGCAAGCCTCTAGAAGTTGGAACATCCGTTTTGATGAAACAATCAAAAAGTTTGATTTTATTAAAAATGAGGATGATCCATGTGTGTACAAGAAGGTTAGTGGGAGTGTTATTATTTTTCTGATATTATATGTAGATGACATATTATTGATAGGAAATAATGTATCCTTGCTGCAAGAAGTGAAGGTATGGTTGTCCAGCAAGTTCTCCATGAAAGATTTGGGAGAAGCAGCCTACATACCGGGTATTAAGATCTATAGAGATAGATTTAGGAGGTTGCTTGGATTGTCCCAATCAACCTACATAGATAAAATGCTAAAATGGTTTAGCATGGAGGAATCCAAGAAGGGATTCTTGCCGGTATCGCATGGGATACATCTCTCCAAGGACATGAGTCCTAAGAACCAAATGGAGAGAGAGCACATGAATAGGATTCCATATGCCTCAGCAATCAGATCCATCATGTATGCGATACTATGTATGAGACCTGATGTTTCTTATGCATTGAGTATCACTAGTAGATACCAGGCAAACCCTGGTGAGAAACATTGGATGGCCGTCAAGAATATCCTTAAGTACTTACGAAGGACTAAGGATATGTTCTTGGTTTATGGAGGACTCGAACTCATAGTTCAGGGTTATACGGATTCTAGTTTTCAGTCTGATAAAGATGATTATAAATCTCAATCAGGCTATGTCTTTACACTCAATGGCGGTGCAGTCAGCTGAAAAGTTCAAGCAGGAGATGACTGCCGACTCTACAACCGAAGTCGAGTACATCGCAGCATCAGATGCAGCCAAAGAAGCATTTGGATCAAAAAGTTCATCACTGAACTTGGTGTGGTTCCAAGCATTGCTGATCCAGTACACTTGTATTGTAACAATAATGGAGCTATTGCGCAAGCTAAGGAGCCAAGGTCTCATCAGAGGTCCAAACATGTACTCAGGAGATACCATGTAATTAGAGATATTATTGGTAGAAATGATGTAAAAATAGAATGAGTCCCCACTGAGGATAATGTAGCTGATCCGCTCACTAAAGCCCTGCCACAGCAGAAGCATGATAATCATGTTAAGTCACTCGGTATTATATGGGTGAATGGCTCTAGTGCAAGTGGGAGATTGTTAGTGTATGCCCTAGATCCATTGGATTGAATGCTGTATATTCTATGAATACAAATAAAATGGTTTCTTTATCTATCCAGATATCTTTTATTTGATATATTTGTCTGTGAGATAAAGTCCAAAAGAATGTGAACCGTGCATATGGAATTTGTAATAGAGATTACAAATTGTGAGATTCAAATTGCACGTTATGGTTCGATTCTTTAAACTTCCCTAGTCGATGTATAGATGGGACTGGACACCATCGAACACCGTGAGACTAGCACACATTGCGTATCCTCACCCTTGGGGTGAGCAGCTGATTTCACAAGCTAAGTATGAAGATACTTGGATAGGTGTGTGGATGCTCGTTATTGTAACGATGCATTGGATGACCCGTACAGAGATCCCATATGGATATTCTATATAGTGTCGATGGTTGATCTCTAATGACGGTGGTGTGAGTGATCCTTTGACTTGAGATCTTCATTGCATCTCATGTGTGGAATGTCATGCTTTGATGGCATCCAAACATCGCTCTAGCCATGGGTGGCAAATATGGTGTCATTTGGGTATGACATGAAGCATGAAGATGATGTTTGATCAAGACAGGATTCGTCTTCCTTGATAGAAAGGGTTATATCCCACGGCCACTTGATGGATTAAATTGATTATTAAATCCTTGCAAGGTTGAGTTGAATTCAAAATGGTTTCGAAGTTCTAATTCATATGAGTCAATTTTTCTTGAGATCAAGTAAACAAAGATCAATTACAGGATTGACACATTCTATACCACTGATTGATCTGGGATATGTGACGAAAGGATTTGATTATACGGTAACCGTTTATGGACAGGTGTTGATGGTCACGTCAACAAAACCTTTGGCAGTTGGATGGTCATGATGCTTTGCTAGAGGCCTCTCATGATCTATAATCATGTTGTTACTTGGACAAAGAGTTGTCCAATCATTCCTAGGGTCTATGATTAGGACATGATTATTGCCAACATGTTAAAGGGCCTAATGGGTCACACGCATTAAGGAGAATTTTGGATGAATTAAAATGAGAATTAAATTAAATTTAATTCAGATAAGATGATCAATTAAATAATTGGATGAGACCCAATTTAAAGAAGATATAATAATAATGGTATGATCCATTATAGTAGAAGGAATGTTAAGGAGAAATTATTTATGCATATAATGAACAAATAATTGGATACCCAGATATGACTTGATCCATATGATGGATGGCTCTGATTATTCGGGTATGGATGGCCAATCTCAGCCATGTGAAGATGGAATCATGCCCATGGGATGAGGCATGATGAATCTCTACGGTTCGATGATGATACATACAAATTAGGGCATGTAGTTATGAGATAACAATTCCTAATTTCAAAGGCTGAGATTGTGACACTTGGATTAACGTTACCATGAGAATGAGAGTTTCTTCCGTTTCCTTGGATTAATGTTACCATGAAAATGAGAGTTTCTTTGTTTAACATTACCATGACGTTACTATGAAAAGAGGTCTCTTCTTCTCCCTTGGAACGTCTCCTTTTCACCCTATAAATATGGTTCCTTGAAGAGCAAGTGAAGAAAAAGATTAGATCTTTCTTCAAAATATATTCTATATTTCTGTAAGGGGATTCAAGAGGCGCTAGCACCCCTCTCTCTCTTGTAGTGTCATCTTCATACCTTGGAGGTCTTCATCCTTTCTTCTCCGCGTGGATCACCGTTAGAGGCCAGACACGTGGACGACTAGTGGCAAAGGATTAACCGGCTTCATCCTCATCTACATTGATAAAGGACTCAGGTATGAATAAAATTAGATTTTATTTGAGATTTAATGAATCTGTTCCTAAGGATCCTGAGCATCTGGGAATTTTATTTTATACATTCCGTAATGTTTATTTGAATTAGATTCATATCTTGTATACATAATTCCCAACAGTTAAGAGGGACTGTATTACAAACGCAATGTGGCATCAATTAACATCTAGAAGTATGATTGTTTCAATAAGTCGTAATTGTCTTACTATTTTGGTGATTGCATGCTAGGTACTTCCATAATTAATGACCATTCTATCCTTTGCAGGATCATCCACAAGGGACAGAGGTCCTAGTGAAGAATAGGACAACTTTTGTTTGATGCATTGTCCTCGTAATGCCTCTCTATGTTGTATTCATTGGACGCAAAAGAGGGATCGTTAAGGAGTGAGATGATTGCAAGGAATTGGTTCATGGCTTTTCAAACAATGAACACAAAAGGTACAATATATGGCATGAAGCCGAAGCCGCTTTTCTTGAATGATGCCTTACACCTGAAGTTTGAAAAATTCCTGATGACATGCTGCGCGATCCTCCAGCGAGGATACAACTAATGCAGCAAGTTTCACCAATTAATGAGAATAGGGATGGAATGAGGACTATGTCAATGGTCCTATATGTGAACTTTCTTTTCATTTCAGGATTTCTTATTGGATTTGCTGTCTGCCATTTGATGGAGTGAAAACTTTTACTTGTTGTTTGCCCACACAAGTACACAATTTGTAGTAATTGTTCGGTTAGATATTTTAATGTTATGACATAATGCTTCCATCTATATAATGTGATGAAAATTTTATATGCAGGTTGTCAATGTTGCCATGTATCAGGGGCAACCGATACCAACATGTTGCCAAGTATAGGGGGCAACCGATACCAACCTACCACTTTTGACTTGTTCATTTGATTCCTACAAATTTGTGCTTGTGTGGGCTATGATAATATTTTGAGCCTATTAAATTCAATTTGGAAATGATGATAGAGACATCAAATTTGTTTTGACGCTGAATGTGTGGGCTATCAAGGGCTGTGCAATCATGACTTGGAGGGCATTTCTAAATGCAACCATCGTGAAGCATATGTTTGACACTCTATTTGAACCAAGGGCTATGATGTTAGGCAGACTCATAGCATTTTCTAACTCGGATGCATGTAAATTGTAACCGTCAGAAAATAACAGCTGATAATGCTGATCTGAGCCAACTCAATCTATGTCCCTATAATGGCTTCGGTTACTTGTACAGCTCTCTTTCTTCTTACATAATCTTTTGATCTCTATTTTGCAAATGGATTATGCTGCTGCGATGGATTTGCTATATCTCAGCATCATGATTTTCTTAGGCTGATAAGGCATATTCTTTTTCGGTTTGCTTCTTGTTACAGGATCATGTTGAAGGTTATCACGACATGTGCTGCAAAACTCAAGGTGCAATATTCCTCTAGTTTAGTGTTGCTACTGATGATTTTCTTATCGAATAATGTAGTTTTTGATCTGTCATCAATTTTTTCCATGCAAACAGAGAGGCGAATGCCTAGGCAGGGAATATATGCAAATGTTACAAGTTAGCCAAAAAGGTATCCACACTAAAGTAGAAGTAATGAAGATAGATGATCTCAACATGCGCTAATAACAGATAAGGGAAGAAGAAGACATTATGTAGTCTCAGATTTCATCTCATCAATCAGATAATAGCCTCAAGCTGCTGATTTTAAGTGGCATTTTTAAAGTGGAATGATCAGTATCAAATATGTTGCATTGCTTTACTGGGATGTTAGTTCTAGTCATGTGATGGAAATATGTATTGCTTATTTAGTTACCATAAACTCTGGTTCCCAATCTGAATGCTTTGTGATGTAAAAGGTTTCAGTTATTAGTTCTTCCTAGTTCCTTCTAAGTGTTATCCTATAGGTACATTGTGGAAGAGAAGAATTAATTTAGCATGTAAGACTTATATCTTTAGGTTGGGGCTGGCCAGATATAAGATCCTCTCTTGATCAGTTTGCACGCCATTTGACTAGTACTGCAAGGACTGTATGGGACCATGTTTTTGCTGAGATTGTATGGGAACTTCCTTTTCATTTCAGGATTTTATATTTGATTTGTTGTCTGCCGTTTGATGGAGTGAAAACTTTTACTTGTTTGCACTCGTATGACCTATATGATAAGTACACATTTTGTTGTCATTGTCCGGTTAGTTATTTTAATGTTATGACATAATGCTTCCAGCTATATAATGTGATGGAAATTCTATATACAGGTTGCCAATGTTGCCATGTATTGGGGGCAACCGATACCAGCATGTTGCCAAGTATCGAGGGCAACCGATACCGACCTGTCGCTTTTGACTTGTTCATTTGATTCCTACAAATTTGTGCTTGTGTGGGCTGTGATAATATTTTGAGCCTATTAAATTCAATTTGGCAATGATGATAGGGATATCAAATTTGTTTTGACGCTGAATGTGTGGGTTGTGAAGGGTTGTGCTATCATGACTTGGAGGTCATTTTGAAATGTAACCGTCGTGAAGCATATGTTTGATACTCGATCTGAGCCAAGGGCTATGATATTAGGCAAACTCATAGCATTCCTGACTCGGATGCATGTAAATTGTAACCGTTAGGAAATAATAGCTGATAATGCTAATATGAGCCAATTCAATCTATATCCCTATAATGGCTTCAGTTACTTGTACAATTCTCTTTCTTCTTACATAATCTTTTGATCTCTGTTTTGCTATAGCAGATGTTATTTGTTAGTTACAGTGGCACTTGCAAATGGATTATGCTACTGCTATGGATTTGCTATATCTCAGCATCATGATTTTCTTAGGCTGGTAAGGCATATTCTTTTCTGGTTTGCTTCTTGTTACAGGATCATGTTGAAGGTTATCATGACATGTGCTGCAAAACTCAAAGTGCGGTATTCCTCTAGTTTAGTGTTGTTGCTGATGATTTTCTTATCGAATAATGCTGTTTTTGATTTGTCATCAATTTTCCATGCAGATAGAGAGGTGAACGCCCAGGCAGGGAATATGTGCAAATGTTACAAGTTAGCCAAAAGGGTATCCACACTAAAGTAGAAGTAATAAAGATAGATGATCTCAACATGCACTAATAACGGCTAAGGGAAGAAGAAGACATTATGTAGTCTCAGATTCATCTCATCAATTAGATAAAAGCCTCAAGCTGCTGATTTTAAGTGGCATTTTTAAAGTGGAATGATCAGTATCAAATATGTTGCATTGCTTTACTGGGCTGTTAGTTCCAGTCATGTGATGGAAATATGTATTGCTTATTTAGTTACCAGAAACTCTGGTTCCCAATCTGAATGCTTTGTGATGTACAAGGTTTCAATTATTAGTTCTTCCTAGTTCCTTCTAAGTGTTATCCTACAGGTACATTGTGAAAGAGAAGCAATAATTTAGCATGTAAGATTTATATCTTCAGGTTGGGGCTGGCCATATAAGATCCTCTCTTGATTAGTCTCCATGACATTTGACTTGTATTGCAAGGACTGTATGAGAGCATGTTTTTGCTGAGGTTGTATGGGAACTTCCTTTTCATTTCAGGATTTCTTATTGGATTTGTTGCCAGCCTTTTGATGGAGTGAAAACTTTTACTTGTTGTTTGCACTCGTATGTCCTATATGATAAGTACACATTTTGTAGTCATTGTTCGATTAGATATTTTAATGTTATGACATAATGCTTTCAGCTATATAATGTGATGAAAATTCTATATGCAGGTTGCCAATGTTGCCATATATCGGGGGAAACTGATACCAGCATGTTGCCAAGTATCGGGGGCAACCAATACCGACCTGCCGCTTTTAACTTGTTCATTTGATTCCTACAAATTTGTGCTTGTATGGGTTGTGATAATATTTTGAGCCTATTAAATTCAATTTGGCAATGATGATAGGGACATCAAATTTGTTTTGATACTAAATGTGTAGGCTGTGAAGAGCTGTGCAATCATGACTTGGAGGGCATTTCTAAATGCAACCGTCGTGAAACATATGCTTGACACTCTATCTGAGCCAAGGGCTATAATGTTAGGCAAACTCATAGCATTTCCTGACTTGGATGCATATAAATTGTAACTGTGAGGAAATAATAGCTGATAATGCTGATCCGAGCCAACTCAATCTCTGTCCCTATAATGGCTTCAGTTACTTGTACAGTTTCTCTTTCTTCTTACATAATCTTTTGATCTCTATTTTGCTATAGCAGATGTTATTTGTTAGTTACAGTGGCACTTGCAAATGGATTATGTTGCTGCAATGGATTTGCTATATCTCAGCATCATGATTTTTTTAGGCTAGTAAGGCATATTCTTTTCTAGTTTTCTTTTTATTACAAAATCATGTTGAAGGTTATCATGACATGTGCTACAAAACTCAAGGTGCTGTATTCCTCTAGTTTAGTGTTGTTGCTGATGATTTTCTTATCGAATAATGCAGTTTTTGATCTGTCATCAATTTTTTCCATGCAGCAGTGAATGCCTAGGCAGGGAATATGTGCAAATGTTACAAGTTAGCCAAAAGGTATCCACACTAAAGTAGAAGTAATGAAGATAGATGATCTCAACATGCGCTAATAATGGCTTAGGGAAGAAGAAGACATTATGTAATCTCAGATTTCATCTCATCAATCAATAATAGCCTCAAGCTGCTGATTTTAAGTGGCATTTTTAAAGTGGAATGATCAGTATCAAATATGTTGCATTACTTTACTGGGCCGTTAGTTTCAGTCATGTGATGGAAATATGTATTGCTTATTTAGTTACCATAAACTCTGGTTCCCAATCTGAATGCTTTGTGATGTACAAGGTTTCAATTATTAGTTCTTCCTAGTTCCTTCTAAGTGTTATCCTACAGGTACATTGTGGAAGAGAAGCAATAATTTAGCATGTAAGACTTATATCTTCAGGTTGGGGCTGGCCACATATAAGATCCTCTCTTGATCAGTCTCCATGACATTTGACTTGTACTGCAAGGACTATATGAGAGCATGTTTTTGCTGAGGTTGTATGGGAACTTCCTTTTCATTTCAGGATTTCTTATTGGATTTGTAGCCTGCCGTTTGATGGAGTGAAAACTTTTACTTGTTGTTTGCACTCATATGTCCTATATGATAAGTACACATTTTGTAGTCACTGTCCGGTTAGATATTTTAATGTTATGACATAATGCTTCCAGCTATATAATGAGATGGAAATTCTATATACAGGTTGCCAATGTTGCCATGTATCAGGGGCAACCGATACCAGCATGTTGCCAAGTATTGAGGGCAACCGATACCGACCTGCCGCTTTTGACTTGTTCATTTGATTCCTACAAATTTGTGCTTGTGTGGGCTGTGATAATATTTTGAGCCTATTAAATTCAATTTGGCAATGATGATAGGGATATCAAATTTGTTTTGACGCTGAATGTGTGGGCTGTGAAGGGCTATGCTATCATGACTTGGAGGGCATTTTGAAATGTAACCATCGTGAAGCATACGTTTGATACTCTATCTGAGCCAAGGGCTATGATGTTAGGCAAACTCATAGCATTTCCTGACTCGGATGCATGTAAATTGTAACCGTTAAGAAATAATAGCTTATAATGCTAATCTGAGCCAATTCAATCTATATCCCTATAATGGCTTCAGTTACTTGTACAATTCTCTTTCTTCTTGCATAATCTTTTGATCTCTGTTTTGCTATAGCAGATGTTATTTGTTAGATACAGTGGCACTTGCAAATGGATTATGCTACTGCGATGGATTTGCTATATCTCAGCATTATGATTTTCCTAGGCTGGTAAGGCATATTCTTTTCTGATTTGCTTCTTGTTACAGGATCATGTTGAAGGTTATCATGACATGTGCTGCAAAACTCAAGGTGCGGTATTCCTCTAGTTTAGTGTTGTTGCTGATGATTTTCTTATCGAATAATGCAGTTTTTTATCTATCATCAATTTTTCCATGCAGATAGAGAGGTGAACGCCCAGGCAGGGAATATGTGCAAATTTTACAAGTCAGCCAAAAAGGTATCCACACTAAAGTAGAAGTAATAAAGATAGATGATCTCAACATGCACTAACAACGGCTAAGGGAAGAAGAAGACATTATGTAGTCTCAGATTTCATCTCATCAATCAGATAAAAGCCTCAAGCTGCTGATTTTAAGTGGCATTTTTAAAGTGGAATGATCAGTATCAAATATGTTGCATTGCTTTACTATGTTGTTAGTTCCAGTCATGTGATGGAAATATGTATTGCTTATTTAGTTACCAGAAGCTCTGGTTCCCAATCTGAATGCTTTGTGATGTACAAGGTTTCAGTTATTAGTTCTTCCTAGTTCCTTCTAAGTGTTATCCTACAGGTACATTGTGAAAGAGAAGCAATAATTTAGCATGTAAGATTTATATCTTCAGGTTGGGGCTGGCCATATATAAGATCCTCTCTTGATCAGTCTCCATGACATTTGACTTGTACTGCAAGGACTGTATGAGAGCATGTTTTTGCTGAGGTTGCATGGGAACTTCCTTTTCATTTCAGGATTTCTTATTAGATTTGTTGTCTTCCATTTGATGGAGTGAAAACTTTTACTTATTGTTTGCACTCGTATGTCATATATGATAAGTACACATTTGTAGTCATTGTTCGATTAGATATTTTAATGTTATGACATAATGCTTTCAGATATATAATATGATGAAAATTCTATATGCAGGTTGCCAATGTTGCCATGTATCGGGGGCAACTGATACCAGCATGTTGCCAAGTATCGGGGGCAACCGATACCGACCTGCCGCTTTTAACTTGTTCATTTGATTCCTACAAATTTGTGCTGTATGGGTTGTGATAATATTTTGAGCCTATTAAATTCAATTTGGCAATGATGATAGGGACATCAAATTTGTTTTGACACTAAATGTGTAGGCTGTGAAGAGCTGTGCAATCATGAATTGGAGGGCATTTCTAAATGCAACCATCGTGAAGTATATGTTTGACACTCTATCTAAGCCAAGGGCTATAATGTTAAGCAAACTCAAAGCATTTCCTAACTTGGATGCATATAAATTGTAACCGTCAGGAAATAACAGCTGATAATGCTGATCCGAGCCAACTCAATCTATGTCCCTATAATGAATTCAGTTACTTGTACAGTTCTCTTTCTTCTTACATAATCTTTTGATCTCTGTTTTGCTATAGCAGATGTTATTTGTTAGTTACAGTGGCACTTGCAAATGGATTATGTTGCTGCAATGGATTTGCTATATCTCAGCATCATGATTTTTTTAGGCTAGTAAGGCATATTCTTTTCTAGTTTGCTTCTTGTTATAGAATCATGTTGAAGGCTATCATGACATGTGCTACTAAACTCAAGGTGCAGTATTCCTCTAGTTTAGTGTTGTTGCTGATGATTTTCTTATCGAATAATGCAGTTTTTGATCTATCATCAATTTTTTCCATGCAGATAGAGAGGTGAATGCCTAGGCAGGGAATATGTGCAAATGTTACAAGTTAGCCCAAAAGGTATCCACACTAAAGTAGAAGTAATGAAGATAGATGATCTCAACATGCGCTAATAATGGCTTAGGGAAGAAGAAGACATTATGTAGTCTCAGATTTCATCTCATCAATCAATAATAGCCTCAAGCTGCTGATTTTAAGTGGCATTTTTAAAGTGGAATGATCAGTATCAAATATGTTGCATTACTTTACTGGGCCGTTAGTTTCAGTCATGTGATGAAAATATGTATTGCTTATTTAGTTACCATAAACTCTGTTCCCAATCTGAATGCTTTGTGATGTACAAGGTTTCAGTTATTAGTTCTTCCTAGTTCCTTCTAAGTGTTATCCTACAGGTACATTGTGGAAGAGAAGCAATAATTTAGCATGTAAGACTTATATCTTCAGGTTGGGGCTGGCCATATATAAGATCCTCTCTTGATCAGTCTCCACGCCATTTGACTAGTACTGCAAGGACTGTATGGGAGCATGCTTTTGCTGAGGTTGTAAGGTCATTTCATTTATTTCAAGTTCAGCACCACTGTTGGCCGAAGGCCTTCTTTAGTGGAATTTGGAACAATTCAAATTAATTGAAATTTTCTTGCAATGCTTATGCTTGCATGGATGAATTGCTCGATGTTTGCCAATGTGGTATTTTATGGCAAGGCAGTGGATTAGAGTGCTATAATTTGTTTGCCAATCATTTGGAGACCCCTCTATCACAGGTCTTTCTTGGATAATTTTGAAAAATCACTGAATTTGGCCTGGTGCTTAGGTTTTTTCGAGCTTGGCTCCTAGCTAACGTTTACTCTTTTGAATGTAGTTAACAATATAGATGTGCAAATGTTACAAGTTAGCTGTTGGAAATATGGGTACTCATACACCACACACAGAAACACAACATGCCCACAGGCAAATGCACTAATGCATGCACAAATATGCACACATTCAGCTGCTCAATTATCAAAAAATTACTATAGTCTACATTAATCATGACAAATGTGTCAATGAAGTCCCCCGTTCCGAGCTCGTCGAGTTCACACATTCACCTGCTTAATTTAGTTGTTCCCAACTCAACCATTTAGAGCTCGACGAGTTCAAGAACAAAAACCCAAAGAACAAAAACCATGAACTGACTCCCCGATCTTCGAGTCTCTGACGGCGGCGGAGGACTTGACGATGGAAGGGCGGACGTTTCAGTTCGGGGAAGTCCCGTAGAGGGCCTCAAAACGGAATTTGATGGCGTCGGCCACGGCGGCGTCGGGCCACTGGAGGAAGTGGGGCTTCGACACCAGGCGGAGATCTGAACACCATTTATTTCAGGTGATCGACGGCCGGGGGGCGATGCTGGGTGCAATCAGGTGCATCACCCCGACAGTGCTTGAGAAGTGGGTAAAAGTGGGCTTCAAGGACCCGGTCAGGTTCAAAGCCGGAGATCAGATCTTCACCGAAGGCGGGCTCGACTACCTCGGCAATCCCAACCTGGTCCACGCACAGAGCATCTTGGCGGTCCTGGGGTTCCAAGTGGTCCTCATGGGCCTCGTCGAGTGCTACCGCATCAACGGCCTGCCGGGAGTCGGGGAAGGCAATGACCTCTACCCCGGCGGCACCTACTTCGACCCCCTCGGCCTCACCGACGACCCAATCACCTTTGCTGAGCTAGAGGTGAAGGAGATCAAGAACGGGAGGTTGGCCATGTTCTCCATGTTTGGATTCTTTGTTCAGGCGATCGTCACCAAGAAGGGCCCGCTCGAGAACCTCTTGGACTTGAGGACGGAAGGGAGGACGTTTCGGTCCGGGGGTGTCCCGTAGAGGGCCTCGAACCGGGATTTGATGGCGTCGGCAGCGTCAGGCCACTGGAGGAAGCGGGGCATCAGGACGGCCTTGATGGCGGAGCACACCTCTTTCAACAAAAATTTTCGGGGTTGTTTGGGGTTTAATAAAAAATATTTGAGGATATCCTCTTCTATTCCTTCAATCAAAAATAATTGGAAAGGATAACAAAAAAAATTATCTAAAAGATAAAAAAAGGTTTGCTTTTTTTTTTAGTAAGAACAGATGATCACACTAGTCTGGTACAAGTTAACCCAGTATTTGATTTAATATAAGGGGGCATGGATTATCCTGTTTTCAAACCCAAAAATTGGAATGATAGACGACTAAAGCTGCAACCCAATCTGCCGCCACATTTGCTTCCCGGTAGATATGTCGTATCTAGACAGCAGAAACATCCCGAAGGATGGCCCAAATATCATAAAGAAGAGGGTTGGTAGGGATGTGATCACAATAATCCTGCCGAACCTATCGGATAACCGTAGTGGAGTCACCATCGATAATAAGACACTGAACATGAAGTATCCGGGTAACATATGAAATACCTGTCCATGCTGCATAAAGATATCTCCGAGATAATGAACATTATCCCGTACACTTATTTTGAAAAAAAAAGTATTTCCTATCAACCACAACCTTAGGTACCAGATTGTCTCAAGAACCAGCTACAGTTGTTGGAAGCTAATGACCTCCGCTCACTGAACCAGTGTAATTGTAATCAGCAACACAGGATGCTGCCCAATACACCGCTTCGAGTAGCCTGGAATGTGCAAAATCCACAAATAATGATCCTGAAGATAAGAAACAACGCACTGAAGAAAATGGCCTGTCGTCCGAGACATGAAATCATACAGAAAAAATAACAATTTCATTTGCCATGACCATGAGAGAGAGAGAAAAAGGGAATCATTTATGGCACATTAAGAGATCAGAAAATAAATAAGGGAAAACAAATTGGCCACAACTAATTGCTAGCGGATCAATGAAAACCACACACATGGACTGTTGAAAACAAGGTGGACACACAAGAGGAGCTTTGATACCAGATTGATGGAGGTGAAGAATACTTTCAATAAGAAAAATAACACTCTCTTATTATGGAGATGTTAGAGGGAATACATCTTTTGGGTCTCTCTCTATTTTTCATCATCTTCTTCTACATTTCATGGGCAAACACCTTCCATATTTATAAACATCTAGATGTCCTTTCATATACCACGATTTAATACATGCATAGAAAAACTAAAAGATTTGCAGAAAATTAAGAGTCAATTACAAAATACTAAGAGTCAATTTTAAATTTCTGAACCATCTTAGCTTTTCAAAATGACTCTTCCTTTCTCCCATGAAGCCTTTGGTCTTTTCAAGAGTGACTCTTTCTTTCTCCCATGAAGTCTTTGGTCTTTCAAGAATGCATTAAAACAAGTTTAATATTCCAACATTTTCTTCTGTAAACTTATTTTTTCTTGGTGCCATGACTCAAGCATCTTTCTTATCTTTTGAAAATCTTCACCTTTGAGTGATTTTGTAAATATATCAGTAATTTGCTCATTTGATTTACAGTACACAACCTTCACAATACCTTTCTTAACTTGATCACGAAGAAAATGAAATCTTGTGTCAATGTGTTTGCTTCTTCCATGTTGAACTGGATTCTTAGCTAGTTTAATAGCATACTTATTATCAACGTATATCTTCACAGGCTCCTTTTGTGAATGACTCAATTCTTTCAATAAGTTGCGTAACCATATGGCCTCACAAGCACATGATGCTGCTGCAACATACTCTGCTTCACATGTAGATAATGCAACAATGGATTATTTCTTTGAGCTCCAAGAAAAAGCATTAGCACCAAAATAAAAGATATAACCAGAAGTGCTTTTCCGTTCATCAAGATCTCCTTCTCAATCACTATCAGAAAACCAATTAAACTTGCATCATTGGAATGAGTATAAAACATACCATGATCAAGAGTTCTTTGAGGTATCTTAGAATCCTTTTTGCTGCCATCCAGTGTGACTCCTTTGGATGTTCCATATATGTACTAATCAAACCAACTCCATAGACAATATCAGGTCGGCTTATAGTAAGATAACGAAGACTTCCAACAAGGCCTTTGAAGAGAGATGAGTTCACCTCTTTTCCTTCTCCTTCTTTACTAAGCTTGGCCCCATAAGCAACTGGGGTGTTTACTTCTTTGCAGCACTCCATTTTAAATTTTTGTAGAATGTTTCTAGCATAACTTTCTTGAGAAATGAAGATGCCATCTTCACTTTGCCTTACTTCAATGCCAAAAAAATATGACATCAAGTCCTCCCGTCATTTCGAACTCCTTGCTCATGGTTGCTTTGAACCCATATATCATTTCCATGCAATTACCTGTCACAAGTAAGTCATCCACATATAGACATATAATTAAAATGTCATCTCCTTTTTTCTTTACATAAATAGCATGTTCATAGGAGCATTTGTTGAAACCACAATCTTGAAGATAGTGATCAATTCGAGCATTCCAAGCTCTCGGTGCTTGCTTTAATCCATACAAAGCTTTGTGTAACTTGTACACTTTATCTTCCATGCCTTTATGGATATAGCCCTTAGGTTGCTCAATATAGACTTCTTCTTCAAGGTAGCCATTGAGAAATACCGACTTTACATCCATTTGATATATTTTCCAATTGTGATGAGATGCAAGTGAGAAAATGAGCTTTATTGAATCAAAATGGGCTACAGGCATGAAAACTTCGTCATAGTCGAGCCCTTTCTTTTGCTTGTAGCCTTTGGCAACCAAACGAGCTTTGTATTTTTCTACTCTCCATTAGCAGTGCGCTTCACTTTATACACCCATTTGATGCCTATCGCCTTTTGTCCTTTTGGAAGTGAAGTCAACTCCCAAGTATTATTCTTTTCTATGGCAAGAATCTCCTCCTTCATTGCTTTTCTCCATTCAACTTTCTGCATAGCTTCATCAAATGTTAGAGGTTCAATATCAGCAAATAAACAATATAAATCAACTTGTTCAACTTCTTCTTTTCATCATAAAGATCACTAATACTTCTAAACTTTCTTATTGACTCTTCAGGGCTTATAGAACTTCTTGAGGAAGTCGGTGTAACTTGTGGTGATGAAGATGATCTTGCTGGTGACAAGATTGATTGAGTAGCTTCCTCATTTGTATTCTCCTCAGCTTCATTATAAGGTGTTATATATTTGATATGAGAATCTTTGCCATTCTAATCCCATACTCCATCTTCATTGAAAATCACATCCCGACTGATGATGACCTTATTTGTCTTGGATTATACAATTTGTAGGCTTTAGATTGCTCACTATATCCTATGAAGATGTATTTTTGGCTTCGATCATCAAGCTTCTTCCTCTCTCTTGTGGTACTTGGGCATAGGCAATACACCCAAAAATCTTTATATGGCTTACTCCTGATTTATAGCCACTCCAAGCTTCTTCTGGTGTCATACCTTTGATGGCTTTTGTTGGGCTTCGGTTGATAAGATATGCTGCACATGTCACCCCTTCATCCCAAAAATGCTCGGAAAGGTTCTTCTCTTTCAACATGCTTCTAGTCATATCAAGAATGGGCCCGGTTCTTCCTCTCGGCCACTCCATTTTGTTGTGGAGAGTATGGAGCGGTGAATTGATGTCGAACTCCTTCTTCATCACAATAGCTTCTAAAAGCATTTGACATATATTCTCCGCCTCTATCAGATCTCAAAATCTGCACTTTATTGTTACTTTCTTTTTCAACCAAAGATTTGAAATATTTAAACATAAAGAGTGCAGCCGACTTTTCTTTAAGAAAATAAACCCACAACTTTCTACTAAAGTCATCAACAAATGTTATAAAATATTTGTTACCACCACAAGATTCTGGAAGAGGTCCACATATATCAGTATGCACTAGTTGTAATGGTCTTGTTGCTTTCCAAGATTTTCTACTTTTGAAGGGGCTCTTGCATGCTTAGCTAGTGTGCACTTCTCACAAACTTCATTTGGATAATTTATATGTGGAAGTCCTTTCACCATTCCCTTATTAGATAGTAATTTCAAACTTCCAAAATTTAAATATCCAAACCTGAGATGCCAAAGCCAGGAAGGGTCCTTAATATCCACTTGCAAGCAATTTTGTGCTTCCGTCTTTAAGATAAGAGGAAACATCCTGTTCTTCGCCATCTGGACAAATCAGCTTTCCATTCCAATCTTTTAGAGTTAGAGATAGTCCTTCCATATGAATTGCATAACCCTTCTCTAATAGTTGGCCAATACTTAGAATATTACTCTTCAAACTTGGCACATAATAAACATTGGAAATGGTAAACGTCGGCCTAATAGTTGGGAGCTATTAAGAAACTGCACACGAAGAAAGATAGAACTTTGTATTAAATTTTATTAAATTTATAATTTTTATATCGCAAAGTCTTAAACTAATTTGAATAATTTATTTTATTATAGGATTGCATGAAGGAGTTGATGTCTTATGCATCTCAGCCTTTGGATGATGGTTCAGAACCTCGACCACTCGACATAGATGCTCTTTTTTTCGAGGTTGCAGGTGAAGAGAAAAAGAGATGTGTATATGGTCTTGGCTCACGGGTAGTGTCTTTCTATCATACTTTATTTAGAGCAGCGAGACCTCATATTTATTACAGGTTACTGCAAAAGCAGCTCAAGTTAAGAGCTTGTAGCAGAGATAAATAAAAAAATTGCTGAGTTGATGCACAAACAAAGCGTTTACATCAGATGGAGGAGCAGATGAGGCGCTTTATGGAGCAGATAAAGTTTGCTCGAGAGTTTTCTGGATCAGGATCTTTTGCAACTTAAGCTATTAGTGATTACTTATTTGATTTTTGATGTGTAAAACATTATTATTGTTGATATATGGAGATATTATTAGTTTAACTTTGGCTGACATTACTTTTATACATTTTTATGGATATTATTTATCTTATTTTATGAAATACATTTCTCATTATTGAATTTAAATTTCCATCTATAAATTTTATTAGAATGCATTAAGTATATTGTAATTAAAATAATATTTAATTTATAAAAATAAAAAATTAATAAAATTTTATTAGATTAATGATGAATTTGTGATGAATTTGTGATAGAATTAATAGTGACGGATTAGTGATGAAAACGTTAGTGATTGATTAGTGATGGAATAGTGGCGGATGACTGATATTTTTCTTCACTAATCCGTCAGTAAATTGCAATGGCATAGTAACGAAACTATTAGTGAGATACATTCGGTTAACAATCTATCACTAAATTATGATGGAATAGTGATAAATAGTTTGTGACGGACTAGTGACGAAAGTTTTACTGACTGAACATCCATCAATAATTCATCATTAATTGTGATTAAATTATGATGGAATGATGATGGAAATATTTTTGATGAAATAATGATGGAATAATAAGTAACGGATTGTCCATCATAATTTAGTGACGAACGTATCCCCTTTCGATAACTATTATTTAGTGACGAAAATGTATTCCGTCATAAATTTTTGATGGATTATTCATCACAAATTTATAGTTATTATTTATAATGGATACTTTTTTTTCCATTAAAATTAGCGACGATAAAACCTGTGACGATGAGATTTTTTTTACTAATCCATTACTAAACTTGATTTGGAATAGTAACAAAAATTTTTGTCACTATGTTTTCTTGTTGTAGTTGCTGGCTCATCCATAAATTAGATCCGTACCTAATCAACAGCTTATAAAAAAAAAAAAAAAGAACGCAAGAAACCAGAATGCAACCAAAAAAAGTGTCTCATGCACTCGACTGAAAAACCATGGTGCAAATTGGCAGACTCGGTGTCTTGCCCCTGTCAACATAAAAAGAATGATTTTACGAAATAGGTTGTTATTAACTTCTTAACTTCATCCCGACCTAATTTCCTAATCATGACAAGACATTTTTATAAGCTTAATATACCGATCAAGATTATAAAATATTAAAACATAATAATTATTTTTTAATAAAAATGAAATTCATGCAACATGCAAGCGTTCTCCAGGACAAGCCTTGGTCAAAAGGCAAGGTGGAAGGAAATTTCATGGTGGGCCAACGCAACGAGGGTACGACACGCCACTAGGTGGCACTGGCTGAAGCGAGTCATTTTTTTTAAACCGGTATCTTTTGTATTGTTTAAAAAAAAATTTTAAATTTATTATAAAAATAGTATTAAAATAAAAAATATTATTTAAAATAATGTTTTCCTATTCCAACTGACTTGGAGGGGCGATTTTACGAGAATTGACACTTGAAGAGGCAATTTCTCTCGGTCCTCCGCGCCAAGACCCGCTCCCGCCTCGTGGACCCACTACCCTCGGCGGCCACCACTGTCACCTTCGACGACGACGACAAGAAGTCAGGCCGGTTGCCTCGGTCCGGCATCCTCAAGTCCGGCATTCTCGGCAAGGCCCAGGGGACCTACGACGAGGACCCTTCGTCGACGACGACATCCCCGACGAGTTCAAGCGCGCAAAAGTCGACTTCCTCACCTTCTTTTGCTTATTCTATAATTCATATATTTTGTTATATAAACTCATTTTGGGAGGTGCCCTTCTCTTTCAAGAGTAAGACTTGAACTATATGCGGTTTATATTTTAAGTGAGGTGGAGCTTCATGAATTGGAGCCTCTCAAACAATGAGGCACTGTGGAGTGTGGCATGTGGGATGTGTGTGAGAGGTAGTATGCATGGTTGTGATCATCCAAACTGATTAAATAACTTCATTGTTACCTTAATATCATTTTTACAATAAATTTGATTATCATCCCTTCTTTTAAAATCGATGCCAAAAGGCATTTAATGACTCCATCTCAAGCGATACGGCGCTGCATCGAACGGGGCCGCGGCAGGCAATCCCGGGAAGGCGCCGCCACCCTGCGGACGAAAACTAAACCAAAGACTGGACATGTGGAAAGGGCTATGTTCCCAGTTTACCTCATATTCTTGGTGGCCACGAAATCTAAGATCTAGGAAGAATAGTTTGTGATTTTTATTTTTAAGTAATTTCTGACGTAAATTGGAAATTTGAATGAGCTGTTCTTTCACTAAAATGAAAATTTTGACTTTATTTAATGCATTGGAATAAATCTTATATGATAATATTAAAAATTCTATTATAGTTAATATGAGATAAACTATAATATATTGTTAAATATATTAATCTAATTTAAATTAAAAAATAGAATATAATTATAAAATAATCATTTCTCCTTTGGATTGAATAGAGATGTAGACAAAAAGCGAGAACCGAGATTATTTATGGGGCGAGGAAGGAGATGAAATAAACCCAATCTTGTTCTCCAACCTCGCACTGTTGCCATTCTTCAGCATGAGACCGAACAAAGACGAAGGCAAACAGCCACCACTGAATGAATACTTAGGTCACGTGCTGCCTCACTCAAACCATTTATTGACCGTCGCATCGAAGACTTGACAAGCTTTTAATCTCCCGTATATATTCCAATTCGATGAGGGATGAAGCTCTCGGTTCCGCTCTCCTCCTCCTCTCCCGAATTCCGATGGCTAATTCCTGCGACTCTCGTCGACCCGTCCACCTTCTCCTCGTCCCATTCCCGGCCCAGAGTCACCTCATCCCTCTCCTCGATCTCGCCCACCACATCTCCAACCGCTTCGCCGCCGCCGCCGCCGGCCTCTCCCTCACCGTCCTCGTCACGCCGGCCAACCTCCCTCTCCTCGAATCCTTCCTTTCCGCCGTCCCCTCCGCCCGACCCCTCGTCCTCCCACTCCCCGCCCACCCCTCCCTCATCACCGGCGTCGAGCACGTTCCCGACCTCACCCCCACGGGCTCCACTTTCGCCCTCGTCCGCGCACTCTCCCTCCTCGGCCCCGACGTCCTCCGCTGGGCCCGATCCCATCCCCACCCTCCCTCCGCCCTCCTCTCTGACTTCTTCCTCGGCTGGGCCAACCGCCTGGCCACCGACCTCGCCATCCCCCACGTCGTCTTCTACTCCTCCGGCGCCTTCGCCGTCTCCATCCTCGACTACCTCTGGCTTCGCATGCCTCGCCGCGAGGACAGCGACGGCCCCGCCGCCCTCACCGTCCTCTCCGAGCTTCCCTCCTCCCCGGTCTTCCCCTTCGACCACCTCCTTGGCATCTGGCGGGCATTCAGGGCCGGCGACCCGGACTGCGAATTCATGCGGGAGGGCTTCCTTGCCAACGCCACCGGCAGCTGGGGGGCGGCCATCAACACCTTCGACGCCCTCGAGGGCCCCTTCCTCGCCCATCTAAGGCGGAGCTACCACCGCGTCTGGGCGGTCGGGCCCATCTCAGCAGCCGGCCCCTTGGCGGGGCGGGGGGGCCGTAGCTCCGTCCCGGCGGGGGAGTTGGCGGCGTGGTTGGACGCCTGCCCACCACGGTCGGTGGTGTACGTCTGCTTCGGGAGCCAGTACACGCCGACGGAGAACCAGGGCGTGCACTGGCGGCGGCGCTGGAGCGCAGTGGGGTGCGGTTCGTGTGGGCCGCTCGCGGCGGTGGGGCGCCGGTGCCGGAGGGGTTTGAGGAGCGGGTGGCGGGGCGGGGGCTGGTGGTGCGGGGGTGGGCGCCGCAGGTGAAGATACTGAACCACGGCGCGGTGGGGGCGTTCGTGACGCACTGCGGGTGGAACTCGGTGCTAGAGGCGGTGACGGCGGGGATAACGCTGCTGGCCTGGCCGATGGGGGCGGACCAGTTCGTAAACGCGAGGCTGCTGGTGGAGGAGTTGGGAGTGGCGGTGAGGGTCGGGGAGGGGGTGGATGGGACGCCGGAGCCGGAGGAGCTCGCGAGGGTGATGGCGGAGGCGGTGACGGAGGGTGCATGGCCTGAGATGAGGGCCCGGCGGCGGAGCTGGGGAGGAAGGCAGCAGAAGCGTTGGCTGAAGGGGGCAGCTCGTTCCGGGATCTGGAGGAGACGGTGATGGACCTCATCGAGCTGAATGCTTTGTGAGTGATTCATGAATCCAAATTATGGTTTGCGATACTTGCTAATCTAATAAGAGCCCATATATTATGAAGTCTCTCTTAGCGAGGGATGCTGATAGAGGCAAAAGCAAAATGTTGGCGAAATGGATTTGTACGGATCCTTGAATCTAGGGACGAATGCTTGGTGTAATGATAAAAGATCTGGATAAACGAGTCCATCCAACCATTGTATGCAAAGAAAAATTTTAAAGATCTCAAACGTTACCAGCTCGCGGTGTGCTTCTTTTTACAACATGATACCTGTTGATGTTCGATCAGAATTAACCGTTAGGAAAAATTTCATTTGCTGATGCGATCTTATCCGGAACGAATAGCCTACAAAAAAAATTTTAAAGGTTGAAGATTATTTTGATGAGGACCTTCCAACGGTCAACTTAGCAACCAAAGTCACAACGAAAAAAGCTTAAAAAAACTTTAAGAAAAAAGAAGGCTTAAGGATCAAAGGATATTCTTAGGTTGGAGAGTATGTGAGTAGACGTACCTTTATTCTGAATTCTCTTATCCTTTTATAGACCTTCGGTATTTGTTTGAGAATCAGCCACGTGAAATTTCATGAAGAAGAATGTCTTCTGAGCTCGTGGCGATTACGTGAATAGGAGTTGATTGATGGGCCTGGTCCCATCAAGCACATGGGTCTGACGATTAGTGAGCCCGGTCCATCAATAGTGTGGGTCAGGTGGTAGGTGAGCCTGACACAGGCTAAGCGATAGGCGGGCCTGACCTTAGAGAAGTCGAGGCCGCTAGGATCGACTTGAAGAAGGTGGAGCCGCTGGGGCCGATTTGAAGAAGACGGGGCCGCTAGGGGCCGACCTGGAGGGGTCGCGGCCGCTGAGGCCGACTCGGAGAAGCGCGGAGCCGCCAGAGCCGACTTGGAGAAGCGTGGCCCGCTGAAGTGCAGGACCGCCTTGGAGAAGCACGGGGCTGCCAGGGTCGACTTGGAGAAGGTGGGGCCGTTGGGCCCGACCTAGAGAGGTCGGGGCCGCTAGGGCTGACTTGGAGAGGTTGCGGCCGCTGAGGCCGACTCGGAGAAGCGCAGGCGGCCAGGGCCGACTTGGAGAAGCGCAGCCTGCTGAAGAGTAGTGTCACCCTGGAGAAGCGCGGCCGCTTGCTTCCACCTACGCCGTTAGTTAGCGTTGCTGTTAATATCCACGTGACGCCACCGGCCACATCAGATGCCCTCATGTTCCTGAGCCTAAGGGGCCACGCGTCTGTTGACCCATGGGCGAAAGGAGCGCGAAAAATTTGTAATAACTGCGGGTTTTCACGCGCCTTTAATTGTTGGAGGTGTAGCGCGTCCTCCCAAAGCTATGTCGCTTCAAAAACCTTTCTTAATCAAGTGAAAGCGCAAAAGATGACGTCACACTGGATGCACCGAGAGAATATCTCTCGAAGAATGGGAGAAAGCGGGCGCCATCATTTCTCCATAGCTCCCCACATCTTATCATTGGCCGCAAATCCCATTCCCTGGGCCTGAGGCAGAACTGAGGCATCACACCTCGGCGCTGACGGGATTGTCGACAGCTGGACTCCCCGTGCAATTGTGGAAGGCCACACGGTGCTGCCTTGGGCGAGGGAATTCAAAGGCCAGTATAAAACCGCCCCTCGCGCTTGAGGGCGACCTTTATGCTACCATCATCTTCTTCGCTATCTCCTTCCTTCTGATCCCTAAACCTTTAGAGTCTGTAACTTCCAGCTTCCATTTTCTTTCTCTGATATCAGGTCAGTCCCTTTTTCCTTTTGTCTTCCTTCTCTTGAACCCATGGACCATCACACCATCCGGGAGGGTAAGAGGCCTATTGTGAGCTCCTTATAATCCTCGGATGAGGAGGAGGAGGTTCCCTTGGTTCACCATAAGCGTCGCCGATCAGGGGTATCACCATTCGCGACCGCCCAATAGTAGATGCCCAACCGCCATGCCGAGCATCTCCCCCTAGGGCACCTCCATCTAGGGTAGTCCCAGCTAGGGTAGCTCCGGTGTCCCCAGCCCGTCCGGCCTCTCCTCCGGCAGCCAGCTCTGATTTGGCAGGGCCGAGGGGGGTGACTTCCACCATGACACCCGAGGAAGTAGAAGACCTTAGGTGTAGGTACAGGTCCCTGGTTCATCCAGCTGTCCATGCCTGGACCCGAGGACAGGGTGACCTCCGATCGATCAGGTCGGATAGCTCTGTACAAGGAGTTCTTCAGGTGTGGGCTTCATCTCCCTTTTCATCCTTTTTTTCTAAATTTGTTAGATAGGTACAGACTGGTCCCTGCATAGTTGACTTCCGAACTCGATTCGGATCATCTGTGCATTTGTCGTCCTTTGCTTCTTCCAAGGCTCGAAAGCTAGGATTTCTTTGTTTTGAGCCCTCTACAAGCTCCGCCACCATGGTGAAGACGGATGGTGGATTTTCACTTCTAGGCTGGGTCGGACCCTACCTCTTCACCTTCCTTCCAAAGTCAAGAGATGTAAATTCTTTTTTATTTGCCCATGTGGAAGGAATGAGGGCGGATTGGAGAGAACCCAACATCGGTCCCAATAAGAATTCTGCCGTGGACAAGAGGGATCGAAAACTCTTCGACCATCTGATGTCTTCCGAGATACCCTCCTACAAGGAGTTGTTGGCCGAGGAGAATCTCTATGAGGCCGAGTTGGCTCGGCGGTTGGTGAGTGCGAGACCTTGTCCTTCTCGTCTCGGACTTGGCCTTTTTCTTTTGCTGACTATCGGCTCTTTGTGCAGCGATGAAGGTGCCCACCGAGAAGCTGCGGCGAGGAGGTGAGGCCAACAAAGAGGGCTTGGCGGAAGGCTCAGGGTGAGCCAGCCTGGGCCTCTGAAGTCCCCACGGAGGTGGCTCTGGCAGAGGTGGCCCCCACGGAGGAGCCGAGGGAGAGCATCCCGGCCGAGGCGCCGGTGAGAGAAACGGCTCCCGAAGTGGCCGAGGCAGGAATGGAGGAGGGGGGGTCAGCCAGCCCCTACTGAAGGTGCTGACGAGGGGACCGCGGCTGCTCCCGAGTTGGTGGTCGTTGATCTAGACCCGGAGTATGGGATCCCACCCCCATGGAGCGGCCAAGGCAGGTGAGTCGGGGGTAGAAGGTGGACATCTGGCTCCTCCATAGCCGGAGATGGAAGAGGCTCCCCTGATAGGCAAAGGGGGAGGTGGCAGTGATGGTGGATGATGGCAAGGCGAGACCGCAGACTAAGGCGTGGCGGAGCTAGAGGATTTGCCATTGCCAGCCGCTCGAGCGACCAGCCAGCGGGCGGTCGAAAAAGCACCAGCCCGACCACCACGGCCAGCGCCGAGGTTCTTGGCGATGGAGGATGCATGGCAGGCGAGGATGCACTTGCCACACTTCCGTGCACAGCTGCATCGCAAGACTGCTGCCAAGCTCCTCGACGCGACCTACATGTTGGTGCTCCAAGTAATTTTCATCTGTGCCCCTTTTTATATTCATTTGGTGTGATCTATAGCTGACCGATTGACTCATGCAGATGCTTAATGGTCCTTGCCCTTAGGGACTCCATGATTCGGACGTGTGACTTGGCCTCACGTTCCTAGGAGAGAGTCACCAAGTACTGGGATCAGTGCAAGGGGATGGCCGAGATGTTTGGCCGAAAGCTGGAAGAAGCCAAGGCCTGGGAGAATGACCTGGATGGCAAACTCCTCGCGTCCGAAGTCGACCGGGATGAGTGGAGGGCCAGGTTTAGGGGGGCAGAGAACAAAGTGGTGGTTGAGCACAACCGGGTCTTCGCGGCTGAGGCCAAGCTGCGATGGTCTCCTCTAGCCCATCGTCGACCGAAAGGAGGGTTGAAGAGTTGACTCGCCAGCTCAAGGACGCCGAGGACCGGGCTGACGCGGCAGTAGCCGAAGCTCATGCCACCATGGGGAGGGCCACCGCGGTGGAGGTGGCGGCACAGGAGGCTAAGCAGAAGAGGGTCAAAGTCACGCCCAAGTCTGGGATGCCAGGGCCCGAGTCGAGGAGGTCGAGAGCCAAGCCTGGGGAGCCGAGGCCAGGACGAGAAAGCCAAGGCATGAGTTCGGGAAGCCGAGGTCTGGGCTCAGGGTGCCATCATGGAGTTCCGGGGCTCTCCGAATTTGAGCAGGAAATGATCGAAGCCAGCCTCAACGCTATGCCCAGGGCTTCAAGCACTGCATAGCGAAGGTCGCCGAGGTATTCGAAATCAGCAATCTCGATCTCGAAGATGTCCAGCCTGGGGACCTGGAAGATGGAGAGTCGGACGGGGATGAGGCTGGCGGAGAGTCGGGATCCGGCGAGCCGTATATTAGGCTTTTGCTTTGAGTATTTTTCTTTTCTTCTTGCATTTTTCTTCTTTTCTTGTAACTGACTTCGAGTCGGATTTTGTAATTGCTTGGAATATTAATAAAAAGGAAAAGTTTCGTTCAAAAGATCTTCACTTGTCTCCTATGTCTGCTCCGTGCGTCTGTGGTGTCACGCTAATCCCAACACCTAGGCTCGGTAAAGGGTGGCTATAGTCCTCCTGCAATCTGACTAGGATCTGCATGAACTCGCATTGTCGACCGAGTCCTTCGTCCCTTAGCCATTCGATGGAGTGAGCGTGGGCTATCGGTGTCAACCAAGGGATACTTAAGCATGTTTAGGAGTCTTCTAGAACCACCTTGGAGGTCTGTGTGCCGACCCAAGGGGCGACTCACGCGGGTATGGAGCTGTTAGGCACTTGAACCGACTCGGGAGGGGCTCCACGGACCGAGTGGTGTTCTGTTAGCCGTTATGCTGATGAACTCCTTTAGAACTACCTCAGGGGTTTGTGTGCCGACCGAGGGATGACTCGAGCGGATACAGAGCTGTTAGGGATTTGAACCGACTCAGGGGTGTCTCCACGCCAGATCGAGTGTTGTTCCTGTTGGGAATTGTATCCTAAAGCCAATCATTTGATGATTGTGCTGATGTAAATTGTATATAAATTGATATATTAATAAAAATTATTTGGTAGTTTATTCATTACAAGAACGTCTTCTTAAAACTCCTAATAGTAATGAAGCCCTCAGGATCTTCCTTCACGATAAAGGAGGATTTATCTTTGAAGGTCCTTAAAAGAGTTCACGACCAAATGATATACTATGACAGGGCCATAGTACTATCAATTATAGGACGTTGTATCATATTTGTTGGTTGTCCTCTTAACCAAGGAGTGTAGAGACACTGGTATGACATACAGGTGAAAGTGTAGGTACATTTCACCGAACGTGACTCATTTCCGGATACTCTACTGTCAAGAGTTAATCCGAGAAGATATAGGTATAAGTATCCTTCAGACCTGAAGATCACAACAGTGGCTTACAAGAAACTCATTGTACTTAGGTGCCAGACCACCTGGATTTCTAATCCAGCTACGAAAGGTTACTGGGTGCAGTCAAGTACTTGTGGTAGTCAGTTGTGGATCAAGATGAATTTGACCTATCCGTTAAAAGGAGAAATGCTTGTGTTTCAATTTAGCAATACCTTGGCCAAGGCACTTCATGTGAAAGTCACATGATCACTAAAATTGAAATCACTTTATGGATTTGCTGTTTAGAGTTGACAGGCTCTTAAGCCATCCTTAGCATTTGTGGTCAAGAGGATGAATTATACGGTAACTATTTCTTAAGGTTCTTGGAGTTTGCTCGGTAACTCTTCGACCTATCCGAACGTCGGGTTCCATTGTTAGATGGGCACATCGATTAGTATAGAAAATTATTTCTATGCTACCGGCTTAGGTTCGAACCTAGAGAGTCACACGCATAGAAGTTTCCTAGGATGATCTATTTGCTGATCAACGATTGAGAATCGTAAATAATTTAATTAATCAATTTGATTGATTGAATTATCTCAATTGGATTAAGTACAAGTGAATAAGATTCAATTTGGTTTAAATCTATTAGAAGGACTAATCAATTTCAAATATTGATTTAAAATTAGATTTGATTTGGATTTAAATAGATTTAGGATTAGCCAAATTTGATTTGGGCTAGGACCATGATCTATATTGGTTTAATCCAATAAATTAAATTAGCTTAAAACCAAAAATCCAAACCCCATGTGTGAAAAAGGTTTTTCGCATGATGAGATAACTAAAATCTCATCTCATGAGAAATTAAATTCTCATGCAGAATTTAATTTATAACTTTTAGTCTTCTTCAAATGATTCCCAAGTTCAAGAAAAAAAAAGACAAGATCAAAGAGATCAAAAAAATTCTAAACAGTTAGAACCAAGTGTTACAGTTCTAAGAGTTAGAACAGAAAATTCTGGTGTGATTTTAGTGTTAGCAAAAGCTTGATGGATCTTGGAGGAAGATTCAAGTGAAATAATTCAAGATCAGCAAAATTATTTTTCTACAAGCTAGCACTCCCGGGAATCCGATCATTCGGGGGCTTCGCGTGGACAATACTAGAGGCTGGACGATTGAACGGCTGCAGAGCAAAAGGATTTACCTACTGTTCTTAAGGTGAGTGATTTGATCCTTAGATCTTAAGGCAGGCTTCAAGATGAGTAGTATGACTTTCATCTTGAAGATTAAGATATGATCTTAATTATTTAATTTATATGCAATACTTAGATCAAACGATCTTGTAATATAAGGCAAAGATATGATCTTGATGCATGTTAGAAAGATTAATATGTAATCTTTAAATTTTGCATTGATAATTGTTATCAAATTTTAAAATATGCATGCCTCGGGGATTAACTCTCCCAACAGTTCCGTTAGCCGCAATGTCATCGAGCTCCTTTAGAACCGCCTCAGGGGGTTTATGTGCCGATCCGAGGGATGACTCGAGCGGGTATGGACCGAGTAGTATTCCATTAGCCGCGATGCCGACGAGCTCCTTTAGAACCGTCTCGGAGGTTTGTGTGCCAACCCGAGGGGCGACTCGAGCAGGTATAAGCTATTAGGGACTTGAACCAACTCGGGACATCTCCACGCTAGACCGAGTGGAGTCCCATTAGCCGCGATGCCGTTGAGCTCCTTTAGAACTGCTTGAAGGTTTGTCTGCCGTCCCGAGGGGCGACTCGAGCGGGTACGGAAGGACTCGAACCGACTCGGGGGCGTCTCCATGTAACCAAGTGGTGTCCCGTTAGCTGCGATGCTGCCGAGCTCCTTTAGAACCGCCTCGGGTTTGTGTGCCAACTGAGGGGCAACTCGAGCGGGTACGAAGCTGTTAGGACTTGAATCGACTTGGGGGCATCTCCATACTAGACCAAGTGGTGTTCCATTAGCTGCGATGCCGTCGAGCTTCTTTAGAACCACCTCGGGGGTTTGTGTGCCGACTCGAGGGGACTTGAGCGGGTACGGAGCTGTTAGGGACTTAAACTGACTCGGGAACATCTCCATACTGGACCGAGTGGTGTTATGTTAGCCGCGATGCCATCGAGCTCCTTTAGAACCGCCTCAAGGGTTTGTGTGCTGACCCAAGGGGCAACTCGAGCGGTATGGAGCTGTTAGGGACTTGAACGACTTAAAAGCATTTCCATGCCAGACCGAGTGGTGTCCGCTAGCCTCAATGCTGACGAGCTCCTTTAGAACTACTGATAAATGCATAAATAATTAATATTAAACTATTAATTAATAATTTAACGTACCTATTATTATTTAATATTTTAATAATTTATATAATATTTTAGGTAAAACCTTATCAATTTGAAGAGCTCGATTTTAGGAATTTAATGACACAAACGGCACTCAAATCGGATTTAAGATGAGCCGGAATTGATTTTTCATTGATTTATCCATTTTAGCATGCATTTTAAAGCGAAGTCGGCAAACCCAGTGCCGACTTCATCGTCTTCTCAGTAGATTTCTGTTTTCTTCTTCAATTCAAATTCAAATCTTTCTCTCCACCAATTACGAATAAATCGGATAGGAGGTTATCAAATTGGACGAATTAAATTCATCTTGAGGGAATTTGGATTTTATTCACGATTTATTCGGATTTTCTCCGTGCCGCTCGCGTCCTCTGTTTTGGCAACGCCGCGTCTTCACCGCGTCTTCACCGCGGGATTCTACAAATAGTAGCAGAGGGAGGAGGGAAGTCCGTCCAGCGCGCTGCATCCGGAGAATTGGAGGGAGGGCGGTGTTCATCCGTGGTTCGTGGAGGCTTCGTTTGAAGCAGGAGACGATCGTGCCGTGAGAAGAAGACTCTGTTCCAGCCAGCCGTGAGAGGAAGTCTCTGTTCCAGCCGTGATCTGCATCCGTTCCAAGCCGTGAGGGAGAGATTTGTTCCGTTTCTTCCTGAAGACTCTGTTCGTCCGTGCTCAGAAGGCGTCAGTGTTCTTCCTCTGTTCCAGACGTCGTTCCGTGGCTTGGAGAGACTGTTCCGTGGCTTTGGAGGAGTTCCGCTGCCCTGTTTCCAACATCCGTGGAGGCTACTGTTCCCAAGAGACTCTGTTTACAGAGTCAGTCCATCCGTGGAGGCTGATCTGTTCGATTCGGAGCATGCAGAGGAGGAACAAAGACTTCATCCCATCTTTGGTTTGGCGTAGAGAGAATTTATTGCTTTCTTATTGCCTTCTTAATGTCATGACTTTTTAGTTTATATGAAATAAAGTTTCTATTCATGTTTAGATTTTATTAAATTATATTTAAGTGAAAGTAATTTAGACTGATCTATTCTTAAAAGGGACGGGCCGTGATCTACGGGTACGGGCCGTGCTCTTATAAGATAGACCATATCTTGATTATTTTGCACTACTAATTATCTATTTAGTTAAATTTATAAATTTATTTCAAAATAATCGCTAGAGTCCCTATGGAATCGATCCCTTACTCTCACTATTCTAATAGTGAAATTAAGGTGTTTTAATCGTTGCGCTACGACACGCATTAACTGCCTCGAGGGTTTGTGTGCCGATCCGAGGGGCGACTTGAGCAGGTATGAAGCTGATAGGGACTTGAACCAACGAAGGCATCTCCATGCCGAACCGAGTGGTGTCCCGTTACCTGCGATGCCACCGAGCTCCTTTAAAACTGCCTCGAAGGTTTGTGTACCGACCCGAGGGGCGACTCGAGCGAGTACGGAGCTATTAGGGACTTGAATCGACTCGAGGGCGTCTCCATGCTAGACCGAGTGGTGTCCCGTTAGCCGCGATGCCACCGAGCTTCTTTAGTTAACGAGCCCTCAGCTTCGGAGATGAGCCAGATGTAGTATTTGAAAGATTCTTTGTTATCAATAGTGGAGGGGTACATCATTGATAGTATTGGCGGAGGTTGTCCGTATTCTAAGTACGCGGGATGGGTCGTTCGCCAAGTTCTTCGATCGGGTATGCCCCTTGGTGAAGTACCTCGGTGACACCGTAAGGACCCTCCCAATTTGGAGATGGCTTGCTCCCCTCCGTTGGCTTGGACACCTCGACCTTCCTGAGGACTAGATCTCCGGAATGAAACGTCTTGGGGTATACTCGGGCATTGTAGTACTTGGCTGCTTGCTGGTGAAAGGTGGTCATCTGGAGCCATGCTCAGTCATGCACCTCATCAATAAAATCGAGGTTGACTCTCAACTGTATGGGGTTGTCTTCTTCATTGTAGGACTCCACCCGAGGACTTGGCAAACCAATCTCGATAGGGATGACCACTTCGGATCCGAAGATGAGACTGAAGGGGGTCTCTTCCGTGGGGCCCTTGGGGTCGTATGGTATGCCCACAGCACGCTGGGGAGCTCCACCAACCATCTGCCTCTAGATCCATCCAGTCGGTTTCTAAGTCCCTGGAGGATGGTCCAATTCATGACCTCAGCCTCTTCGTTGGTCTGCGGGTGGCCGATGGAGGTAAACCGATGGCAAATGCTTAGCTCGTCACAGAAAGTCTTGAATGTGGCATTGTCGAACTACTGGCCGTTATTGGTGATGATGGTGTGAGGCAAGCCAAAACGACATATGATAGACTTCCAGAAGAAGGCTTTGACCTTGCTCTCAGTGATTTTGGCCAGTGCTTCGACTTCAACCCACTTGGTGAAGTAGTCAATGGCGACGAGCAAGAACCTTCGCTAACCCGAAGCCGGGGGAAATGGTCCGAGGATGTCCATTTCCCACTGGGCGAAGGGCCATGGAGCCGAGAGCAGACTCAATGAGGCGGACGGCTGTCGTTGGATATGTGCATGTCGTTGGCAGCCATCACATTTCTGAACCAGCCTGGTGGCATCCTCCCTCATGGTAAGCCAATAGTAGCCTTGGCAGAAGGCCTTCTAAGCTAGCGATCTGCCCCCCAGATGGTCTCCGTAGATGCCTTCATGGATTTCTCTGAGGATGTAGTCGGCATCTACAAGTCCAACACATTTGAGAAGGAGGTAGGAAAATGACCTCCTGTATAGACACCCATCTAGAAGGGTGAACTTGGAAGCTCTCCATCTAAGCAACCTAGCTTCCTCGCGGTTGGTTGGGAGGGTGTTGTCTGTGAGGTAGCGAACGTAAAGCATCCATCCAAGTCGGCTCTTAGGTGACCGGAAGACCTCCTCTTTGTCTTCGATGCTGGCCTCTCCAGGTGTTCGATGTAGGTGCCCCCCGGAACACCGCCCATCGAGGTGGCAAGGTGGGAAAGGGCATCGGCTTTGGCATTGTCGCTATGAGGAATGTGATTGATACTAAAGTAGGCCAGTGAAGAGACTAGGAGCCGAACCTTATCTAGGTACTGAGTCATGGTGGGGTCCCGTGTCTCGTACTCTCCGTTAATTTGTTCGAAGACAAGTTGAAAATTGGTAAAGGCTCTGAGACGTTTCAACCCAAGTTCCTGGGCGAGTCTCACTCCAGCCAGCAGGGCTTCGTACTCAGCCTGGTTGTTTGTAACATTTAAGAGGAGTTGGAGAGCGTACTCCACCTTCTCACCCTTTGGACCCGCAAGGATGAGGTCGGTACCACTTCCTTGGGAGTTTGAGGCGCCGTCCACGTGGAGGATCCAAAACTCTCCCATGTCTTTAAGCTCGACGTCGGGTTGCACCACGGGGATTCCTTTGCTTGCTCCTCCGACCAGGTGCACCGATCAGAAAGTCAGCCAAGACTTGAGACTTCAGAGCTGGCCTTGCCTGAAATGAGAGGTCGAACTTTCCCAGCTTGATTGCCCATTTGGTAAGCCGGCCCGAAGTGTCAGGACGAGCCAGTATGACTTTGAGGGATTGGTCCGTGAGCACCATAATAGAGTGAGCCTGGAAATATGGTTGGAAATGCTGGGCAGGAATGATCAAAGCAAAGATAATCTTCTCTGTCTTGGCGTACCTGACCTCAGCATCGTGGAGCATAGTTGTTAGACCCGGTCCAGACATCAACTCGGCTAAAGGCTCGGGTCACCGGGTCACTGGTTCAACCGTTGGGTCACCGGTTGAACCATCGGTTCAATTATTTTAATATAAAAACATATTTATAGTAATAAAAATTAATTTTTAATAAAAAATTAAGATCAACATGTTAATAAACTTTAACATCTAATGCCATAAAAAACTTTAAATTATAATCATACAAACACATTAAACTAATAATTCAAAAATGATATGTATAATAATCTTTTAAAATTAAAATATAAAAATTAAAATATACTTAAAATCTACTAGCATCTACTAAAGAATTAAAATAAGAATCATCAAAAGGTGCAAAATAGAAAAAAATCTATTTACACTTGGAGCTTTATTTCAAAAGCCGTAATCGTCATGATGTTGAACAAAAATTCCAATTATACAGGAGGACCCATGTGACCCATCGGCCATACAGTCTCTGGCATCACTGCCTTTGAAAAGGCTAATGGATCTGTTTGCACCATTGCGTCACCAGAGATAAAAAGTCTTAAAGAGAATTCCTTATGCTTAGAAAAAAAAAAGTCAAGCGGTAAGTTTCAGATTCGAAGACCTTGGATACATTGATTTCACGCAGCTGGGTCGTGGCGTATCATATTCATCAGGTCTTTTATGTCTCAGTCCAGGCAAGGAGCAAGAAATCCTCCTTGGAAAAAAAAAAACAACTTTTAAACGTACACAAGTGTTTTTTTTTAAAAAAATTAATTACCAAGACAAGTTTGTTCTCCAGGGAATAACGTTTAACTGGAAAAATTCTATATTATATTTAAAAAAAACTGATTTCTAGATTTATGCCTAAAAAATTTTTGGAAAACTATCAAGAAAGATTTTTTTAAAAAATCACAAATTTAGGATCATTTACGTCCTCTGTTTTCGTATATGATACCTTAAATGCAACTTTTGGGTAAATCACCAAATCTTAAGAGGGGCAACGGTTGGCCGTGGGAGCGAAAGGCCTCAGCGGCTGAGTCGAGATTGGAAAGGGAAAGCAGGGTCGATGGTACCGCCGAACGGCCTAGAGGGGAAAGAGTGGGAGCGGAGAAAGGGGGAGTGCGGGGCGGCAAGGGCATATACAAGAGGCCGGTGCGGAGGGGAGCGGGGACGACTTGGAGCGGAGCAAAACTGGGCAGGTGGGGGAGGAGGAAGGGGAGAGTGCAGAGGCGGCACCAAGACTCTGGAACGGGATTTTGTCCCGGTCGAGGGCGTCAATGATCCCATGGAAGAAACTCAGAAGTCGAAGGACGAAGGTTCGTCAAACTAACAGAGAATTTAAAATGGTTGATAAAGAGAAATCCGTAACCCATCCGGTTCAGACTGGGTTGACCGGTTCACGAGTAAACCAGATGAGTTAACTGAGTTATTCTGGATGACTTGCACATCCGGTTTTATGTTAGAATCAGATTGATTTAGCCTCTGGGTCCCAGTTTAACCGGTTCAACCGGCCGGTCCAGTCCAATTTTGATAACTATGTCGTAGAGTACCTTGCTCACATAGTAGACGGGCTTCTGGGTTCCGTCGATGTTGAGGCGCACCAGGACAGAGCTGATAGCCTCTGAGAAGGTGACAAGGTAAAGAAAAAGGCTCTCTCAGTCCTTCGACTTCGACAGGAGTGGCGGGGTAGATAGGAATGCTTTCAATCCTTCGAAAGCTCTCTAGCAGTCTTCCGTCCACTCGAACCCGTTCACTTTACATAAGGCCTTGAAGAAAGGCAGGCACCTCTCAATTGACTTGGAGAGAAACTAGCTCAGGGCCGCAATCCTTCCGGTGAGCCGCTGCACCTCCTTCTTATTGATCGATGGCCTCATATCGAGGATGGCACTGATCTTCTCTGGGTTTGCCTCAATTCCTCGTTGAGTCACCATAAAGCCCAAAAATTTTCTGCCATGACCCCAAAAGCGCACTTCCTTGGATTCAGCTTGACTTTGTAGCGGTGGAGGTTGTTGAAAGTCTCCTCCAGATCAGAGATATGGTCGGAAGCACCGACGCTCTTCGTCAGCATATCAACCACGTAACTTCCATGTTTCGGCCCAGTTGGTCTTGGAAGACTTGTTCATCAACCTCTATAGGTTGCTCCCGCATTCTTGAGGCCGAAGGGCATTACCTTATAGTAGTAGATTCCTTCTTGATCACGAAATAGGCATGCTCCTCATCATCCAAATCCATCTTTATCTGGTTGTACCCAAAGAAGGCATCGATTAAGCTAAGGAGTTCGTGATCGGATGTTGAATCCACCAGCTGATCAATTTTGGGCAATGGGAAGCTGTCTTTGGGCACGCCTTATTAAGGTCAGTGAAGTCGATGCAGATCCTCTAGTTTCCATTTGCCTTACAAACCATGACCATGTTGGCCAACCAACTCGGGTAGTGTGCTTCCCGAAAGTAGCCGATCGTGAGCAGCTTGTTGACCTCTTCGTCAATGGCCCTCTGCTGCTCAGGAGCGAAGCTCCTCTTTTTTTGGTGGATTAGACAATGCTTTGGGTCAATGTTGAGCTTGTGGGTAATCACCTCTGAGGGTATGCCGAGCATGTCAGATGCCGATCAGACAAAAATATCCGAGTTGGCCACAGAAAAGTCAGGAGGTGATCTCGGTCCTCCATAGGGAGAAGTCCGCCGAATTGCACTGTCCTTATTGGGTCGTCCCCTAATGGAAAGGTTAACAACTGCTCAGCCGGTTCTCCTTCTTTACTAGACTCTCTGGGGTCCGACACCTCTGAAGGAGGCACGACCTTCTAAGGGCTTGAAGCTATGTGATAGCAGGGTAGGACTGGACTGGTCTCTCCTCGCATCTCACCGATTTCGTTGCTAGTAGGGAACTGCACGAGCAGCCGCTTGATAGAAATGACCGCATCAAGGAGATTGAGGCCGGGTCGTGAGGATGGCGTTGTATGCCAAATGTACTCAGATGACTAAGAACCTCATCATGACTATGCTCTGACACGGTGGTGTTTCAGCCATCACCGGTAAGGTGATCTCGCCTTTCACCCTCACCGAATCTCCTGTGAACCCGACCAAGGGAGCCATCACTGGCTGAAGGGAGTCAAAAGACAAATCCATCCTAACAAATGCATCGTAGGTAATGATGTTGGCTGAGCTGCCACTATCAACCAGGATCCTTTTTACAGGGTGTTTGGCGATCGTCATCAAAATAGTGATGCCCTTATTGTTTACATTGTCTATCCTGGTTAACTCTCCTCTGGGGATTACATCATCTAGGTCCCCATCCCCCCTCGGCCGCTTGGATGAAGAGACTGCCTCCTGGGATACCATTCCTACCATCCTCTCCATCGAGGAGTTGTCGATAACAGCTTGAGAAGGTGGAGGCCCCATGAGTGCTGGAACAGCCGGGGATGCCTTTTGGACATACTTCCCGAGGTAACCTCATTGGATGAGCTTCTTAATGGCACACTTCAGGCTATAGCAGTTGTCCGTGTCATGACCATAATCCCAGTAGAAGCGGCAGTAGCGGCTCTTATCGGGAAAAACTTTTCTTCATAGGGGGAGGGTGTTGGAGATATGGCTCCCTCTCAATCTTCATGAGGATGTGAGAGCGTGGGGTGAGAAGAGGCATGAGCTCACTCTCCCTGGGGGCGAGGCTTCGGCGTCTGTTATCCGGTCGGTGTGGCGGCTTAAGCTTCTTGGGGCAAGAGGATCCGCTTGGCTCAGAACGGGCGGACCTCCGGCTGGAGCCCTCTCAGTCTCTCGATGGGTAAAGTTGGCCTTGTCCGCACATATGTACTTTTGTGCATGGAGGAGGAGGTTGGAGTAGGAGCTGGACGGCTTCTTGTCCAGAGAGAAGGTGAAGCGGGAGGAGCGAAGTCCCCACTTTAGTACTAGAGTTGCCACCGCATCGTTTAAGATGATACACTTTGAGGGCGGCTATCTTGAGCGGGCCACGAAGTCTTAAAGTGACTCTCCCTCCTTCTGTTATACGGAGAAGAGGCTGTCTGCAACCCATGGGATCCTCCGGCAAGCATTGAATTGCACCAAGAATGCTCTTTTCACCTCTCAAAAAGAGTTGATGCTGTGCGGGGACAGGAGGGAGTGCCAAGCACGAGCAGCCTTCCATAAAGTGGTGGGAAAGGCTTTGCATAGAAGGGCATCAGTAGCCCCTTGGACTTGCTGAGAGCTTTGTAGCTCTCAAGGTGATTTAAGGGATCCATCGTACCATCATACAGATCCAGCTGAGGGAGACTAAATTTGAAGGCGACGGGCTCTTCCAAGATTCGGCGAGTGTAAGGAGGACAAGTGTCATACTCCTTCGGTTGGTTATTAATTTTTTTGGTGAGTTCCTTCGGCTGCTAGTGGTATTCATCCAGACGTTCCTTCGCCTGCGATTGATGGATGACATCTTCTTTGGTGGCCCAGAAGATGAGGAAAAAGAAGAAGGGAAAGAGCCGGGTGATAGTGCCTCCGCTTAGGCCTTCTTGGTGCTGCGGCTCTGGGGAAGATTCAGCTGGGCTACGGACGGGGAGCACGACCTCTTGAGGGGCTCCCAACGATGCCCTCTGGGAGAGGCACAATGGAAATCTTCGGCGGAGGGATCTTCCCGAGCAGACTGCTGACTGGCTAGTGCAACAGTATTGGTGCAGGAGCAGGCTGATGCTGGGTGGCCACGGATTGCTACTCTCGGAGACATGGATCATCGTTGTGAGAGTTTGGACTTGCTGGGTGAGTGCGGCCAGCTGCTTAGCTTGAGTGGCCACGCTGATGGCGCGAGAGTAGCCGAAGGGTTAGAGTGGGGAGGTTGGCCTCC